>CM052220.1:3569330-3941917 GCA_028454225.1 Lasioglossum leucozonium | reverse complement strand
ATATATATATATATATATATATATATATATATATATATAGTATATATGCATATAGTACTACCGTTACCGTCGAATCGGTCTACGCCTTTGCTTGAAACTTAGAGCGTTCGCCACGGATGGCGCTGGTGTCAACTAGCCGTGGGGAACTGGTATGCCGACGTTCGTTCATTCCCGCCACAGCCTTAGGATTAGTAGTCTGTGTTCCCGCCTAATTTTTGTCACATCCGTGCGGACGATGGTAAAGTGTTTCTATTTTCTATTGATTCGGATATATTGTTAGACAGTTGATCGATTGACATTAAATAAATTTGTTGTTCTTGTTTCAGAGTCTAAGAGAAAGCAATCCATCCATCCGTCCAAAGATATAACATGCATTTCAACGTAGAAAGGATGTAAGTAGGTACCAACATATCTTTCCAACTTTATTATTGAACATTTTCTCTTCAAATTGTTTATTTACCATTAATTTACCAAATTAGATTGTCACAAATTAAAATAGTAGAATATCGTTTTTGCCCCTCTCTCTTTCTCTCTCTCTCTCCCCCTGATATTTTGTGACATCTTTTTCTGCGCAATAAAAACGATTCTCGGAGTAATACTGTATTGTATATTAAATATTTTTTGGATAACCTTATGATGAGGGTAAAGGGCCCCCAATGATTTAATTCAACGGAATATGTTGTTTGTGTTTTATTATACAATAGAAATCTAGTTTATTTGATTTTGAGTTTACTTTCGACTTTGTTGAGGTTTGAATCTCGCGCGTTACAAATACCGCATGAAGCATGTCGCCATCGATCGATGCGCCTTCGATTCTCGCTGCTTCCCGCGTTCGGTTGCTGCTGGTGCTTGTTCACTCGCGTCTAATTTTTATCACTTTCTTGCGGACAATTGTAAAGTGTGTATTTTCTATTGATACTGATTTGTTGTTTGACGGTTGATCAATTGATACTAAATGAATTTGTTCTTCTTGTTATAGAGTGTAAGAGAAAACGATCCATCCATTCCTCCATCCAGCAATCCAAAGACACGATATTGGCTTCAAAGTGGAAAAAATGTAAGTACCAACATATTTTCCCAATGAAATATTATTATTGATCATTCTCTCGTCAAGTTGTTAATTTATCGTTAATTTTCCAAATTAATTTTTCACAAATTAAAATAGTAGGATGTCGTTGTTGCTCCTCTCTCTTTCGCTCTCTCCCCCTGGTATTTCGTGAAATCTTTTATGGCGCAATAAAAACAATTCTCGGAGTAATACTTAGTATGTATTTATATAAAGAGGGCTCTATTATTTTTCTTAATTGGAAGTAGCATTGTTTTTTAATTGGGATACCTGCTATCATTATTTTTTATATTCAGGTACTTTCTTTTTTATTGCGCGTAGTTACTGAGTTTATTGAATGGTTTATTTGTTGGTATGTAGTGCTCCTTCGGCGACGCCGCACCGATCCTATTCGGAAGCAATCGCCGAACACCGGTGGAAATCGGTCGCAAGGATCCGATCGCAAACTCATTGTATGTATAATTGTCCGTGCCTTAAACGGCGGGTACAGATTACGGACATTGCATTTTATGGGTTTTTTGTCTAGTCTTCGGGGAGCTCTGACTCATGACACCATCGTTATACCTCGTCGGTAGTTATAACATTACAAACACAACTTGTTAGCCATTTGTATTTGATCGTTATCGTGGATCTAGTTCCAAAATTTATCGTTTGTCAGCGTAGAGAGCCTAAGAAAACCAGTTGTTATTGTGCGAGACATGAAACACTGCTGTTTGGTCTACTCTTATACCTCGTCTGTGCTTATGGTACAGGTGTAGGTGTAGGAAGAAAACAATAATCGATTGACAATATTACATTAAATTTATTAGAACAATATTACGTAACAAAAAATTGCAAATAAAATGCATTACTCAACGATCCGAAAGTATTTCGAATCACACACTCCCAACAAGAACGCGTCGCGACGTCTCGCGACGCCTCGCTACATATAATTTATCGCGAATCACTCCGGACTTACGCTAACGCACTCTTACAAGTATATTACACACCCTCTACATTCTATAAATTATACATAAAGATACATGAATGATATTCGAAAGCGAATAGCTCGTCGGAACAGTCTGGCAGCGAATCAAGATTCCTTAGTATCGATTCACGATCTGTTGGATCCAATCGAGGTAGTGGGAGACACGGGAGTAGACGCCTGGAACACCCGGCTGTCCGCATCCGATGCCCCATGACACGATTCCTGCCAATTCCCAGCGACCTTGTCGTTCGCAGACCATAGGACCGCCTCCGTCACCTTTGCAAGCGTCCTTTCCTTCCTCTCCTCCGGCGCAGATAAATCCTGGATGCAGGTTGAACCCTGGACCCAGTCTGGTCCTGCGCATCTGGTGCTCGCAGATCTGATTGCTTACCACGGGCACGTCCACTTCCTTCAGGATGTTCTGATACTTTCCGAAATCTCCGAAAGCGTCCTTGCCCCAACCGGTGGTCCAGCATCTGTTCGAACAGATCATTGTTACAAACCCTACGCTTCAATTCTAATTCTAAATAAACGAAATCCTATTCAGTGACGGAACTACCGCTACCCCAGCAAAATATAATTTTGGGCCCTCAAGAAAAAAACTTTTTGTCAGTGTACTTCTAATTTAATTTAAATAAGGGATAATTTTACTAAAATTACAATATAATAAATGCAAAAATTTTGGGCCTCGCGTTGCAAGGGTTTCGCCAGCTATTATTTCTACAAGACAATTCATACCGGCTAATTATGATCGGTAGGTTCAACGTCGAAGGTTCAAACTAGAATCAACCGGAAAGCCTACCTGTTCTTGGTGAAGTCGTCGCGTTTGTCCGGCAGACAGGCAGGGCTGATGTGCGGGTTCTTGGCGAAGTCGACCGGGTGGTCTATCCTGAGGATGGCGATGTCGTTGTAGAGGGTGCCCGCGTAGAATTCAGGGTGCACGACGATGCTCGCCACGTCCCTCTCGATGTAAGGATAAAACTCGACGTCGTGGTTCACGTCCCATTCACCGAGACGAGCTCGAAGGTCGCGTGCAGCGTACGTTTTCACGCAATGCGCCGCAGTCAGGATGTGCCTGGACGAGATCAAGGTTCCGCCGCAAACGTACACGCTCTCCGTCGGGTCCTTCTTCAGGAGGGCTACTTGCCAGGGGTACTCGCCTGCGGACGATAAAACGATCCGGGTTTAGACGCGTACGCCTTCAGCCGGGAGAGCGCGACAAGATCGTTCCCGGTCGAGGGGGCAGGATATCCACGAGGTTGGCTTTCTCTCGCGTTAAAAATATAAGGTGGCTAAGACTCACCGAACTCGGCGTCACCGTCGACGTTGACGGGGGTCTTGATGCGCCCGTTGATGCCTTGCGTGTACCTGGTTCCGCACTGGCCTGGTCGCGGTTTCGGGGCCAACTGCCTCCTGCGGCAGCAGACGAAGCCGGGGCTGCACGATCTGGGCGGGCCGGCGAGGAACTGTCTCTGTAGAGAAAGCAAGCAGACATCTCGTTGGACGAGGAAGCTGGACACACGATCGCGGTGTCTTACGGGTGACAAAAAGGAACGGGAGTCGCTCGAACCGGCAGGCTCGACGGAGAGAGAGAGAGACTCTCGCCGAGGACTCGCGACGAGCATGTACCTTTTGGATCCTCGCCGACGACGACCCTCCATCGCTGATACTTACCTCGAGCGTGCCGTTAGACAATCGCAGCCGAGTCGCGTCTAGTTCGCGCTTTCTTCGGCCGGGGAACGATACCTTTCCGGGATTCGGGGCTGATCTGGTCTGCTCGTCGACGGATCGATCGTTCTCGGGCGAGGACGGGGCCGGTTGCTTCGCGTTCGATCGCCCGTACGACCGATCGTCGTAGTCGTAATCGTAATCGTCGTTCGCGCGATAGTAATCGTAATAGTCCGAGGACGGGCTGTAGGGTTCGTGATGGTACGCGGGCCCGTAGGCCGGGTAGACCGGTTTCGGGGGGTAGTAGGGCTTCTCGTGGTACACGCTCGGCTTCGGAGGGTGATGATAGTGGGGCGCGTAACCGGTCCCGTACGCGGGTCCAGGCCCGTAGTTCCCGTAGATCGCCTGTTTCTTGTGCGCTAGTAGATCACCGAGTTTCTGGACGATGTGCCGATTCGGCGTCACGTGGAAATTAACGAACGGCTTGACCACCTTGTCGCCGTATTCGTCTTTGCTGAATTGCACGGCTACCAGAGGGTTCACGGAGACCAGGCCCAAATTAAGGCCCTGATCCGAGCCGGATCCGTAGCCGCCGTACGGGTTTACCAGGGGATTGCCGGCGTAAGGATTGATCGGGTAGGGGCCGCCGCCGGTTTGCGGTAGACCGAAACTGATCCCCCAGGTCGGCTTCAAGTTTAATTTCGACGAGTCCAGATCGCTAGCGTCGAGTCTCTGCAACCAGGGGTCGAACGGATACGCAGATAGAGATCCACAGTCTCCGTAGATAGATCGTTGCCGATCGGTCGCGGGTCGAGTCGCGGGCGAAATTTACGCGAACGCGCACCCGTTTCCGCGTCGAAAGGGGTCGCGGCTAAACGGTACAAATAAGTTCGGTACAGCGGTCCTTACCCCTTCTACGGTGTTCTTCTTCCTGCCCTCGACGGTCCGGTCCTCCTCCGTGGCAGCAGCCTCCCTCTTGCTCCTGACCTCCGACGTTTCGCTGGAATCGGCGGTCGCGGTTCCGTTCCCCTCGAGGCTCGACGTCTCGGTCGTCGAGTCGGCGCCCTCTGCTTCGATGTTCTTGTTCAGATTTCGCGGATCGATGGCCAGGAAGAGATCGTCCTTGCGACCGGCGTGCTCGGAGGCCGGGCATTGCTCGTACGGTACGCATACGCAGTCCGCCGCCGCCGCCACGCCGCCGCCGTAGCTCCCGGTGAAATCGTTCGCGAACTCCTCGTTCTCGTTCTGGTAATTGTGGTAGTTGTTGTTCGCGTTGCTGGTGCCGAACGAATAGTCGTTCGAGCCGGCCTGTACCGCGTTCGAGGAAACGTAATTGCCGGACCCGTAGTATTTGCCGGTCTTCTGGCCGTCGGTTTTCCCGTAGGTGAAATCTTGAGGCGGTTTCTCGTAGACGGGATACCGATTCGCGTAGCTGTTCGCCGACGCGGAACCGTCGGACCCGATGAGCCCGTTCCCACCGGTGCTCGATGGCGCTTTCACCTTGAACGCTTTCTTGTAGTCGTCCGACTCCTGGAAACCGCCGGCGTAGATCGACTGACCGGGCGGATCGTAGCTGGACCCGACGGTACCCAGCCCGATCGACGGACTACCGATGAACCCTCCGCTGGACTGATGACCGGCACCCTCGCCGTGGTGGTAGTGATGATGGACGTGCTGCTGGATGTCGGCTCCAGCGAGGCCGGGTCTCACCGCGAGCTGCTTCTTGTCGATGAACTGACCGTTGCCCTCGTATTCGAAGCTCCCGGCAAGCGAGCCCTCGTACACCGGCTTCGAGGCTCCGAACGACGGGTACGGCGGGGGTCCAGGTTTCTTCAGACCGCCCGGGTAGGATCCGATCGATCCTCCGGGTCCCCCAGGGAAATGGGAGATGGACGGAGGAGGCACCGGTCCGCCGCCGCCGACTCCGTAAACGACGTCCGAGGTCAGGCCGGAAGAAGCGAAACTGCTCGATCCTGAGAAACCTGGTGGTGGTATTTTCGGCGGACCGTAGGGCCTCTTCACAGGGATAGCTGGCAATGGTCTGCCCACCGGCTTTATCGTCACGGGCTGCGCGTAGATGATGTCCTGAGGGTATATCCCACGATGGGGAGAGTAATAAGGTCGGCGGCCCTCTAGGTTCTCGCACTGTAAATAGATCAAAGTCTTTCGTTAGCTCTTTCAAGCGAGTTTCGAGATAGAAGCTCGACGGGAGCTGCTCACGTTCATCAATCCCAACGTGCACAGCTTGTCTCTGATGTAGGATCGAGCGACCGTGTCGTTTCCGAGCTCGAGCGCGTTCTTCACGTTCGGATCGGCGTACACCTGATCGTAGCCCTCGATGTTGCGACCCTGCCGGCTGGACACCAGAATCTCATCGACCACGGCTTCCACCTGCGACAGAGAAATTATTTATTCCATCGGTTCATCGGAAAACGCGTTTCTTCTTATCCGATACGGAAGATCTCTTACCGATCTCTGTTCCCTGGCATCGTCGCCGAAGAATTCTTTATTCGCGGTCGATTCTGCCGTTAACTTCGCGTCCGTGCTACCGTCTTGCGATTCGCCCACAGATCCCACGGTCTCCAGGTTCTCCGGGGGCTGCCAGGACCAGTCTTGAGGGCTCGGATCGATCGGCACTTGGGTAGCGATCGTACCCGCCGCTGCCGCGCACCATACTGCCAAAATCGCCCACAGCTTCATCCTGCAAACTAGTCGTCGAATGTGTCTACTATAGTCGACCCTGGTGCAACGTCGCGTCGCCAGGACAAAATCAATGACGCGATCCGCAGGAAAACCGTCGTTTCGAATCGAAGACCGCGAACGCGGCCGGTTCGACCGAGAAATCGTGCGACCAACGAAAGCGAGAGGATGTCGGGAGAAAGTTGGTAAACTGGCCTCGCCGCGGCCTCCGTCCTTCGTTCATCCCACGCCCCGGTTCTTTCTTCGCGACCGTTCTTTCGAAAAATTTTCGAACCCGGTGAAAGTTGTTGCGTAACGAGACCCGAGCGACGAAATTCTCTTCCGGTCCTTTCTTTGTCCCTCGTTAATCAATTACCGAACTGGAACGAGAAAACTACATAGCTAGTGTTCCAGAAACTCAGAAAAAAAAAGAAAACATTTCTCGGTCGTGTCGAAGTGCGGATAGAGACGAACCGCGAGAGAAATAGAGAGTTTAGAGCTTCTAGACGCGAGGGAAACTCACCTTGGAGGTCGGACGCGTCTCGTGCAGCTCGCGTACCGATCGAAATTTCTCCGGCGCGAACCGATCTCTGTAACGAACGGCTGTCGGCGAACGTCTGCGATGCGTTGTCGGAGTTTCGCTCTTTAACCGAACACTTTCTCCATGAACGAGGTTACACTGCGCCTTCCCCGGCGCCATGCCTATCTTATATAGACGTCCCTTTTCGAGATGCTGGAACGGGTGGCCGAACTGACGGTGGGGTTACGCTCGTGAGTCATCGGCCGGCCGGACATCCGTCTCGAATAGGTTCCCCGAACCGCATCGTGTCGTGTTTGAGTCGGCCTCAGCGTCTGCTTGCCAAATCCTCGACGATCGTGTCTCGGAATCTATTATTCTGTAACCAGCTCGCGTTCCCTCGATCGCAATAGTAGAAACTTCGTCGCATTTGTCCCGCCCTGCTCGATCGACCCCGGCACGCCACGGTCGATCGTTCCTGCATTTCGATCGCTGCGTTTCCTGTTACGATTCTTAATCGCCTGCAGTATTGCCCGTCGAAATCTCCGCATTTCGATGAGAACGTTTCTCCTCGCGTGACGCGCCGACATCTTACCTCTGCGAAGCATGGTTTTGTTAACACCCTTGCTGCCACCGTCCAACGTACGCGGCTGGTCGAATTAATTTTGTACACTGTGCAATTCAACTCTCATCTGTCTCCCTTGTTTCACGAACTGTTGATCGATATGTTTTTACTCAAATTGATGAGCTAACATTTACATCTTAGGGTTTTCGGTTATGCGTTTTGCATTTATGAGATAAAAATCACGAAGTTTCGGGCAAATTTACCTATAAATAACAGAACAGTATAACTTCGGGAAGACTGTGTCAAATTGATACGAGAGGCGTATGAGGATCAAAGTAAAGAGAATAATGTTCAGAGACTGCGTAACTTTCTTCTGTCGAATTGGTTTAACGCTAAACCTACTAAACACGATTTAAATATTCCAGCGTATAAACATGACAAGGCTCTATTTAGTTAAATTTTCTGCAATTTTTAACACAATATGTGCTTGGATAAAGAAATTTATCGAATCAATTTCCCATGCGAGCAACATCATCATTTCAACAATTGCAAAATGAAAAATATAAAACTAGTCGTTCGACCAACAGTGGTAGCGTTAATATTTCGTCGAGTAGGGCGTTGGATTTAATGAAACAGTTTGACGAGTAAAGGTGGAAATAATCGTTTGGTAGGGCATTAAAAAATCGAGCGTATCTGTATAAATGACGGAAGATAAACAATTGAAGTTCGTAGAATCGAAGATTAGTCGACGTTGAATTCACTCAACAGCGTTTCGCGATTAGGACACCCAAAAATGGATGACGCGCTCGCCGGCTACGTAGGTGCGTGCGACGCACGCAAGCGAATTGTGTAACGCGGGCTTTTCGATAATAGGGTTACGCAATGGCCGCCAAGAAGCATAGCAAAGCGTCGGGCGTGCGTGTTTCTCCGAGAAGACACGGTTCCCAGAAAGCGGGACTCTTCGGAGGCCCGTCGGCCATGGGACCCCGTCCGGGGACCATGGGGACCGATGTAGAAATATCTTTTCCCGCGACTCGGCGAGGGTCCACTCTTTCGAGAACCGCGTGACGTTCGTACGATCCTGGAAACCCGACGCGGTGTTACATAAAATATTTTCCGAAATGCACGAGCACTGCAGTGCTGCGTTTACGAGCGGCGCGATTAGCATAGAGACGGCTCCGCAGCTTTAAGAAAGTTTCTCCGCGTTGTTTCGCGGCGTCGCGTCGCGCGGGGAAAGTGGAATCGATGATTGTCTCGAGTCCGAAGCCTTTTTCCGATTTTGGAAGCGGACGAAAGCTTCGGCCGAAACGTAAACAGCGGCGGCGCCATGGTTCGATCGTCTTTTTCATAATCCCGTCGCTCTTTCTCGCTCCCACGAGTTCCGGGAGAAAGCGCTCCTCCGCCGTTGACGAAAACTCGGATCTATTCGCGATCGTGACCGAAGAACGATCGTCCTCGCTTCGGATCGCTATTGTCTCTTTCGCGGTGGCAGGCGGCTTCCACGAGAATCGATCGAGGATCGCGAAAGCGGCGTTCGATCGGATCGGTCGTTTCGGCTGTCGGATAACCAGCAGCTGAACGCGACGACCGTGCTCCGCGGCGAGCGGCGCCGTTGCGTAACCTGGGTTTTCCACCCCGTCTCGTAACCCTTGGGGTTTTACGCGGAACACGGCTCGCGCTCGACCCGATTCGATCCGCGAGATCGCTATCGGTTCGCGTTTCCCTCGGAAACTCGTTTCGAATAGAAAACGCGCGGCGATCGACCCGTTGCATTAAAATATTTGTAGAATTTTCAACGCCGGCATTATTTCGCAAATCGAATGGGACAACGGTTGTCGAACGATGCCGAGCTGGCTGGAACAATCGGTTAACTTTCTGTTAATTTTCAGAGACTTCGTAATTGAAAGCCGCGGTAACTTTCTCCGATATCGTGTTTTATGGAACGGGAGCGAATAGAAAATTTAGAAGACGGATAATAAACGCGAGCGACTTCGATAGTTACAGCACTGTTATAAAGAGTGGCAGTCTTTAATAGTATCTCGTCGGTGGTTACAGTTAGAGAGGTTCAGAAGGCTCGCTCGCCGGGAGAAAGCTATCTTCACTTTCCATTTCGATTTACGATCGGAGAGGCAAGGGGGAAAGGTTGCTCGCAGTCAAGGTTCTCGCATCTCGTTTTACAGAAGTAATATGTATTTCAGTTTGCTGGTCGCGTTAGCGCACGCGAGACGAACGAATTTATCGATGCAAGGTACAAGAGAGGATCACCGGTGAGCGGAGAAGCCGGGGTCTGGCAGCTGATTCGCTGATGGTTCTTGATCTGCTGGATCAGCGCGCGAGGACGCGTTGTTACCGCGCGGAGCGAACGGGAACTCCGATCGCTGCCGATTCGCCGAGTCAGTAGTCAATGCGATAGCCGTGTTGTTCGATGGAGTAGCTGGCAGGTGCCGCTGCCAGGTCCAAAGGAGTGAGCGCCGGGTAGAAGACCTGCAATCAAAATATTCCACAGGGATCAAACAAATTAAAGCTGGGCTAGTTCGAACGTCGTGGCAATCATTCTCTTCGTCCTGTCATTATATTCGATTCATTCTTTCTTTTTCTGTCTGTAGTCTTCATTGCTAGTCGGGTTTACGTACAATTCAAAAATGGGTAAATCAACTAAAACGCGGGAAAAACATATAAGAGTTTAAGTGTATCATTGATTTTTTATCAACTTGACGAAGTTGTCGGGAAAAGAAATAAATGGATACGCAGGTCCTGTTGCAATTTATACGGACAGGTTTTATTTCGCATAAAAATATCTGCAGTGTACCTGCCACAGTCTAGATAGCCAGAAGATGTCCTTGGACATCTGAATGAAGACGTGTTCAAGACGTCTTTAAAACGTCCCGAAAAAGAAATCTTTAACACGTTTTATTTCAGACGTTAAAACGGCGTCTCGAAAAAGCCGTTTCTTCAGGACATAAGACTCTCAGACTTAAAGTGGACGTCGTTTCCGTACTATTCGATTGGCAACTAAACGATTGCGGATTTTGTCGATAGATTCTTATTTAAAATCCGCAATCACTTTATTGCCAACCCAATATACAGTCCCAAAATTCCTTCAAAACCGACCGTGTTCGCCAGCGAAGAAAGTTGCGAAAAATCCTCCCGAGCAACTGAGACGTTCAAAGTGAACGTATCCTGGGTTGTCGAGTGGATAGTGAAGAATTCCGAAGAATATTACGAACCTGACGGCTGGTGAGGATCGGCGCGGCGATGGGCGCGATGACGGACGTGAGCAGCGGGCTCCTGATCTCGGAGATGAGGGACAGAGATTTAGGGGACGGGACACCGGCCTTGAGAGCAGGGGCCGCGGCGTCCGCTACCGCAGCGGGAGCTGCTGCTCCGGAAGCGGCGGGTGCAGGCGCGGCTAGCTCGGCTGCGGACGTCGAAATCGGGGCTTCGTCGAGCGTGGGGGCAGCGCGGCTGGCCGTAGGATCAGCGATCTGCAACGGGCCTTTTGCCGGCGCCTCCTGGGAATTCGTCTCCGGGTTGCTCTGCGTGGCCAGCGGAGCGGCGGTAGCCGAACCGAGCACAGCAACTAGAAGAATCTGCGAAAACCACACGAACGGAAAGAACGATGAAAGAGGTTTCCCTCCTCGAAAACCACCGGTATACTACACGCTATACCTCGAAGAGTACTCACGTAGGCGTACATGACGATTTCGTTCGGTTGGATTCTGCGAGCACCTTTCAAATCACACTACTATTTCTGAGTCGAGGATCACCGCGAGCCGGCCGCTACTTATAGAGATCCTGCCTGCGCCGTAAAAAGGAAACTCGTCCTCGTTCCTGGGACCACCGGTCCCTGCGCATCGCTGTTCGCCCCGGAGTTCGCCGTGGGGCGGGACTTATCGTCCCATAACTTCGCTCCACCCTGAATCTCCCCCGTGTGCCGGAACGCGACAGAAAATTTCGAGAGGCGCTCGCGTCGAGTCTTCTGCGTTAGGGCAGCGGCCTCGTCCACCGTCGAAAAACAGGATTCGGCGATCGTTCCGGGCGGCGCCGAGAAAGAAAAAAGGTTCATCCCGGACAGTGCTCCCTGCCCGTAACCTCGCAAGAGGCCGGTTCTGGCCGGGCAGCGTTGAAACTCACGAGCGAGTTTCGGGTGTGGGGACGGAGAACGCTTCACCAGTTCCTTTTTTCACCCCATCGTGAAATTTCGCGGTGGACGTAGCCGATTATTTCACAGATTCCGTGTTATAAATCGCGGGCCGAGGAAACACGCTCCTGTCGATTTTTTCCTCGCGGACTCGCCGTGCGCCGCGCCGCCTGCGAAGAGGAGGCGAAAGGGCGTACCGGTTCGGACGACAAAAATCGAGCGGGATGATTATAACCGGTTCCCGAAGCCACCAAGTACCCCATGTCCCTACGCGAACATCGGCGAGCAAGCGTTCCAGAAGATTTCCCGGCTTAATCTCGATTTCCTGTGCCGTATAAATTACCCACGAGGATTTGCGTAAAATGGGATAGCCGGGTCTCTTATCAATTAAAAATCCGTTTCCGGCACGTTGCTCCTAGCACGATCCCGTGGTAGGCGACTGGTTCGGCCGAGAACCGTTGCCTCTTCCGATAAGCGTACCGCGGAACGGTCGGTCTTCTAGCAACGCTGCTCGAGAAATTTTAATGAAACGCGACAGATAAGTGGCGCAACAGGTATCGCCGAGGTTATTCCAGAGCAGAGATATAAGTCCTGGGAAGAAAAAGCTCCGCGTAGCCAAGTTCTTAGCAGATGTTTGTGTACGTAGACAGGGTGGAAATTATAAAGCGTTACATAGTCGAAGATCTCCAAAAATATCGATTACACGCAAAAATGTTTCAGACGGATGTTGTTCAGTACCGAGGGGAACATTATCTGGTAGGACTTTTATTTTTCCCGATTCCTTTTTTAAATGGAACGATACGCTGTTCTATTCACCACTAAATAGTACGTTTTAAGGATTATACAGGGTATCGCAAAACTCCTTCAACACCCTGAAATAGGCGGTTTCTGAGGTCATTTGAAGCGACGTTTTCCTTCTTGCAGAATGTCCGCCGGGGCTTCGTTTAGGAGTTATTAACGACAAACACGGACCGATCAGTTTGAGACACCCTGTATATTGTACAAGTATGAAGGAAGAATTAAAGAAAAAAGGACTCGTTATATTAAATGTTAATAATATCAAGTAGAAACAGGGAGTGCTGCAGTTTCACAGCGCCTACACGCGGACCGCCACTGGTGTAAATAAAACGATCATACTGCATTTTCCCTCGAGTTTTCTTAAAAACTACACGGAATTTCCATCGAGACGAACTTTTGGTACAACCCAATGCATGCGTACGTATGTATGCGTAGTAATGGAATAAGTTCGTAGCCGTGTGTCCCTACTCGCTGCGCAGCGACTTGTTTCTCGCTGGGAGAGGTTCGATGCGGAGTCGTGGTGGGAGACGATTATTAAACAATCGGTGTGTTTGTTTTTTCGAACGACAGGTTGCGACAGAAAAACGTTGATTCTCCCCTTTCCCGAGTTATCTTCGGTTGCGCAGGCTGATCCTCTCGCCGAAGATCTCGAGAGACAGTCTTGTAATACCTCCTAATTTAAGGTCCTTGCTTCGAAGCGTAGGGTACTATCATGTTACAAACTGCGAGAAAAGGATAAGAAGATGACGAGAGCAAAGTATAAAAATACAGATCCTGGTTGTTCAGTAATGGAAGTGGTGGGTACACTGCTGTGCAAAAGAAAGAAAGCCATATTTAATAGAAAAGCGTAAAAAATCAAATAAGAACACAGTAAATTTCGCTGTTTAATTGAATAGTTCTGAGGCTGTGTTATTGCGGATTATCTAACACTTTGATTGCAATAAATCAATTATTATACGACTTCCACATAAAGATATTGTTTGTAATATCGTATAATTATGCTGGGTGCTTCTTCCTGTTGCACATACCTCTCTCTCTAGACTAGGCTCTCGGCATCAGAACTCTACGATCGCAGCAGGCCCTGCTTCTGCAGTAATCGCTGCATTTCTATAAATGCGTGTGGTACTTGTAACTATGCAACTGCCGTTATCCTAACCACTGCGATCGCGAGATTCTAGTTATTCTAGTAGATGGGGGTCGTTGAACGCAGCAGCAAAACGCGTAGAACGGTGGTCGGAACGTGATTTCCGTAGAGTCGGAGTCCCGAGAGAAATGGGCATTCGAAGAGAGAGGAAGAAGGAGGAGGCGCGAGGGGCAAGGAACGGGCGCGGAACAACAATAGACGGTGACATTTTTCAGCTGAGTATCGATAAAATTTATTGTCGCAGATTAGACGCCGCGATCGCTCGCGACGCGCCGTTTGTTGGTCGCTGATGCGGGCATCGGCGCGAGGTGTTTTTGGAGAGCAGATCAGGGTCGACTAGAGCGGCTCGTTCTCCATGGTGGAGCGATGGGCCGGTCGGTTTGCTGGCGGTGATGTTGCTCAGAGGGTGTATCCGGCGGCGACGACCGGGGCGTGAGCGTAGACGGCGTGAGACGGCGCTACGGCGACCAGGGGAGCGTGGGTCTTGACGACGGCGGCGCTGGCCAAGGGAGCGGCGGCGTAGTACGGGGCCGTGGCGATCAGCGGGCTCTTCACGCTGACTTTGTAGGTGTTGGCGTAGCTGGTGGCGACCGGGACGCTGTGGGCCACTGCGAGCGGAGCCGCGGCGATCACCGGTGCGGCGTGGAGCGCCGGAGCGGCCAGGAAGCCGGGCGCCGGCTCGGGAGCCGGTGCGCTCAGAGCGCAGGCGAACAGAGCGAACAGAGCCACGAATTTGTACATGGTTGCGGTTGGTCGGGTTGACTCGGGGTTCAACGAGAGAACAAAAAGCTTGGTAATACTAGGCAGCTGTGATCGCTGAGAGACGAATGATACTCTACCGTCGACCTGGCAGCGCCTTTTATTCCTCCGCCAGGCCGAGACTGACCTCTCCCACCCGAAACGCGATCACTGTATCGTTGTCCGTTTCGTATGGTTTCGCCACCACGCCGACCCCGATTCCTCCTCGTCCTGGGACAACGCTCGTTGTCCGCTTGCCTGCGCAACGCTCTACCACTTCCCTCCTATTCTTCGACAAGTACAACGCACGGTTCAGGGTCTCCACCGAACGATACGCCTCGCTTCCCTTCGATTCCTTTCGTTTCGTATCGTTTCGTTCCTCGCCCGTGGAAGTACATTGTCAAGGACGATGAACCGATCGACCAGGCGAGCAAGGATCCGCGTGCAACGTACTCGAACGGCCCTTCGACGACCCCTCTTCCTCCCCCTCCTCGTCCTCATCTACCACCTCGCCGTCGACAATTTCGCACCGGTCCGACCTTCGTTTACAACGCCCCACGGAGGACCGGCAGGCCGGTTTTTGTGGCCGACAGTCAGTTTTTAGCAACTTTTGTTACGTATTGAAACCATTTTTTTCTCCCTTTATAAACTGACAACCCTTTAAAACTACAAAATCCAAAATATTATTCATTCTCGGACGATTCTGTGATGCGATACAGCGTCCTAAAGACAAAATCAGAAAATTCTAAGTAAAAACGTTTGTTTCCTATGAAAATTTAATTATTAAAGAAAGGGAATACAGGTTTTAGCTGCTGATGCCTGCACGTTTCATTCTCATATAGATTTTAAGAACTGGACTCACGGGATATTCGACCGTGCTGGAGGTTCAAGCACTTTTACACAACATAGGACTAGAATCAGAATATTCGGTCTAATATTATCTCTTGTAATATGTTTCATCTCACATAAGATTTAAAAAATCGTATTTTGGCCAACTTTTCGTGGCAAATACTCCACTGTGCACTGCTCAAACGAGCTCCGGCTAGATTCTGAAACTCCGATCATTGTTAATCGTTCGATTCGTGTATTCGTTCGTCGGAAGTTCGTTGATCGGTTCGCGCTACCGCGCCTTATGTTTGTTTGGACGCATTATTAGATCGGAGAACATTGTTCATAGATAACGCGCAGCGCAACCGATCGGTCCCCCGTCTACTAGTCTATAACGGGCGATCAACCCTCGCATTTAGAGATAACTCCACTTAATTAACGTATTGACCGAGCGTTGATTAATAAACGCGATCCCTATCCGGTAGTCCGGCCTCCCTATTTCCACGATAACGTAACGAGGTATCTCTCTCTTTCGCGGGCTCGGCACGTCGTTGCTAATGCCAATACAGATGACGTTACGTTATACACTCGTGTTTACTTCGAGCGGCAGAACGCAATTGCGTAACAATTAGTGAACCATTTCAATGCCCACCCGCCGCCACTTCGAGGCGCATACCGACGAGTCTCGGGCCTAAGCAAGCCGAACGCTTCGCGGGGACGCGACGCGCAGCGATGCGCTCGATCGATCGGTCAGCTTGCGAAATCGAGCCGGCATCGCAGTCCTAGCCGACCAGAAATTCGAAAATCAAGCAGCCCGTAACGATTAAACAGCGTATCTTTGTGCAAAATAAAAATTTGTTTATCTTCATTGCAATAACCCTCGGGTGAAATGGAAATTTATTTGTTCTCTTACTGTGTTTAACCTCTCAACTGCGGAATTAAAATCAAGCAACGACGAGTTATAAATTTTATAAAAAATTAACGGTTCATTCTTGAAAATAGAGATAGAGATTCGAATTGTCGTGTATATACGTCGAACGCAGTCGACTGGTTAAGAATAATATAACATTATATTGCAATTCTTCCAATTATGCAAGCAATATTGTGAATACCGATACAGCAATTTTTAGTGGTTGCTCCGAGTCATCGCTCGAGTGCTAAGGGTTAATTCACAGCTGAACAACGTTTATTTAATTGCGCTGTGCTGTTCAAACAAACATCTGACATTGACGAGTCAATCTGTTAACCTCATGATCCCGACAGGTTGCAATCTGCAGTCTCGTAATCGGAGTTTAAAAAGAAAAAAGGAACAAATGAAATTTTGCTGCGACATTAAATTAAATCACGTACCCGAGCAATCCCAGATTGTACTTTTCAGAACCTGTCCACCTGGTCCAACCCTCCCCTCGCCGTTCTCTGGCGCCCGTCACCGTTCCTAGCTCTCTCTCTCCAGTCCGTTGTTCTGTCTCTCCTCTCGTTTCTTCTGTTTGTCAACCAGGCTTACCGAACAATTTCGTAGCAAGGTCGACGATTTCGTAAAGTCGCCACCGCTCTCCCCGCTAACGATCTATCGATAAAACCTGCGCCTTCGGCTTCGCGTTTGTTTCTTCTCTTTTTCTCAAATTTTTTTATCATCCGCCGGTTTTTTAACCTCGTTTATTCGCCAGCGGGCCGGCTCTGTTTTGACGCGTCGACGTACGGCTGATCGATCGAGGAATAAAAAAGATTGAAGATCCGGCTCGCGCGATAGCTACGCCCAAATCCGGAAGACCTTGGCCTGTCCTGTCAAGACGAGGGCCGCGAGCGACGTTAACCAGTTTCTTTTCAGACCGGGCGCGAGTCTGGCTATAAAAGAACCCGCGATCCGCGAGTCACGGATCAGTGGAGGTTTATTGGGGCGCCGAGCAGCGTCGACGCCGAAGCTCTACGCGATCGCTGCCCCGGGACCATGCCTCCTCGGCCACGATCGTGCGCCGCGATATCTTCCTCGCTCACGCACAGTTTCCTTCCGGTCTAACGCAAGCCTAGATCCTCTCGATCTCTCGATCGAACAAACGTCCGAGATCACGCGGGTCGATTTCAAACTCCGCTCGTAGAATAGGCTTTTCGAGAACGTGGAACAGACGTTTCGCGATTTTCACAAATTTTCTTCAACGTTGCTCGTAGGAAATGCAGGTAACGTTTCTCTGTCGATGGAATAAACGTCCAAGGGCCGCCGATCGTAGGGGGACACGCGTGTAAACGTTGTTCATGGGAAATAGATCGAAATCATTTCCATATCTCGAGAGGCTTGTAACATCGTCACCGTGTACTCGTTTCATTGACGGTGTTCAGAGGCGTTGCGCAGGCTTCCCTAGAACGCAACACGCCCACCGCCGGGAACCTTGAAAATACACGAGACTTCTAACGAGCAGGACAGACGGTCGGGAATAAAAGTATTGTTTCTGCCGTGAGAAAGGTCCGCCGCGTTCGCCGCGGGATCCTTGAAACGTATCCGCCGACGCACACGTTTCCGTCGATATCGAGATGCCGGTTCGCGTGTCTGCGATGATCTCGCCGGTTCACGCCCCATCCAGTTATCTCTGTCGGGACCTCGAACGTGTCACGGCTAGAAGTGGAATCGCGTGGCACGTCTACCGTGACCACGATCCGCAAGCTTTTGTTACAAACTCTTAACCCCTTGACATATAATGACGTCCGGGAGACGTGAAAATGTTTTGAAACGTTTCATACTTTGCAGTACTATGAATTTTATAATGTTAATTATTGTCCATTTACATTGTATAACAACCTGATTAAACGTCATATAGCAATGCAAATTTCAAAATAAACTGTTCCAGTTGTGCCACATTAATTTGTATTTTATTTGTATGTCAAGGGGTGAACACTAAACCTACCGAGCACTAAACACAATAAAAATCGTTTTAGCTTACTCAAAAAGCCAAGGCTCTGTTTAGTTAGATTTTGTGCATTTTTTAACAAAATATGCGCCTGGACAAAGAAATTTACCGAACCAATTTCCATGTAAGCAAAATTTCACATTTTTTATAATTGTAAAATGAAAGATATAAAATGGGTTGTTCGACCTCTCGTGGTAGGTTTAGTGTTAGAGCTTCTACCTGAGGTCTACGGTGCGAAGGGTTATGGTCCAACATCGTCGAGACGAATAAGATTCCACGATTGGCACGATAGAAACAGATGACGATTATATTTCACATGATGTATTACGACATGTTTCGAGAGACAAGAACACAACAAAGAATTAAGTTTGTAAACGCGATAGATGCGCGTGTAGCGCTGCTGAAACGGTCAACTACAGGTATAGGGGGTGGGATTCGCGTCGGACTGCACTCTCATGCGTGCGCTCGCGAACGCGCGTGTGTATTTTACCACATTGAGATGGTACACGCGCGCACGCATGTACGTACAGTCGGCGGGATTGATTCCGTGGAAGCTGTACCGTGAGAAGAACGAAACGGATTGTAGTAGAGACGAGACAGAGACAGAGAGAGAAAGAGGAAGAAAGATATATCTGGACGCGACCGTCGCGATGCCGGTTTGCAGGCAGGGCGAGACTCGCGTGGAAATTCGCGACGGGCCGGTCGACTTCACGGGTTTTCACCCTCGCCTTCCTCTTCCTCGTCGAACTCGCCCTCCTCCTCGGTGGTGGCTTCCTGGTATTGCTGATACTCCGACACCAGGTCGTTCATGTTGCTTTCGGCCTCGGTGAACTCCATCTCGTCCATACCCTCTCCGGTGTACCAGTGCAGAAACGCTTTCCGCCTGAACATCGCCGTGAACTGCTCCGACACTCTCTTGAACAGCTCCTAAAATACCAATTTGATCCATTGAGATCATCTCGAGTTCCCGATGTTCCCAGAATCGAACGGATTTATACCTGAATGGCCGTCGAGTTCCCGATGAACGTTGCCGACATCTTCAAACCACGAGGAGGAATGTCGCATACGGCGGTCTTCACGTTGCTGGGTATCCACTCGACGAAGTAGCTGCTGTTCTTGTTCTGTATGTTCAGCATCTGCTCGTCCACCTCCTTCATCGACATCCTGCCGCGGAATACCGCTGCCACCGTGAGATAGCGGCCGTTGCGCGGGTCGCAGGCGGCCATCATGTTCTTCGCGTCGAACATTTGCTGCGTCAGCTCGGGGACCGTCAGGGCCCTGTACTGCTGCGATCCTCTGAAACGGGGGGGTTTTCTCAGTACGAATTGCATAAATTCGTTCGAGCACAAACCGATTGATTTCGAAAATTTCGTTAAAGAAAACAATGACACCTCGCAACGCAAAGTGAGCGTAGCCCATTCACTTTGACGTTCATTGTAACCACCCTACCTACGCTCGTCTATATTTGTAACAATGCTCCGCAACAGAGTTTCCCTTTTCTCTATTAGAAATCCGTACGATGAAAGCTTTCAGTCGCTAATGTGCAACAATACGAATTACAGAATGTCGAAACGTTCGATTGAGAGAAGATAAAACGACTGAGAAAATTCAATGTCCCCGAAGTCTCCCCGGAGTCCGTCGAAAGACGACAACAGGTCCGCGTGGGGGGAAACTCTGTTGCGGGAAAACTGCGAACGTGTATCTCGTTCGTGCACCTGGAGGTCAGGGGTGCGAAGCCGGGGATGAAGAAATGAAGCCTCGGGAAGGGGACCATGTTCACGGCGAGTTTCCTCAGGTCGGCGTTCAATTGTCCCGGGAACCTGAGGCACGTGGTGACGCCGCTCAGCGTCGCGCTCACCAAGTGGTTCAAATCGCCGTAAGTCGGCGTGGTCAGCTTCAACGTGCGGAAACATATGTCGTAGAGAGCCTCGTTGTCGATGCAATAGGACTCGTCCGTGTTCTCGACCAGTTGATGCACCGACAGGGTGCAGTTGTACGGCTCCACCACAGTGTCCGACACCTGGTCGTGTAACATCGTACATCACTATGTTAAGATATGACTGAACGTAAGACTTTATCAGAATTGTATTCAAAATTAATTCTATATAATTTTTTTCAATTTAAGAATATGAAATTGATATAATACCTCATAGAATACTTAAATGTACAGTAATTGATTACATACCACCATACTTACTAATAGATATTGTGAATAATGGTAGAGCAATATTTAGTGGCAACTCGGAGTCACCACTCGATTGCTAGAGGTTAAAATGTAAACTAATAAATCTGTAATGGTTCATCGAAATGCGTCATAACTACACTGCGGATGTTTATGCAATTTCAAATTTTTGTAGAAAAACTTCAAGGTAGCGGAATGAAATGAAATCCAATTTTTAATGGGAACAGTCTTTGTAAATCCAGAACAAATAAAAATCATACCAAATTCTGTTGGAATGAAGGGAACACTTTTATGTTTCACATATCACGCTTTACTGAAGAATGAATATTTAATAATATGTCGCAGCTAGACGGTACATAGTAATAGTAGTGAATACATATAGAGAGAACAGTAAGTAGAAAATAGACACTAGACGAGAAAAGTAACAAGAAGAAAAGAAGTGCGCAGGAGAGCGCCATCTCTGGGACCTCAAAAGAAAGTGTGGAGGGGAGAAGGTCGTGATTGCTGTTCCAACAAATTCCATCGAATTTTGTGTTCTAGCATTTTTTGAACATTTTTAGAAGCCATAAATGCATAAAGGTCCGCAGTCTAGTCGTAACGATTGCAGTCTAAAAACGGATATCTCGACCGAACAGAATATGGATCTCCGGTGGGCGGACAAAATAACCGAAAAACAAAGTTTTGGTCAAAGCGATATTTTTCAGTATGCGCTAAACACGTTTATTCTTAGAATCCCAGTGTTTGTCGATATTTAGCGAAAAGGTTGTTCCGCGCGAATACTTTCGCCCATCGCTGTAGGCGTCGGAACAGATGAAAGGGAGACGGACGAAAGAGCGTCATCATCGGGGTACCTTGGGAGACGGAACTACACTGAAGGTCATCATGATCCTGTCCGGGTACTCCTCGCGTATTTTCGAAATGAGCAGCGTGCCCATGCCGGCTCCGGTCCCGCCGCCGAGGGAATGGGTCAGCTGGAAGCCTTGCAGGCAGTCGCAGCTTTCCGCTTCCTTGCGCACAACGTCCAGAACGGAGTCCACCAATTCCGCGCCCTCCGTGTAGTGCCCTTTGGCCCAGTTGTTTCCGGCGCCGCTCTGACCGAACACGAAATTGTCCGGTCGGAAGATCTGCCCGAACGGCCCGGATCGGACCGCGTCCATGGTTCCCGGCTCCAGATCGACGAGAATCGCTCTGGGCACGTATTTCCCTCCGGAAGCCTCGTTATAGTAAACGTTGATGCGCTCCAGCTGGAGATCCGAGTCGCCGTGGTAGGTTCCGGTCGGATCGATGCCGTGCTCGTCAGAGATCACCTCCCAGAACTATCCAGGATCATAGTTAATTTATTAGGCAAAATAAAAATCTTCGGCAGCTATTGCGGCAGTTAAATAAATATTCATTTCATAATAGTTATATTTCTTTACACCGAATAACACTATTCTTAGATTTTTCTAATTTTTCCCCGTTTTATAAAATGCATAAAAAAATGTCTATTTGTTACATTCGGGGATAAAGCTATTTTACAAGAACAAGTCCAACATAAAAATTTTTTCTTTGTTTATATATATATAGTATTGTGAAGGATAATTAATATTTTTTAATAAAGTAAAATTACTTTTTGTACCGTTTGTATCAGGGGTTATTAAAATTAAAATGCGAGTTAATATTAATCTCGAATAAAAGTGAGCTGATTGAATAACATTTTTTTTTAATTACATCATAATTATTTTCATCCTCTCGAGAATGGTATTCTCCTTTATTCCAAGGAGAATGAAGATAATTATGATATTATTAAAAAAAGAATTTCTATTGGTATAGAGTGTTCGGATGGCTCACCTTGGCTCCTATTTGATTGCCGCATTGGCCCGCCTGGAGATGCGCGATCTCACGCATTTTCGCAACGGTTCCTTTCCTGCGTTCTTCCGATTTTTATTCCGTAGAAGCGATTCGTTTCTTTCTTCTCGCGACGGTGTCCCTCTGTCTCTCGTCTGGAACGGGTGTGTAACAGATTTGGACGAATGGTAAGGACGACTCGCCTGATTTTTCTCCGCTTGATCCCACCAGCGAGACACGAACGTGAAGTTAATCCAAAACGAGGCGATTGTCCCGAGCGTACGCACCAAAACGGAAAGGTTCGACCTCGGCAACGACGATCAACGAGTCGTCGTTTGTTCGCCGGTTACCATGCATCTTTTGTTTCCGGCCGGGCACGTCGAACTGGATCGCATCTCCCGGAGCTATCTCGAACTTACGCTTCTTTATCGTCGAAGCTGCTTCTTGTCCCCGCGGGAATCGCTCCGTAAAAAGTTCGAGAGCCTTTTTCTTGTTCTTCTCGTTTAATTCGGGTCGGTTTATACGCGCCTCGAAGCCATGAATTTTTATATATTCCTTTTTAACAACAATGGAATCCAATGTATTTCTAATCTTCAGAATAGTAATATAATTATTAGACAAATTTATATGCAGAATAAAAATTTCCGTACCATTATTCAAAATATTGTTTATCAATCTAATCAATTACTAAGCATTTAAGTATTGTATGATATGAAAAGTAAAAAATCTCATAGAATGGAATTATTCTAGCTCGGAAGAAATGTTTAATTTTCGAGTTAAAATAGCTCCGAGCCGAAAGTCCAGTGTTTTCAAGTTCTTTCAATTTGTTTTCCCGTTTTAAATTCCACCTATTCTTTTTCGCGATAAATGCACAATAATTACTTAAGCTACGTCCACACCGAAGCCTCTCGTCGCCTCCCTCTTTTCACAAAATACTCGACGTGGTTTAGTGTGGAGCCAGCTTTAGATAGCACAAGACCAATACGCACAGTTGTTTGCCTAGCATTGTAGACTTTGATACGTGATACTCTAACAGCACTCGCCCAGCAACGATGCAAGTATACAAGGAGCGCGCAACAGATAAGACATGAAATTCAGAGAGGTAAAGAGATTGTTTATTCAAGCGTTGTAGAATGTACAGGGTAGAAACTGCCAATTTGATGAAAGGAAACTAGCGAGAGACGATTCCTGGAAGTCATCCCGCGGCGTCGTTGGAGAACGGAGACCGGAAACGGATGGGTTCCTCGGCGGAGATGGCAGTTGCAACCGGATGTTCCAGGATCCTCGTCTTCTCGAGGTAACGGGCTAAGGTTCGCACAAGACTCAGCGTCTGCCGGCGATCAGGGTGGCTGCTGGGTAGCCGGTGTAAGCGTAGGATGCGACTGGAGCTGCGAAAGGTGCAGCGGCATGAGCGACCACTGGGCTCGCGATGTAGGGTGCGGCGAAAGCGTGATTGATCGCATGAGCGTTGTAGCTGCTAGCATAAGTTCCGACTGTCAGAGCCGCTGGAATCGGGGCTGCCACGGCCGCTGGAACCGCAGCTGGGATCAAACCGGCTGAGCACACGGCGATCAGACCGGCGAAGAGGATCTGCGGAAGAGAAACAGCGATATCGATTAGATCGGTAGCTTTTGCGCTTCACAATTGCGAGATCTACAATTTTCACGTAGATATTCAACTTTTCATAGAATAATTTTTTCCTCATAAATTTTAGATAGTACGCAATTTATCTGTATAATTAGAATTTCAATAACCCTCAATAATATTGAACTTTTCTATATGTGTATACAAAATTATGATGAACGTTCTATTGAAAGCGTTATTCGCTATTTGCTGGCAATTGATCTGAGACAGCCCTTCGAGTACAAAGGGCTAACGTCTCTTTTCATAGAACAATGCTTCTGGTATAATAACGTCTCGAAGACTTGTACATTTTAGTTTGGAAAATGCAGAAAATCTTGACCGTTTGCTTGAACCGTGAAGCTTGAAAAGCTCTTTGCGTTTCCGGCACGGCGGCTCCACTTACCAAGAATTGTGCGGAACTCATTTTGCTTGTTGGAGATCTCGAGGGTGTTTCGAGTGGAACGTTGAATGAAACTGTGATACCAAAACGATTAGGCGGGCCGCTTTTATAGGTGGTTCGGCGCGAGAGACACATACTCCCACTACGCGTGCTAATGGCGACGGAACGGTGGTTGCGAGGCACGATGCGACCAGGAACACGCTTCTGAATACGAAATCGCTTTGTTCGTTTTGTACCGAGACGCCCGGGTTCGTTACTTTCATCGGCCGAGCTCTAAGGTCGTATCTACATGTTTTTTCCGAGCTCCGAGCCGGAGATCGTTGGCCCGCGGATAGACCAATTGCAGGACCGATCGTCGGCTCCTTCGTTCATCCGGGTTCATGTCGTCATCAGACTATGGACACGATCTTGTTTACGATGTATCCCTCTTAGGAAACCCGGCACCAATCTTTACGTTGCTTCGATGTGCACTATTTTAGAAAAATTCAAGTTTCCTGTCCGGACACTTCCCTTTTCTCTATAAAACGTTGTTCGTATGAAAAGTATTTAGAACAATTTTATCACTTGTATTATTTTTGTGTATATTGTGTTATCAGTGCACAATAGAAGTTATTTTTATGTACAAATTATATCACGAAAAAGTAATAATATAATTTCTATCACTTTTATAAGTTGCTAAAGCAGATTTCGCAAGTGTCTGGATACTTTTGAGCGGTTGTGTACCTGAACAATTTTCATTTGAAAGGTTCACTTCGGCAAGGAATTGCAAATTGAAATACAGTCGAGCAAGTGGTTATTTGTTTCATTTTACGTATTCTACTGATTTCATTTAGACAGCAGTGCAATAAAACGTTTCTGTTGGTAGAAAATAAGGTACGAGCGTTGATCCGGCCGATTATCATAAGCGCAATAATCGCGTTCTCTATAAATTTTGGAGAATCCATCGGCCGCTGTTCCGCGGGAGAAGTATTTCCCAAAGGGTTTCTAAGAATGGAGAGAGGATTTCTCGGAAGACGGACGGTGTCATCGGCACCGCGAGGCCGGGTCATCCGTCGACCCTTGGATGACATAATCCTTGGCCGGCAGGTATGCCAGTTTCACTTGAACCAGTAATACAGATTGGGTGCGGCTCGTTCACGTTCTAAATACGAAAAACGGGCGTACATACGTTTTGCCGTCGCGAGGTTGTGACACCGTAAGTTTCGAAGATCGTTCCACGAATCGTGACTCGAATTCCTAGCGGAATGGCGTGGCGTCTCGTCTACGATCCTCCGTCGGACGCTAAGACTTTCCCTCGGTTCGGTCGCGCCGGTCCGGAAAAAACGTGTCGAATCGTAACTGTTCTTTTTTGGTAAATTGGGCGACGCGAGAAAAAGCGGGATCCGGACGATTTATCTTCATGGCCAAGGACCGAGCGCGTCACGAGAGCCCCGAGGGAAGAGCGGCGACGATCGCCGGCGAGGTGCAGTGTCGATGAACCGCGATGGATTGCAGCGAGAACAGGCTCGAGAACGGTCGAAAATTGCCCGACCTCCGGCTCGAGAAGTCGTTACATTTTTATTTCGATGAGTTGCTGCAGACCAACACGATTCACCTTTATGTCAATAACCCGGATACTCGAGCATCCACTTTCAATTTCACTTTAAAACTTCTTTAACATTGTTGTTGATAAATATCGAAATTATTGTAGATTTTATGCTCTTGAATCGTTATTGATTCACCTACGCTTGACGAATAAAAAATTTAAATAATAATGAAAACAAGTAATAATGTAATAATAAATATTTCGTTATATCGATCGCAAAAATTTTAAATAAATTATCCGTGATGTCAGCGCTACAGGTTCGACACAATTTTAACTATTTAAGTAATTTTGCAATTAGAAATTTCCCGACATTTCGATCCTAATGTGGATCATTAGGATCATTAGATATTTCTAATTGCAAAATTGCTTAAATAGTCAAAATTGGATCGAACCTATAGCGCTGACATCACGGATAACTTATTTATAATGTAATAATATATGTACAATAATATACGTTAATGTAAATATATAATATATATAATAGAACATCACTGAATATCGTAGAAATTTTGATTACTGACATAAGGGTTAAGAGAACAATGCAATTTCCTGATAGCCGTGGATCGTATGTTTCACGGCAGAGCGCAGGGGTCGATGAAAGATTCTGGTTAATTGCACCGGCGACCTTCGCGGCTAGGTATGGCTTCATTCCTAGACTTTCTCTGTGAACTTAATTGTTAATTTGGTCGCGTAAGTTTGATTTCTTAATCCGCGGCCGGTTTTCGAGCGGCGCCGCGTAGCGCGCGTTTTCGCTTTGGCAGCTTCAAGGCGACCCTCCGCGTGAACTCTGTTACGGCGATAAAGAGAAGTTGTTCTATAATTGAAAACAGGTATTCGCGAGTCGCGGCTCAAAGCGGACGCTCGCAAACTTAATCTATATTTGATTTGTAATTAATATTTTGTCACGTAACGCGCCAGTTGACAAGACCGTTCGCGCGCGCACGTCGACGAGCGGCGTTGCGCGGCTACGGATTTGTAATTTTATATAATTTTCAGTATAATTAACAATTCGCGTTTCGTCGCGAAACGCCCTGTTATACCGGTTTCGGCGTTGTTAACGATCCTCCTGTCGCGTGAGAAATTCCGAAATTCTGCTGTTCGAGAACGTGACGCAATAGGACAGGAGAACGGATCACGCCGTTATTGTTGTACACAGTCGATGCCGATAGACGCGTAACGTTCGCACAACGTAACCAACACTGGAATGCTTATATTAACCTGTTTGCATCACGCGGAGTTATGAATAATATACGCTTATAACCAAATTTTTCCCTTTGTCGCGTTGTTGCGTGCGTGGTGCAACCCGTGGCGCAATCCGTCACAAGTAGATACGAAGGATCGTCGCCACGATCGTAACATTATCGTGACGGAGGCCAGTCTCTGTGGACGCAAATAAGTTGACGGTGTGTTACAGTATAACAGTGTTTACATCGTAGGAGGATTAGAGTGCAGGATTACCGATTTACCAAGGGACATAAGTAGAATCGGTTGGCGCTGCACAGACGCGCAACATCACTCAGTTTTCAATCGCTTCGCAACTTTTCAGTGTTCAACACTAGCTTTACGGACCACTACGTACTGCGTCCGTTTAAATTTTTAAACATCATTCCTCACGGATGCGTCCGCACGATTTCAACAACGTTGAATTACAAATATTAAAACGCGCGCCGCAAAACCAGCGTTAAGTGGGGGATTCGTTCCTATTAGTTCTTAATCCCCTTATGGAACATTTGTTTAAATAATTTCAACACGTTTCTGCGGAAATGTCACGGTCCGAATCGTAATTGATATTCAACGTTTGTCGACCCACATGTCGCTGTAACTATTTGAAGATTCATGAGTGTTATGAATATTGAATAGAACGAGAATCGAATGTGGTCGGTGATTCGATGCATTTCTGAAGTGAATATTGAAAGTCTACCCAAGGGGCAAGTCTGATTGTTTGGATTGAATACATATTCGAGACCCGTGCAAATGCAATAGGTCCTCGCGCACGTCATATCTCTGACTTGTGCGGGTACTGCTCTTGCACAGTAAATTTCCGCGGACTTCTATTATCCGGTGGTACGAAACGTTTCGGAAAAAGGTATCGCTGTTACAGAATTATATGTATGCAATTTCCGAAATAAATTGGCGCGGCGCGGCGGTATCGATTCGTGTTCCAGGAATAATGTTGTGTCACGGTTATTATATATCCAGTATAAACAAGGAGGGTTATAATTAGACAAAATCGAGCACGTACGTGCGCGTTAATTATTCGCGAGCGCGCAGTTCCGAATTTGGAATGTGAAGGGCCGTGGTTCCGTGGGACGTCGAATTGGAGGGTCGCAAGTTTCAAAGTACGAAAGTGCGTTCGTGATACGTGTTTAAAGAGGCGGTTTATTTAATAGAACAGAAAACAAGAGAACAGATCGGCGTAGTCGATGAGCAGCGTGTCGTCGTTCAAGGGAGAATGTATGGCGCGGAGTAGGCGAACGGAGAGTATGACAGCGGTGCGGCCGGTGCAGCTGCGAAAGTGTACGGTGCAGCAGCCGGGAGTGTGTACGGCGCAGCGGATAGAGCAGCGGGCAAAGCAGCGTGTACAGCGAGCGGTGCGGCGGCCAAAGTGTTGTAGTTCCTGGCGATGACTTGGCTACTCCTTGCGGTGACTATGGGCGCCGGGAGAGCTGCGATAGGAGCCGCTGCCAACGGGGCTGCAGGAGCCGCTATGAGCGGGGCTGCTGGCAGCACACCTGCGGATGCCATGGTGGCGATGGCGAGGATGAGGCACTGAAAAATCAAACACAGATGCAATTGCAGTTTAAACGATGCCGAGACTATTCGGACTTTTCGAGTTAAATCTAATTTTCAACTCACAAGTCGATTAGCCCTTTTGCGGTAGGGCTTTGTGATATTTTCATTCGGAAACCAAGCATTCTTTCCAGCCTACAGTATTTTAATTCTATGTATATGATTTTGTTTATTTTCTACGTGTGAAACCGATGCAATTTACTCGTGGAACGCTTAAATATTTGGAACTTCATTAAACACAAGTAATGTTTAGTGGTGTCTCAAACTCTAGTCGTAGAAGACAATATAAACAAAATTTTAAAGACAAAATAATTGTAGCCGGGCCAAAGAGAATTCTTGCTAACGAATGGTACCTAGTCGACCGAAACGATTAGATAATCGAATCGGTTGAACTTGTACGGCGGTGCAGTTAGAATAGCGAATCGTGGTTGGATCCAGGGTGTAGGATCGAGAACGACTTACCGCTGGCTTGATCATGTTGATGCTTGGCGATCGATTCGGTTACTCTGGGGCGAGTGTGAAGACTCCTCGGGGCGTCCTCACTTTATACCAATGTCCACCGCTCTTGTCGCGCGTCGCCGGACTTACGAAAATTTTCGAAGCGTGGCGCGCGGTGCGGCGCGGCGCGGAGCGGAGCGGATCAGAGCGGAGCGGATCGACGACGCGGCTTGCGAAAGCCTCGACCTCCGCACGTATAGCTGGCCGCGACACGTCCTGTATCGATTTCGTTGGTAGCGCTCGCAATTGAAATGCCGAGCGCGCTTCCGTGCGCGCTTTCTGCGCGCGATCCTGCGTCGATTCCGCCATAGGTCGGTGTGATTTCAGTCCACGAGGTGTCCGGTGTCGTATACACCCCGGTTTCATCCCCTCGGTCTCGTCGCCATCGGCTCGTGGGATCGAACGATCGATTTCGGTGACCTTGATCATCGAACAGGGACGCCGCGACCGGACGCATACCCTGCCGGTATGGTCGAATTATGTAAGCAACTATGCCGGAGAAATTGTATAACACACTCGACTATCCGTCCGTTCATCCGTCCGTCCGATTGAAAAGCGTAACAAGGTTATAATGGATTACGCGGGCCGCGTTTCGCCTCCCACACGATCCGCAGGCTTCAATTACTTTTAATTCACTTTCCGCTACCTTTGACCCACCTTTGGCGGGGCCGGTTAGCACTTTCTCGCCGTGCTGCCCCCTTCGATTCATAGAATTCGCAACGGCACCAGTGTCACCATTTTTGGCGGACGGCGCTCGGCGTTGCGCTTCGCAATCGCCGACGTTCGTATTTACGTTGTCGAGTAGATTTTCGGAGTTACCGTTTTTTTTTTATCCTGTAGGACCCTGATGCGTTCAGGAGATGAGATATTAAGCTGAAATGCTAAACGTTCATTTGACTCTCATTCGCTGTTCTAATCACTCGACTGGCTAACCCCTCAGAGATCGTAATCGAACGAATCCGTTCCGCGATTTAGTTTCGATCCGTTCGCTCGCTCGCAGTGTTTCGTTTCAGTCCCGCGGTCGCTGATCGAAGCCCTTCTCTCTCTCTCCCTCTCTCTCTCTCTCTCTCTCTCTCTCTCTCTCTCTCTCTCTCTCTCTCTGTCATTCTCTCCGCCGCTGGTAACGACGTCTTCGCTCTGTCTCACCTCTTCCGCAAGGCCGGGCAACTTCAAGGCGAAGCACCCGGTTTTTTCTCAAGTTCAAGTTCGTCGAGTCGAGAACGGGAGAACGCCTGTTGCTTCCACCATGGGTGTGCCACGGGCTTTTTGCGAGGGGTAATTCTCCGGCCTTGTGGACATCCATATACGCATTGTTCCAGCGATCGGTCCAGCGAATTCCTCTGTTTCCTGGTCGAATGCACTGCTCCTCAATGAGAATTTTGCCACGTTATTTACCAGCGTGGGCGTCGAGGAGATTAGAACGAGTTACGTGGATAAATCGCGTGGGATCTAATCAGACCATTCATTCGATTGCGGCCTCCTCGTGGAAGTTTCGATTTTTGGTGACGCCGTAATTCCGATCTCGAATATTTCGAGATTCAACCTGAAACACAGAATCGCGCGAATTCGCGTTCATTTAAAAGGGACACTTGGAAACTGTACCGGACTGCGGATTTTCATGCGGAATAAAGAATTGTCCGTATCGATAGCAAGAAACGGCGGTCGCGCAGAGCTCGCTTTCTTGCCGGTTGTTTTTGTCACGAATGCATAAAATCCGCAGATTACCGATAATGCAAGAGAGCGTAAAATCGCTTATCCTTCGTTGAAGCGCAGGAAAACACTCCGCGGAGCATGTCCGTGACCCTGGACGGCCGAGAAGACCGAAATGAGATTCATCAATTAGGAGAACCGCGGTGCGCGACCCGAGCGAGGATCGAGACGATCGAGAGTGAAAAATTGAAACAGGTTCTGTAATTTCGCGGCCGCGCGGAGAGCAGCGTGGCTCGCGCAACTCGGCCCTTGTAAGGTCGCAAGGAAAATCCGTGGAAAAATCGGCGAGCTCTCGAGGACAAGGTTTTTCTGGGGAGCGAGCGCGGTGGATCGATAAAGGATAAAGCATGAAGGATAAGGGAAGTTGAACGCTCGACGAGATCCGGCACGGGATCCTCGACGGGTTTTCGATCGGCGAGGTGGCGTTTTTTTTTCTTAAATCGCAAGGACACCGCTGCGCCGCGCCGCACCGCTCCGGATGGATCGCGAAAAGGGGAAAACCAGTTTGCGATTTTGCCGGAAAAAACTCGCCCGAAAGAGCGCGGCCGGTAGCGGCGGCGGACGGCGCGAGAGAAATGAGAAATAGAAAACGTTGAAAAAACCGAAATGGAAACCGAGCGCATTGTTGGACCACGCCTGGCGAGCGCAGCTAACCCGGGGGAGGTGATCTCGAGACCTTGAAGAAATCCGCGGTTTCTCGAGTGCAGGACCTTTCTCAGCGAGCCGGCCGAGGGGAGAGACGAGTCGATTGGTCGAGCCGGACTTGGAAAAAATTGCCGCGGCAACGCGAGAAGGGGGCGAGAGTGTACCTCTCCGTTCGTAGGTAGGCTGCTCCGAGGACTGGCTGATGCCCTTCGCGGAACGATGAAAACGGGTAAAAAGAAGGATCTCGGGGGAGAGAAGTCGACGACGCGACGACGGGGAGGGGGTTGCGGAAAGATGAGAATCTTCGTCGCGGTGTTCGCCTATATAAACCGCGAATCCTCGTGATTTCAAGTAGGATCGTTTTGAGTCGCCTGTCGTGCATTCAAGTATCACTTCTACACGTAGCAACCATGTTCAAGACGGTGAGCAGCATTAAACAGTAATAACGCTAAACAAACGACATAGAACTAATAAGATTTTTCTCGGGGCAGCTGTTGTTCGCTGGATTGTTGGCGGTGGCCATCGCAGCTCCTTCGCCGGTTCCGGCTCCGGCCCCGGCTCCCGCTCCGGCTCCAGCTCCGGCACCTGGCAGCTCCGCGCTGATCGGTAGTGGACCTCTGATCGCTCCGCTGGCCCCGTCTCTCATCCCGAACATCGCCCCGCCATTGTTCTACACCAGCTATCCGGCGCCGCTCAACTATGGCTACGTGCCCTCGCCTCTGATCTACAAGAACATCATCTACTAACGTGGTTCCGTGACTGCGGCCCACCGAAACATCATATCGAATCGAACCGTACCGTACCGAACCGAACCACATTACCGAACACCCAACCGATCGATCGACCCTCTCTGTTCATTCTCCGAACGTGAATCATTAATCGCGCGACGCATCCTTTCATCTCCACCTACTTGTCAGACCGCTCCATGGAATTTCTCTGTTCCGTTAATACGGTGTGAATAAAACCGCTTAAAAGCAGCCTTGTCGTTCTGTATCTCGTTCTGCGCCACAACGCTTCCCGTTCGATTTCGGACATGACCGCGGGCCGTCCGGACCGATCGCTCGATTGCCCGCTTGTTAATGAGCGGCTGTCGGCAGGGGAAACTCGTTACGCGATTCGCCGTCGCTTTATAAATCCGATTGCGTAAGCGCGGCTGTGGGCGTGATCACACTTCAAATGATCGTTGTACATGCCACCCACCAGCGCCGTACCGGTGCATACGCGCGCAAGTAAGAATTGTACCGGACCTCTGTCGACGCACCGGAGGCCTCTCGAGTTGCGGCAGGTGCTCGGTCGTCCGACGAAAACGGGACCGGAACTGCAGGCATGCAGGATCCGGTTGCGACGAATCAATCGCCCATCTCAACGATTCGACGCTCTGGAAACGAGAACTCAAGGTTAAAAATGTTTCGCCGTAAGCGTCCTGCAACAAACATTCTGGAATCGATCTGAGAGCGAACCTTCGTCGAAACCGTGTCGAAGAAGAGATTCTTGGTCCTGCGAGCAGAAGAGAGTAGGCGTGGTTCCGCGGAAAGTAGGCGTGGCCTCGTGGCTCTCGGCTCAAGCGGAGCTAGAGCGACGCGACGCCTCGTGGTACAGTCTCCGCGTTCTCTGTTCGATGCACAAGAATCTGAAACCTTCTCAAAGCAGAGAGGATTATTAAACTTGATCCCTCCACGCAAAGTGGCCCGAGTGGGTGCGATTTAGCTGTTATTCCTGTTGACGGAGCCGGATCATTGCCCCCCGGGGGCAGAGGCGGTTCGAGATTTCCGACGATTCGAAGCTTCGATCTTGACTCGTGGACGCCTCGCTCCTCGCGGACCGCTTCCGTTCACCTGGACGATCGGTGGCCGCTAACGCTGTCGTCCGAACGAACCGAGAGAATCGAAATTTTGATACCACGTAGCTGTCCACGTGAACGATCGAACAATAAGGCTATCGGGATCTAGGTACGACGCGTTAAATACCGTTGAAAGGTTAGGGGCTAGTCGCCTAGCGGATAGCCTCTCTGCGCTTCCCGCGAGCGCTTTTGTTCCGACGAGTTAATTATGCAACGAACAGAAACAATACCGAACGGTTACGTAAAGGTACATGCAATGTCCTCGCAGCTGTGTGTGCAGCGGATGGAGAACGGCGAGGGGTAGATGCGTTTTTTGCAGCATTCTCGTCAGGTCCAGTCCGTCTCGCGTTCATCGACAGGCGAACGTCGTCGTCGAGCGGGGAACGAAACGCCGCACCGGGGTGGACGAAACCGACGGCCGCAATTTTTCGCGGATCATTGGGAATCGATCCGTCCGAGCCGGCCGATTGACATCGTACGATAACGGTATGAATGACGCGCGTCCAACGCATTCATTAATTTATGCCGATACCCTCGCACCGGGTTCCTCGATTCGGACAGGGTTCGTGCTCTTTACGGGCTGCCGACGCTCGCCATCGTATTTTTAAACCGTACCGACGCGACGCGACGCGCCGTCGTCGTCGGGTCGGTCCAGTGACGACAGTCTCTTGCACTCGCCGCAAGGGTTCCGTCATCCGCTCGATCCGTCATCGACTTCTATTCGCATCGTAATTAAAACGCGTAACTACCGCAACTGTCGTAAAATATACCACAAAATCAAACTAACTTATACAATCCTCGAGCCGTGGACTTTCTATTTTGGACGCGGTTGATGACGGCCTTACCGGCGAACGTTGATAATACTTGACGGTTATTAATATAATGGAAATTAGCAACGCGTGAAATATGTATCGCTACTTCCGTATCCGTGCGCCGAGTTTCATGGGATCTAATACAATCTCGCGATAAGTACACCGCATCCGTAGAGTGTCTCGTTCGATTTTGAGGGATGACGACTATGCCGAACGTGTGCATATCGAAAGCGCACACGAATCAATAAATACGCGATCGCAACGAACATTGAACACTGCCGAGACATGAACGATTCACCGGAGGACCGAGATTCAACACAAAACCTACCGAACTTTACAAGTAATCGGTAGATTTTACAATTATAAAAATAAGATGAAATTTTACAATACCGTAATAGTATTACAATATCTGCTCTACCAAATATATTTTCTTTTATCGTTTACCACGGAAATCTTTATAATCTCGCTAATCGTGAAATGAAAAAATCTGGAAAACAAAAAGGCGCTGGTAGATCTCGCGAAGAGGACAATGCTGGGAGGGGATTAACATTTCCCGATGATTCTATAAAATTATTGATCGGCGGGATGCAGCAGCGCACGATGCGATCAGCTCCGGCCGGTGCATCCACCCCTTGGCATCGACCGCCGCGTCGGGTTCACCGACCTACGGATTCTCTCCTTACGAACGACGTTGCAATACTCCGCGGCCCCGCTGCACCCGCTGCATCCCCGGTATATCCGGCCGCTTCCCTATCGTTGGCCCAGTCCGTCGCCACACTTTTAACCGTGCCTCCGTTAAATCGGGGCATCGTTAAATTTAACGAACCCGTGTCCGTGGAGCGCGGATATCGATCCGCCTATATTTGGGGACGGACTCTCTCCGAACAATTGGACGTTTCCTCTTGATTTGCTCGTTTCTCGCTTATTATAGACACGTCGTAGACGAAACGTCGCTGTCGGCTCTGTCAGTCTTTTAAACTAATTATAGTCGACGCCGTTGTCGCGTATGCATTCGATCTGCCTACCACGGGGGTAGATAGATCCAGGAGGGGTAGAAGTAGCAAGATGAAATTCAATTAACGAGCCGGTATTTCAAGTGTTCGTACTGGTTAGGAGACGTATAGGGGGATGCTAAATCAAAGGCTATCCAATTCGGACCGCGGATTTAATGCATTTCGAAACTGAGCGGATCTAACGCGGAACGGTGAGAAAGTTAAAAAGATTTTTAAATATTATTCAATTGTATCCGACTGACTGGCGTAGCTCCTGTCCGCGGGTATGCTTCTAAATTATTATTGAGCTTGCTTTCGGAAAACCAAGGATGATACAAGTGTGTGTGTGTGTGTGTCTGAACAGTGATACATAAACGTGAAAGAGAATTTGGTGGGATAAGGTCAACTGATGGGACGACGCAACATTGGGAAAATGTCATAGTGGAAAAGTTCTGCTAAAGCGCATACAAACTAGAATATACATATAAATGTACGACGCGGTGGTTGCAATGGATGGTTTCCCGGAAAATATCAATTGCTTTCCACCAATCCGTTCTCCACGGATCGGCAAGATCGAAACCGGTCAGCGACAGGTTCGGTTCACCCAGCTGGATATTCGATTTCGAGCGTGGAGGCTTGGTGAATGGAATAGTGGATTTCCGGAATCAGAGAGTCGCGCGACGATCGCGTACATCGGTGGTAGAGTTTGGCCTCGGATCGGTTAGGTGCAGTCGGTTCCGCGAGGGTGGTACGTGCATCGATGGCGGTGCAGCGTCCTCGCGGAGGATTCGTAACCCTCACGTGGTGAAGAGGACATGCGCGCACCCTCCGACGAGCCGCGAGGGTATAAAAGGGAGGAGCGCGCACCACCGAGTCTCAGTCCACCCTCGCAAACGCGCTCCACCGCAAGCGAAAACCCGAACCGAACCAGAGAGGCATTGTTTGGCAACGCGCGCTCCTTGAACAGAGCGGCGGCACCGAACTTCGAACGAGCTTCGAACCTAGCGAGAAGCTGAGAAAGTGAACGGAGAACCTAACGTCTTCGTAACAAAGCGGCAAAGGGACAGAGAAGGAAAAGAAAACCTGAGAAAAGGTTTTGCGTAGAACACGAGGGTGAACGGAAAAATCATTGCGACGAGATCTTGTGAACGTTATGCGACGAGTGCCGACAAGCCAGTTGGATTAACGGCCGGTGACGAGTGCGAGTGTTCGATCGGATCAGGGTGCGCGGTGCGGCCGATCGCGGTGAGAACTATAGCCACGTTCGAGGCGTCGAGAACGCGAGGCCAATCGCCTTTCAATTTCGATTGGATCGCCGGTGGGCCAACGACGACGATGGAGGACGCGACCAAGCTGACCGATCCGGAGGAGGATCGTCGCCGTCGCGGTAGCCCGAGCGAGAAGAGCAAAGACAAACGGGGGAGCAGTAGTTCGTCGAACGCGGTCGAGTCATCGAGGCGTCGTCGAGACTTCGGCGACGACGAGTGCAGCACGGACAGCGGGTGCAGCAGCGGAGGAAGCATCGGCAGCGCGGAGAGACTGTCTCGCCGCGGTTCCAGCGAGCGGCTCTGCCGAGCCACCAGATCGCCGAAGACCCATTGCTATCTGGACCGGCTGCGGGGGAGACCGACACGCTCGCAGGAGCGTTTGTCCAGTGTGCAGAGAAGCGCCGAGCGTGTGCGAGCGAAATCGTCGCGGTCCTGGAGCCCCGGCGACGTCCGAGGCATGACCAGGACCAACGACTCGCTCAGTTACTCGCCAAGTCCGTCGGACGTGCAGAGCAGCAGCAGCGACAGCGACTCGTTCAAGAAAACGTTCACCGCGGACACTCTCCGCAGAGCATTCCAAACGCTGAAGATCACCTCGAAGTGGGAAGGCAAGGAGAACAAGCACGCGAAGAAGAGTCCCAAGAGGATCCTGCGCAGCCCCGTCTCCTACACCTACGTCAGAGGACTGTCCGGCCTGCCGACACAGAGGGTCCCCAGGAGCGTGGCCCAGCAGCTCTCCATGCCGTGCTCCTGCCAGGAACACGTCGGCCACTATCGATAAAGCATCGTTTCGATCGTTGGACCGTTCGCTTCCGCTCGAAGCCTTCCCACTCGCGCTTGAGCTTCGTGTTCGTGCCGGTGCCGGTGCGCGTCGCGGGACCATAGGATCTCGCGATCCAGATCTCCTCTCGCACCGCCTAAGCCACGTTTCCAGCGAGACGGAGCACCATCTCGGAGACCAACGACCAAATCCAATGGGATTCCAACCGCACCGGGGACACGGAGCATCGCAACCGAGACGACATCCACGCGGCCCGACATCCCGCGCACGGGGACGTCCGACGTCCGCGGAGTTCCACTCTTCCTGGACAGGGAGGCGGGAAGCTTTCGAATATCGGCGGCGCGGCGCAGAGACGATAGCGTCGTAGGTTACTCGCTACTATTCGTAAACCGAGGATAGAATCACGTAGAGAGAAACATAGTCGTTCCACCACCGTATACACATATTTATGTACCTTCTGTAGGGACGGTTAGTACAACCACAGGTACTTACACACAGAGATGGTACACGCGCAACCGTTTCGCAGCGTATTATATCGACGAGAATATCGGCCTATCGAGAGGCACACCAGCCGATACCTCGACGAGTCGATCGTCAGATTTTAAATGTCGCGACGTACATACATACAATATATCGTTATTCCGATAGAATCAGAACACGAGAGCCGGTCCGTTCTGACCAGAATCCGAACCGCGGGACACGTTGAAATTGCACCGAAAGAGCTGCGACACGCTCTGTTCACCGAAAGCCTATCATCTTTTAAACAATATCTCCGCGAGAAACGAATTTACCAAGGAATCTTTTACTCGTATCGTAGGTCTCTTTTAATATCTAGATACTTTCCGCAATGGCGCTAAATTCTTTTGTCATCGATAGTTGTTGTTCCAACGATAATGTACAATACCGATAACTTCGAAGCGGCGCAATTTCCACGATGTGCACCGTTGTGCATCGTTCCCGAGCACTTCGGAGCACAACGTTCGCGGACTCTTCGTTTTCTGTCGTAGTCGACGTCGGCCGATTAATTTTCTACGATCAACGCTACCAATTGTCTGCGACATGGTCAAAATGGACCGCAAGTTGTTCGGTGTACCCACAGTACCGTCTAATCTAAACGTCTAAATCAAACACAGCGCACCGTCTCTACGGGCGTAACGGAGAATGTCTATTTAAATCGCGGCAAATCCACCCCGGACAAAAGGGTGAACCGAGGACGAGCGCGACCAGCTGCGACGGCCGTCCGCGACCAATCGGCGATCTTTTTTCCCCAGTTGCGCAACAAAAACTCTTATTCTCGGATCGCAAAACGAGGCCAATTTCTCTCTGACGCGCTTCTCGCGCGGATCCGTTATTCTTCGCGGCACGGAATCGGAATCGGAATCAATTCTCGCCGCTTACGACGTAAGCCACGGCGACGTAACATACATATTTATAAGTCAATTATGTGGACACGTTGGAATCGCGCGGTACGACGACGCGACGCGGCGCGTCTTCTGTCAAACAGGGTGGAAACGATCGGGAGTCCATTGTCGAGCGCGCGTCGAATGCGACTTTCGATCGTGTGTACTCGGATACACGTACTGCGGTGAGAGGGGGGAGGGGAGGCTACGGCATTTGCCGGTGGTACAATCGGGGAGCAACCGTGAACGAAAACGGAGCAAGTTGGAAACAGTGAAAATCAAACATTTGTCGCGCGAGGCTTCGTTCCCGGGTGATTAATCAAAATCGGCCTCCGCGTCCGATCGTTGCCTACCAATTCTACTTATATCCCGCGCCTAAAGGTCTCGCTCTCGCGCGCCACAGACCGCGGACCTTCGTTCGTGGAACTTCCGATATCGTGAAACGTTCGAGAAGTTCGACAATTATTACGCGCGGAGATCCGCGATTTGTCTGGCGCGAGAGCGATCGATCGATCAAACGAAGCGTCCTGATTGTACCACGATCGTCGCAGTCCCCCGCAGAGTAGAATATCTCGTTCGTTAAGGGTACTTTTAAAAACATATCACGATTCGAAGATCGTAGCGCGTTTCGCGCGACCTGACGTTCAAGTTTTCAGTCGTCATCGTCGTCAACGTCGTCTTTCGACGACTAGCCGAGCGTCTGCGGCGAGCGAATCGGGCGAAACGCGGCGAGAGCATCCTTTGTCTTGTCTCGTCATCGGACCTATCGTGGGGCATTCTCATCGATCGGAGAAAACGCGCGTGAATGGGCTGGCGGCGAGCGTCGCCGTTTATCCAAACGAGTTGATCGGCGTTATTCGATCGTGTTTTAGCGTCGTTAGATCCCCGGCAGTGCACATGCCTGGGATCGCAACGATTTTCTCGTCGATTCCACCCCTAAATCGCGACGCGCGCCAAGCCCTTCGACCCTTCGACCATCGATCGGCAATCTCGATTTTTTTTGCTATTCGGCGATTCGCTGCGCAGCGAACGCCGCAATTTGAAACGGGCCTATGCCACGCCCCGGCGATTTTGAGCTCGAGGACGCTAGGCCCGACCGACGAATCGGTGGTCGAAGGGCGCGCACACGAACACGCGGAACACACGTTAATGCGATCTTCCAGTGCCTTGTAAATATTTGCCACGTGATTGCACGGTACAGACATCGCGAAGCAATTGGCATGTACAGACGACGATTGAACGTTACGCGCGACGTTCTACTCCCGAGAAAAGGCGAGCGAACGCGGAGCAGACTCCGCCGGGCGAATGCGAGAATGGCAGAATATCTCAGGACTGAATGTTTTGTATTTAAGTACTACCTATGTCGATACTCGTAGTTTACTTATCAAATAAAGAATTTTTCATTCGAACGTCTCCCGAGCGTCGTTTACAGCACCCCAGTGTCTTTTGCCGGAAGTTATTACACACCGCGTTGTCTACCTTGGATCTTGTCCCGTCGTTTGTTAGGCTGCGGACTACTTTATGAATGAATGTTGCGGAAACACGAACCAGGAGGATAGCCGTTTAAGGATAGGACTGTTTTAGAACGATGTTATTTTATCGATTTGTATCTAACTCCAGAAAATGTTCACTCGCGCACGAGGATCCGCGGTCCGACCGCTGGACCGTTGGATTTCCGCGCATTTATAAACGTCTATATTAACCAAAAATCACTAGTACTTTCGCTTTATTTGAACACCATTCGTCCTTCTTTCTAGAATCTATGCGAGCATCGCGTGAAACAGTTCCGCAGTCTACCGATCGACGTCGTTCGACACCATTGCTAGTCTCGATCAGAGCAGTCAATGCCAACGGCAATCATCTTTTTCGCGTAATTTCCGCGTGTCGAACGGAAACATTGACTTTTAGGAGAATCTCTGATGAATGCTAATCAAGCGGAGCGGAGCGAGGGTCGATTAGAGATAGGCAAAAGGCCAGTGCGATGGCATTTTTAGGCAGACTTTTAGGGTACGACACACCACCTCGTTCCGGTGTTCTTTCAACTAGGTGGAAGAGGCGGAGGAGGAGGGTGGAGGGAGGGACGGTGCGGACGCGGCCGGCAAAAGTCCAAGGTGACGGACCGCGGCGATCCGCGGGAAACGGCTTCCGGAAAACGGTCCGCAGGAACACGCGAAAACGAGGAAGGACGCCGCTGGTCCGTTTATAGCCACGGCCATGACAGCGTCAACGAGTGACCCACTTGCAGGGGTTTGCACGCGACACCCCGTGACGTCACTACAGCCAAGCGACGCCATTCACGACCCTTCTTTGACCTAGATCGGACGACGCTCGGCCCATCCCCATGAAATACCATAGTTCATTCAAAGATCCCGTCTGCCAAACGTCGGCGCGACTCTTCCGCACGCGCCCGATCTATAGTTGGATCCATGGCCTCGTCGATTCTCTCCTCTTCCTGCCGCCACCCGCTAGCCAACCGCTATCCCCTTGCAGGTGCCGTCTCCTTGGGGAACCGCGACGTCACACCGGCCGTTATCTACAATATGAAACAGCTGGGATTAATTCCAAAAATGTTCATCTCATTTCAACAAGCTGAAGCGATAATTGATTTTCATTTTCTTTCTTAATATATGTTTAACAGGCTGCAAAATAATATAACAGCGTCTTCAAATTCTTCTAATATTTGTACGGTTTCGTTACGTCTACCCATCGTTGCCAGAAACCCATAAAATCCGCGATCTAATAATTAATAGTCTATAATTAACAGGAATTTTGTCCGGCGTCTCGCGATTCTGGCCCGCCGTGCATCGGGAAAACGTCATATCGGATCGTTTCTATATCTCCCACCGACCAAGCTTATCGCTCTTTTCCCTGGAGGCTACCTTGCGCACGGATTCAACGCCGCAATAACCAGCCGATCGGCACCGAATGACTCGTCTCGAGTTTCTCCACTGACCGGAAACCTATTAATAGATTCCCGATGATCGTGCCGTATCGAGACGATCTTCTTTCTAAAAATAGTCCTGGAAGAAATTCTGAACTTATGTCGCTGGGGATCACTTGGACGCGATACACCCACCGACAAGTCTCCTCGGCTGTGAATTATAGATTTTCGAGAGCTCTGGAGCAATTGTTGGTCATAATAAACGTTCTCGTCATTTTCACGAGAACCCAATCGGTTCAACTGCTGCGTACTCCTATCGTCGAGTATTAATCGATACGAAAATTATCGAGGCCTAGAAGAGTAGTGCATAATCGAAAAAATTTTTCTTCACTCTCCTCCCTCCAAAAATTAGTTCTTCCCCACCAATTAATCTTTAAAATGAACAGCCTCTATGATGCAGAGCTTTGTAACTCGCGGTAGCCGAAAAGTTCGGAGCATGCAACGACCTGAACGATTTAAAAGTTTGCCGAGACCGGCGGAAGATAGGCGATCGCGTCGAGGTGTAACTTACAGGCCGGATGAGACGGTCGATCGCGAAGAATCGGCAGAAGATCGGGAGCATACAGCTACGTCGACGTCGACGTCGGCGTCGGCCGATGATCGCTACCCTCGAACGCGTTTCTTTTTCTCTCCTCGTTTGCCCTAGTTTTCCTTTCAAACAGGTGACGTCATCGACGTCATTGAGGAGACCGCCGACAACGCGCCCTAATTCCGAGCTCGCGATTGAATAAACTCGGTTCCAGCTGGTCTCCCTATCCTTCGATCACTCGGCGTCATTGCGCGCACGTACGCACGCATACGAGCCTCTCCGGGACCCTGACGCTTCCTTCCTCCTTCGTTCCCGATTCATGCAGGATCCTGCGCCGAGCTTCCCTCTCCTCACCTGAATAATCAGTGCGATTTTATACAGAATACCGTGAGATCGCTCGGACTCCGTAAGTTCCATTTCGTTGTTTCATTGTTTCTTCTGTAAACAGCGATATAGGGGATGAATTTCTCACCACTCATTGACAGCCGCGTGTCCTCGTGTTTTAAGAGTCCGTGCGTGACACCGAGATCTGTACTTCAACAATCGTCAGAGAGATTTCGCTCGCGTGAACAGGGCTCGCATTAGTGCACTAGCAAGAATCGGTTTCGCGAGAAATATGTTTTCTCCTCGGTTTACTCCTCTTCTATTTTAATAAAGTTTCCAGCAGGGAACTCGTTTCCTGCGACCAAAAATGATTTCAAGGTTAAAGGAAGTAATGCTTAGCAACCAATTGGATAATGAGATTATGCCCGTCGACAAGTACAACGAATTCTTAGAACAATTGGTTTCGCCATAAATATCTGAATATTTATTTAAAGTTGTTAATTATGTTGGATTTTGTTCGTTTGCAGGGTAATCGATTGGCGTACAGAAAAATTCAATTGATAACGCGAATGATGAAAAATGCAATTTTCGCCACGCAAAAAGCGCGGCTCTCCGGGGCGGACGCGCGGCGTGTCACCGGTAGGTCTGTTCGGATAAGAGGAAACGGGGACGCGTTTCGGATTGGGATTCCGGCCCCGAAAACGAGGAGAACGGGGAGAACGGGGGAAACGGGGAAGCCGGGTAAACTGGGCAACGAATCAATCGGGACGAGGATAATGGAAAATTCGTCGCAGCAGCCCATTCAAGCCCTTGGCGTAGCCGCGTTGCGAGAACGTACGGGCCGGGTCGTTGCGCTTTCCCGATGACGTGCTCGTTGCGTCACGTCGTCATGGATACCCCGTTGTTCCGTCGTCGACGAGCAGCCCGTTCTTCGACGAACCCGCTGGAAATTGGGGCTTCGACCGCGAATTAGGTCGCCGCGTTGCTCCACTTTGGGGCAGAGCGCGGACGTAAGAGCGAGAACGAGAACGAGAACGGGAACGAGCGAGGGCCGAATCCGAGCCCCCAACCTCCAACCTCCAACCTCCAACCTACGAGAGGAGGAACTGCTTTCCTTCCTTCCTTTCTTCCTTCCCCCGCGATGCGCCAACCTACATCTCCGCTGCTGCTCGACGAATCGCGGTTTCGGGATTTTTCGCTACTCGAGGCCCGCGTCCCTCTGACCAACCTCGATATCTCGCCGCCAACACTGCCTATCTTACAGATTTTCAACCCTTTTGCGGTGTACTAGCTACTTTACACGCTTCGCTCCCGCCTAGCCCGCATTTATTCCGTCGTTCCGGACTCTAATTTCACTCTACGTACTCGAATCACTCGACAAACTAAATAACAGAGGCCGGCGGTCATACCTTTTAACGCTGAACCTACCACCGCCGATCGGATCACCGGTTTCTGGGTTTTTAATTTGCAATTGTTGAAGTTGTAATGTTACTTTCCAATGATTATACACACTTTTGTGTTCAAGCACGTATTATAATACGCAAAATCTATCTAAATGCTATGATTTTTGCAAGGCAATGACAGCGATTTTTGGAGCTCGATAGGTTTAGTGTTAACGTGTCCAAGAGAAACTGATCGAGACTGCAAAGATGCATCTAAAATAAGTTTTATAGATCCACGTCTATTAGCAAATTGAAAATCGCAGTTACAGGGCCGAAATCGTCTGAAAATACTTCAAACGGCCAAAGAAAAGAAGCAAACGCCACCTGCGCGAACTACGTCATCGAGACATCTCAGCACTAATTAAATAATGAGAATCCCTCTTGATATGGTGCGAGATAAATAACATATTTTGCATATTTCTACAGTAAAACCCGCAGAAAGAATCTGCAAGATAAGGTAAATACCTAAATGGATATTTTGGATAAAAAAAAAAGAAGTGCGCTCTATCGTAATTTCTGCGAGAATCTACCTCGATGCTGTCACATTCTACTGCGCAAAACAATTTTAAATGTTTTATTCGCCTCTTTTAGCCAATCAGTAGCGCCGTCCCCGTGCCGTATCGTTGCCAATAGCAACAGCTTGTTAGATGCTCCAAGAATTAATTAAACGCATCGTTCATTAATCGTATTCGTTCGTTAAACTCATCGAACCAATAAGCAATGTTTAACGTTACTGTTGCAAAGCAGACGTTTCACGTGTAACAGCCTAACACGACAAGAATCGAATAAAATGAACGGTGCATTTATCGATGCAGTCGATGCATCGTAAATTGGAGGGACGCAGGAGAGGATTCGTTGCGGAGTGTCAGACGGAAATGACGATCCACCAAAGTAGAATCATAATGTAATATATTATTCCTCTTATTATAACACAATATTGCTATCGTTATCATAAACCGTAACAAGTTTTCCTTTCTCCGTCTCTATTCCTCCATCGATGTCGCGACGTCGCGACACTTGGATCCACGATCCCCGTCGCTCCGATCTCGCCGAGGCGATAGCATACAAGATCGTAATAACGTTATTTTCAGCCGAAATATTAGAAGCTTTCGCGCGTAGAGGCACTGTGTATCGTCGACACGTTTTGATTTTCGCGGAACTCGCGGTTTCTCGCGAATCTTGTTCCCCGCGTCCGCTTCTCTGGAGCACGAACGAGAACCGGGCGAGAAACGAGATCGACGAAAACGGCTGAAAGAGGGTGGAGGGGGTGGGGGGGAGTACACGCGAGACACGACGGTTGTTGTAAGCGTGAAGCTTGGAATATCGTTAGAAAAGTCGAGCCTTAACGTAGAATGGAAAAGGATACGTGTTCGTCGAAGCGTAAAAAACTGCATAAAAATCCGAGTGAGAAAGAACGCGATCAATCTAGAATCACGGGCGGACGATCGATCGATCCTCAACGGACCCGGCGGATGTTTATGCTTTCATCGCGAGCATCGAAAATATGTGGGACACATCGTGTCTCGTACAATCTTTTGCGTTTCATATCGACCGGAAGAGATTTTTTTTATATTTTCGAATTCAATCTCCTTTCGAGAATTCGCTTAAAGATCCGCGCGGTCTGATCGTTGATCGTCCGTCGCTACTACGTTTTCGACTGCCTTGGCCCGAGGACCACGGCGAAAGAGGTATGTAAAAATATGATTATCTCGTTCGTCGATAGAGTTAAGGTGCCGCCGTATCGATTAAATCCGCGTGATTCTCTTCCATTCGGTTCGCTCCGTTTCGTTTCGGTTCGTTTGTTTGTTTGCGTGTTTCGTCGTTTCAATAAATTCTTTGTCGTTCGTTCGTGCCGGGTTTCGAAAGCGCAGCGAACGAGACACGCTGCGTCCTCGCCTCAACTCGTCTGCGATCCCTTTATCCGTTTGATTTGCGCGCGGCTCGCTTTTTTTTTGTCCCCGTTGCTCCGGCAAGCAACAGCATATGTTGCATCGTCCTATTGACGATACGATCGTGCGTTCGAAAGCGCGGCGCGAGTTGCTCATTGAAAATTACGAACGATCATCAACGAAGCGATTCGAACAACAATTTCAGGGCAAAATGACAACGCTGGTTACACGGGCGATGGCTCCATTGAGGCGGCCGACGTCCGTCGAGCACCCGCTCGGCTCGGTCCTGGTCAGCAGAGCTGGCTGGATGGTATCCGTTCGAGTCGTGGAACTTTTATACACGTTCTAGAAAATAGACAACTGCTATTACAGACAACCGCTATGTAGCGATCACGCGAGACGACACCAAACAAGCCTGTGCGCGCGGGTAGACAGTTGAATTTTCTGATTTCGTGTGAAAATTCGCAGTCTATGCGCGAGCGATCGTCTCGTCTAGAGATTAGTAGCTACAACAGGGAGGATTCTACTTGCGAAAATCAAGCAGTATATGGCACAAACAGGACTCTGGTTTCTAACAAGGAAACACAACCAAATAACATCTGCACACATCGCAAAAGTATAATACGATCAACCAAATAGGATCCAGATCTTTCAAGGACTAGTTTCACCCTCTCGACACAAACTATGACCAACAAGACAAAAATACATGTTCAATGTAACTAGCTGCAAATGTATATTCCCTTGTAATTACTCAAGCAACCGATTAGTCGGGCAGGCAAGAAAATAAACAGCTCATCAACGCAGCAGAGTCAATCATAGGAAACGAGAAATCATGCTCAGCTGTCTGTCTTCTCGTTAACTTACCCGTCCTATTCACTGAGCACTGGCAGTAGGGACCTTACGCGAGAATAAAATCAACAGAGAATAGAATTAGCTGGTCGAAACGTTTCACGGTTAAGATCTCTTGTCCGGAAGAGATCTGATCGGTGGAGATTAATTCGATCATTCGCGAGGAACGAGGAAACAGTTCACTTACAGTTCGATGTTCTGTATGGTGGATGTGGGGCAGGTAGTGTCCACCTTGACGTGACAGTGCTTGTGACACTTCATCTGACAGTCCCTGCACTCGTAGCCCTGTTTCCCCAGCCGTCTCGCCAGCGTTCGTTTGCAGACCTCGCATACCGTTCCACTGGAACGCGACGAGCGTCGTTCGGAATCTGTTTCTCCGTTTGATAATTGAAGAGCTCAGGCCAACAAACGGCCAGCTCGATTTAGACATGACTGCCCACTTAGATTTTCTAATCGTTCGCACCAACAAAGTTTGTTGCTCCGAACTATCGAAAAAGTTTGTTTTTTTACGGTCACGTCGAAATCGAGCTAACCGTTTGTTGCTCCGAGCTCTTCAATCGTGCTGTGGCGAGATGACAACACGGTCCTCGGGGCAAGACTTGTGTCCCCACAAGTGTGTGCATGTGTTCAGTACTGGCAGAAAGAGGGTAACTTTTCCCCTCAATTCGTGCTCCCTCCCCTCATCTGCCAACACTGCTGCCAGGAGCCTTCTTGTGATCTCGCCACGATACCTACTCCGTTGCTTACCCTGGCATGTGTTTCGCTATGAACGTGTGATCGTTGAATATGTGAAGCTTGGTGCCCTTTTTCCTCCATTTGCTCTTCTGTGCTAGCGACAGTGGCACCAGATAATGTCTGAAACATACCAAGAACAAAGTTTAGCGATTGATCCGTTGAATCCGCATGGTTTCAGACGGACAATGACAACTGTGCTCCTTACTTTTTGATACCGTTCTCGAGGGTCTCGAGGACCAGCGTGGAGGCCTCATTGACGTACGTCCTCGTCGACGCTCCGCTTATACCGGAAGCCTCGCTCAGACTGGACCGCCTCGAGTGCTCTTCCCTTCCTGGTATCGATAAACGAGCTATAAAAACCCAAACAAAACCATCGCTTGCACTCCGTTACGTTAGTCGCACTATGGAAAAAGTAATAGCGAAGGGAAAACCAATAATGGCAATAGGGTTCAACGCTTTACTGCTACAATCAGGGAAATAATTCTAGGTTTTTTTAATAACTCAACAGATGAACAATCAGTTTGAACATCTCGTATAGCAAACGCCTATCGATAGACGTCTAGTAGCTAAAGTGTTAAGTTTCGCCCTGGTAATTAACATCGTTTAGGGCTACTTAGCGATACAGGGAGCCCCTCAAGCATTCGTCTACGTCTACAGCTTGGAAATAGAATGGCAGCTGATGCGAGAAGACCTATTAGCAGGACTGCGCCCGAAATTCCATTGATAGCGTGATTGGGATCGACATCCGCTACACCGATAGCATCCTGGCTAACGATACGAGCGATAATACTCACCGAGGGTCGCGCACACCGTGCCACAGGCAATTCGTACGCATAACAGACAAGTTCAACTTAAGCTAGCGATGGACCTAGTTTTACGCTACTCGGACTAAGCGGTGATTTTGTTCTTTGATTCAATTTCAATAGTGTACACCTGTGTATGTATGCGAATGTGCTAAAATACTCGACAACGATTGGGTTAAGCAGAATCATACCGGATCCGGGATCGCGTGCTCTGTCCGCGGATATGGATCTAGAATGAGGATCCTCGTGATTTAGATCGCCCTCCGGCCCCACGGACCTGCTCCTCGTCTTCGATCTCGTCAGTCGCTTCTTTATGGTGCCGAAGAAGTCTCGCCGTTTTCTTCGAGTCCTTCCTCGTTCTGCAAGAAAGCGAAAATCGTGAATACCCGGCCGAATGAACGTTTACAACAACAGATAATAGGGTCGATGGACAAAATACCTTCGGAATTGGAGGAATTCGGCGTGCTTTCTGGTCCCGACGTCCCGCTGGTGTCTTTCGTGCCATGCTAAAACCGACACAGTTCCCGTTATCGTCCGTACTCTCCTGTATTCACGTACAATCGATGCTTTGCTACGTAGGAGTTAATCGACATCGAACATTAAACACGGGGACACTCGAACACCGAGCATAATTACCTCTGGAGATATCTCCTGCCAGCTGCCGTGTTCCGTGAGGGCGACCTGCCGAATTAGTTAACACACGCCACGCAGCTGACGATTATTAGTGCTCTCGTGATACGGAGGGTTGCTATCGATCAAAGCTACGGGGGTAAAAACTATGTCTACGGGGTATGAATCGTGTGTAACTCGCCGAGTTAGACGTCGATGTGTCGCGTGAGCGCGGTCTGTGTTTCTAAATAGCAGAAATCACGTTTACCCGAGTCTGCTGAAAACAGCAATTCTTTAAGATACTGTCTCTAAAATGTAAACGCGCGTTGGACAGCGTGATCGATACCAGCGGTCCGTGGCTGACCTCGCGATGAACCGAAACGTAAATAAAAATCAGCAAAAAAAAAGAAGAGAATCGGGAGAAAGACAGCGAACAAAGTCTACGGATTTCGGCGATTCGAATCGAGGTGGAGGAGGTGTAGGCGTGCAGAGTTTATCGTCTCGGATGATGCCATGCAGTGTGTAACGGGTTACCTTAACAACTTGCCGCTCCGGTTGCTGCAAAAGAAAATCGAGAAAAAGATACGGTACAGTTAGTCAAGTACGAGTTAGACGAGAAAAAGGAAAAGTAATGGCTGCCGTTGCGGATCCGTCGAAGCAGAGATTTTATGGTATGGAACACGTACCCTCTGCTGGCTGTGGACGATCAGTGTGCCTTTGTTCCCGTTGCTCTGGCCGGTCCTGTAGGGCGAATCGACGGCGTTCCCGTTTGTCAGATAATCTACGAGAAATCATAGAACACGTTTCAAGTTCGATCGTTGGCCCCGTTGGTTCGCGGTCCAAGCGCGAAGAAATACACACTCGTGTGACCGTTCGCGCGATCGTATATGCGGGACGCTTGAACATTGTCCATTGTTTCTCTACGAAGCATCGGCCATTTCGTTTACCAGATTAATTTTTCGCGTTTGGCTAGGTCCCGGGCGGTTACGTAAATCGTGATTTACTGTCACCGTCGCTCGTCAAGATCGGTTCTCTGGTAGCCGAAATAACTTTTGAAGGACTGCGCACCGGGAAACATTCCGATCGGGAGGCGAGCGTGAAAATCATTCAAAATCGTGCTGGGCGTTAAACACGAACGTTAAGGGGCCCATAAACGTTTTGCGACGCGTCGCTCGCAGATTTCTGATCGACCGAAAGCGTCGCGCTGTTCTTTCTCTCGAGAGTAATTGTTTTTGATTCAATGTTTAGCGCTCGTATGGGCCGCTTAAGGAAAGAAAGAAGAGGTATGGGGATAGACAAAAAGTATCTACGCGCTACACGAGAATGTCTACATGCGAGTACAACTGCGCGCGATCACGACGCACAGTGTTCCGCGAAAAACTGCATCTTTGCAAATCTTGTTAACCCCCTCGGTTAGCGGACCTTTTCGACGTCTGTGTACCACTCGCAGCAGCTTTATTAATTTTGTTGGACAAATATTTTCGAAGGTACTTGCTGCAAGTGTGATTTGGACTCTCCGTTGTTTCGAATCGAATCGGGTCGAAATTCGTACCTCGGCACCGCTGTCCAAGGGTGCAAGCAGCTAACGCGATTTTTGAAAATCATTTTTCATGGTTGTACGATACGGAGTGCTAACTCTCTCGGAACACTGAACGGCGTTTCGACGACTCTGGCCGAAGAAAACGAGGGCAAGTACGCCGGACCAGGTTCGTTTGACGGGCAGGTGACGGACAGAGCGGTACCCCCTGCGCCGTGAAACGAAGAGAACGGTAGCTCGCGAATGGAAAATAAAACAGCGAACAGTCTCGCGCGTCGATGTGTGGGAGGAAGTGTACGGACGCGACACTAATCACTATGATTCCACACTCGTGAATAGGAACGCAATGCCTTTCAGATAATGTAATTGGTAATTACCCCCATCGGACTGAACGGTAGAGTCGTACAAGATAAGTGTGCTGTTACCATTGTTGTAATTTAGACTATTGTCGCTGATGAGATTTGTCGTATTGTAGCTACGAGGAGTCGGTGACACCGGCTTTAGCGTCTCCTTCACCTTGTAAGGTTTGCTCCCAATTTGAGGCACCTCTGCACCCTCGATGAACAGAAACTGGGAAAAGAGAGAAAGAAAAGAGAGAGAGAGAGAGGCAGGGGGTGACGGGGGGCTGGAGAGAAAGCGGGTGAACGGAACAACGACCCGGCGACGCGGTGTTCGACGAGGCTTCTTCGGTTTCGCGTCTACGATCGGGATTCTTATTTACCTCGACGGTCAAGGTGCCGGTGATGTCCTCTTCCTCGTACGGCCGACACTGGAGAGGTATGATCTGCCTCTGACTAGGATTCGCGAGCAGCTCGTCCACCCCGACGATTCCCAGACCCAGGAACCGCTGGGACTTGTTCGCGCGATCGTACACTTCCAGCAGGACCTCGGTGGTATTCCGGTTGACGTCGCTGTGATTCGAAAAGTACCGTCAAATCGTACTCGTTTCGTCTACCTATTTGCCCTTTCAAATTTCAAAAACACGTTGAAGGGAACTTACAATAAGAACGCCTCGTCCCACAATGGGTTCCGGGTATCCTTTTTCACCGAAGTCTGATTCTTTTGCGGTGGCTCGTCCAGCTCGACCACACAGTACGGTTCCGTGGCACCTTGCTCGCCGCCGAGCTCCGACGCTCTCACCACTTTCACCAACAATCTCTTCTCGCCTAACACGTACTGACTCTGGGCCGGGGTCGGAGTACGAGTCCGCATCTGCTGCTGACGCATCTGTTGAGCCTGCAGCGAGCCGCTGGACGCGCTCTGCGAACGGAGCAACAAGTTCGATTCGAGCCACCGCCATCGGTCTAGGAAATCTTACCATGCTGTCGTAATGCACCGGCACGGAGAAGCCTGGATGGCTGGATGCTTGTTCCCTCCATAGTCGCGGGCAATTCGGGTACTGGAACAGGTTCAGGTGGACGTTCGTCCCTCGCAGAGCGCCGACGACGATCTCCGTGACTACCTCCTGCAGGTGGCTTTCGTCGAGGTCCTTCTTGATCGTTCCCACAGGCGCCAGCGAGACTTTCACCTGGCGGATCGATTCCGAACAGTGTCAAGGAAAGCTCGACAGATTATCCGCTACTTAAATGAACAAACCTCCGGCCACCCGTCGCACTTCAGGTCAAGAAGAAGCTTCTCGGTGATGCAGATGACGTTCAAACGGGCGCGAAAACGGTTCACGTTTACGCGATAGTGGCTGACCTCTAGCTTGTCCGCCTTGCGGCGGAACGCTTTCATCTGCAGCGCGGGTGTAGCTTCGCAGTCGCACGTGATCGTCTGGAATGAAACAGCAGGCGGTCGGTCTTTATCCAGGCTTAAGCGGATTCGCGCGGAGATTACTTATCCCTTGTTGATCGAGGGATTCTCGCATACGTACCACGTCGTCCTTCGAGTCGCATTCGCAAAATATATTGGAGAGATTGGGTGGATAGGTTTCAGGGAGAACCCGGACAAATTCAACTCCAACCCCATGCTGCAAAACCAGTCGTCGATTAAATCCATGAACTTGCTTGCTCGCGATTGTCATCTCCAGTGCAACGGTACGTTAAAAAGGAATTGTCAACGCTTTACCTACTGTCCACGTTCTGCCGAATGAAGATCGTAAATCAAATTATTAGACCGCGCGACTCGAGACGAGTAGTTCGTTCGTAAATGAAACTGCTGACACGAAAGCTCTTCACAGACAGCGGAGTCATCGTCGATAGGTAAAGCGTTAAATGCCTGTTAATTACTCGATCGAGAAAGACCCGATTCGCAATCGTTCATGCACGGCGTAGCGGAATGTCTCGGTTAAATAGGATCACTTGAATACGAGAAAGCTTCTTTTGTACGACGATAAATAAGACGATTCGACGTTTGGACACGAAACGCGCCGTACGGATCGTGGACTCTGAGCGTGGCCGAGAAAAAAAAACAGTGGAGGGAAAAACGGTCGGGGACACGGCGTTAAATGTATTCCAGTCGTAAAAGTCCGCCTCGACGATGGTCGAGCGCGTGTGCGCGCATCTGTCAGGCAAAGTAAAATTGTCCGAGTGGTCGCGACGAGGCAAGACGAGACGAGACTCGTCGAGTTTCCGTTGGTGCCGCGGCCACCCACGCGCGACCAAAAATTCGCCTCGCCCCTTATCTAGCTCCGCGACCAGCTTGTCGTCTTCGAGCGAGACGGAGTCGATCGCCGTCTCGACTGGCAGCCGCTGGCTCACCTCGTCGACGGAGTTGGCGGTGAACTGGTTCAGCGAGCCGACCCAGACCGAGAGCACTTCGTCGAGGATCGCAGGGTCGGTGTAGAGCCAAACGATGATCTCGTTGACCCAACGCACCGCGTCCGGGTCGGCACCGGTCGCGGTCGGCAGGTTCAGGCTCCTGGAGCTCCTGGCAGGGCTGACCAAAGCGCCGGAAGTCTTCCTGGCGGTGAGACGCTTCCGAACAGGTGGAGTCGGCGGGACATAAGAGCTGGGCGACGCGGAGGGTACGGCGACGCTTCCGGTAGCCGCGGACGGGTGGCTGCTGGCGAGTCCGCTTCCGGAAGCGGAACCGGTACCACCGCCACCACCTGCGCCACCCGATGCGGAGGACTTTCCGGTAGACGGTCCGGCCGATCCCGAGGATGATGCTGGTTTCTGTTTTCCTAACGAGAGCAACTTGCTGCCGCCGAAGATACCGCCACCACCGCCACCACCACCGCCACCACCACCACCGACACCAACGCTATCACCGTGAACGATATGGCCGTCCTTCGCGGCAATTATCGTACCGGAGGCGGCCTCGTTTAAAACGAACCGATTGTAAACGTATTTGCCGACGCACAACACCACCAGCCCGAACAACATCCAGCCGAATATTAGCATCGATAACGTATCCATGGTCGTGTCACCAGCCGAGTCGAAACTGCATATCAGATCGTCCACCCGCTCGGCCAAGTCGGCCATATTGCCCCATCGTTCGACCAACCAAGTCCAATTGGATTCCAAAAACATTCTTTTCTATTTTCACCCGCGAGCGAACGCGACGCCCCCCCACCAACGACCTATCGCGGGCTATTAATACACCGCACCTATACCCTGGGCCCCCAGGACTACGGCACTGGCTCCGTCTCGATTTTGACTCGTGTAGCGTCGGCCGCGGACGGCCACCGCGGAAAACTCTTTCTTCCGAAGCGTCGATCCGCCAACCTCTTCGCTCCCTTCGAACTGCTTTCCCACGCGATCCTCCTACTTTCTCGATCTACAAACCGAAAAACAATTGGCTGACTCTCTGTCTCTCTCTTTCTCTTTCCTCGACGTTAACTTATCATTTCTTTAACCCATTTGCATCGTTAGCGATCGTGCACAAGCTGTTTTCTAACAGCTAGTTAGTCGTTAGAGCGAATATGCACGATGAAACTTTTTTGCACGTCATTACCAAAGCTAATTGACTTCCTCGCTTCCTAAGCAACAAATAGTGTAAATTATTGTCATCGTTATCGGCAATGGCATTGCGTTTCGTTATTCCTAATGATACGTCCACACTGAAGCAACATCGAGCAACTTTTCGTCGCCACCGGTAAAAAAGAAGGCAACAAGAGATGACAAATAATTGCTCGTTGTTACTTCAGTGTGAACATGGTTTCGCGATGCAAATGGGTTCATCCCACGTGCACTGTTGGAGTTAATTTGAGCCTTCGCTTTTAATTGCAATTTCTTTTACCGAAATGTATGAAGTAATCGAACATTGATTGTGCGCGAATTCCGTAATTTCCTCAACAGTGCTCAATGGTTAACCTTGCAACGGCACACTGGGGTATCTCGGATGATGACATAGTTATCTCTACAGTGATTTTTTGGCTGTGTTTCGACAATACAATTTTATGGCCTTGAACTATACTATACATATGTTGTATGTATATGGAAATTCTAAATTGAAACCAGTTTGCCTTCGCAGCGTCGATCGTCCAGTAATTCGTCCACTTATTCTTACTCTATTCGGTTTATCGCATCGATTTGAATCTTCTCGGACGGGTGTAATCTGCGCGATTGTCCGCGCTCCAAAAACCGAGCGATTAGCAGGTTGAAAAGCCACCGATTCCGCAACGCGTCGACCGCGCCTACACGCCGATCCCTAGCTTATTCACGGCCGACTCGACCATAGACGCTACTATCCAAGTAAAATTCCAGTGGCGTGTAAGTCCGATCTAAATCCGATCTTGATTTCTCGATGAGGTCATCGAGTCGATAAGAATCCAGAGCCTTTCCCACGGTGTCCAGCGATGTTCCGACGTCGACGACGATCCTCATCGCCCCTTCGAGCTGAAACCAAAGGCGCGCTGTGAGACGACGAACGTGTGCGCAATTGGTTTTCACCTTATCCAGTCGACAAACGAACGTCGGCGACGATTACGGATTATTCCACTGTATTAATTGCGAGTATAATCGAGTAGCATGGAACATGCATAGCGAAGAGAATTCCGGAGACAGCCGACGACGCGACGATGTAAACAACGCTGTGCGGTTACCCGGCCGGAGAGCGTCGCCGATCGATGAATCGATGGTTCTCGCGGAGCGCGATCCGTTCGCGGCTCGCGACGGACGGACAATGGAGCCTCGATAAGCCACACGGCGACTTATCAGTGGCTCGTGTTCACGCTGGTTCTACCGCGCGCAAACAATCGCGTGCTGGCCGCGTGGATCGCGAGCGGACCTCGTGCTCCGATCGACGCTGCTGTATCTTACCGATGCTCCGTTACTGTGCGCGTCGCGTCATCTTCTATTCGTGGAATCCTCTCCTCGACTTTCGCTCTCGTCAGTCTCCTCCGATCCACGATCGCTGATTTATCTCGCTCCCTCTTGGTCCCCGATGGTCTCTCCGATCGGCACGGATCCACTGTCTCCGCTTTCACGACGACGGAGGCGGACACGGCCCGTTTCTGAAATACGAATCGTTGAGTTTGCCGATCCACGTCCGTCGACCAACGCGATCGCGAGAATCGAGCAGAACCGGCCGACGACGAGAGAAGCTATCGCACAGTCGTCTCTACCCACGCGACCAACCCCCAAAACCGTTCGACGGTGACGCAGTCGGCGAGGGTGGCGCGTCGCCAACGCATAATCTCGGCCTCGGATCTGCTACCTCGCGAGCACTCGTATCGTATCGGGACCGTGACGCATCGCACCGTGTTGCCGATCGATCGATCCGACTCCGAATCCTAGGCCACCCTGGGTCCTCACCCTGGTAACCAGCGGGGCTAGTTTTTGCGGTCGAGCTCGACGCGACTATGCGGTTTTCCGACACTCGGTTGTCGCACACACGCTGGACCCTGTTCCGAGGAGCGCAAGCGCGCGCGACACGCCACGGGTTGCTGCGGATTTACCTTAACAACGTTCGATTCGTCGCGCGGCTCATCCAGAATTCTGCACGAGGCGTCTCGGTCTCGGATGACCTGGTTTCCCTGGGACCGGTGATAGGCGGCAGCGTGCCGTTTCACGGCCGCACACCGGCCGCGTCCTCGTCGACTTCCGGTAGTTCCGGCCCGCGAGGACGTCGACTTCCTTCGCTGTAGACCGTGAGGATCGCGCGCACCGGCCGGCCGGCCGCCTGATCGGCGCCACTTTTCTTCGAGCCTTCCCCTTCAAACCCTCTTTTCAGCTCCCCTTCGACGATTCCTTCGACCTAAAGGCGGACCAGCCGAGACTAGCCGTCGCGCTCCAGATTCTCCGACGGTATCGATCCGGACGCGGTCGCGAAAACACCCGCAGGACGCACCCACGGAACCCGGTCGTAGCACCACGTTGCAGCACGCGGCCTTTAATTCTCACTCTCTCTTTCTCTCTTTCTCCAGGCGGCCTTTACGACAACGTGTGTGCGCGCGCGCGTGTACATTCGGCCACGCGGCCTCTGGAAGGTGCGGCCTCTCCCGATCCTGCGAGCGGAAACAACAAACACCGCTCTGCCTCGCGATCGACCAAACTAGATTCCCCGCTATCCCACTTCACGCGTCATTCATTTCTCCCCCCATGCCTTCTTTCTCGCCCATCTGTTCCACTCCCACCCGTCGTTCCGTTACCTTGCGTCATGCTCTCTGGACGACCGACGACGTGTAATATCGCCGATGTAACAGCGATCGCCGGTCAAAGATCGCCGACAACGATCACGCGCGTCCCCCTCGCGGTTCCCAATGCGATGATCCTAGCAGAGACGAAATTAGCCCTGCCGTCATCTTTTGCCGTACGTGCGCGCATTTTTAAACTAGACATTCCTTTTTTACCTGTCGCATCGGCTACACGACCATCATGATCGTCGATCAAAATTAAGTCGATCCAGAGGGGATCCAGTAGACGCGCCGTACACTTGCGGATCTTCACGCGAAATAAAAACTTTCTACTCGAACTGCGACAAACTCGACACGCGTTCGCTGTCAGCGTCACATATGCTTGACAACCGTGATCTCATATTTTGTCTGCCTGAATTGCAACAAACGGTAGAGTTATAGACATTTATTTTCTTTGTTAATATGTTTAACCCTTAGCACTCGAGTGGCGACTCACAGTCATCGTTAAAAATTGCTGTACCATTATTCAAAATATTGTTTATATTATTCAATAAGTTGGTATCTAATCAATTACTAAACATTTAAGAATTTCACGAGGTATTATATCAATTTCATGTCCTTAAAATGAAGAAAAAAAATATGGAATGGAATTATTCTAGGTCGGAAGAAATATTTAATTTTCAATTTTTAAATATCTCCGAGTGCAAAGGGTTAATAGGTTGAAAATATACCTGGTCCAAATACCAGTGTCTTAAAATTCTTCTAATGTTCTTACAGTTTTAAATCACACCTACTTCTTTCTCTACAGTTCAAATTCTTTTACAGACAGACACCGAGATCGTTGTTTAAACTTGTCATAAATCCGACCAGCTCGGCTAGCACTACATTCGTCGATCGATGCACTATGGCAGGCAACGCGCGAGTACATTCGTCGATGACTCAACACCCGCTCGAAACAAATCTCAAGATTTTTCCAGTCTGTCCAGCAACTAGTTCTACCAGTTTCTCGCTGGAAGTCGAAGTTTCGTGTATTTCCGTGCGTTCCGCCGGGTCTTGGCCGACCCGGGCAGGAGCAACAAGCGATCCGGCGTTGCCCCCGGGGGCGATGCTCCGGGGCCAATGACATCGGAGGAAGAAGAGTGCCCCTTGGAGCGGTCTGCGTACGGGTGTGACGGCACGTGTCGTATCTGGCGTACGCGGCGGATCTTTTCGCGTAAATTCCTGCTTCGACGAGTACGTGAAAACCTGAAGAAAAAACGTATCTAGGATAGAAAAATGGTCGGATGAAAATGTATCGTTGCGCTGTCGAGAGAACCGGAAGATCCGCGGTCAGATCGTATTAAAGAAAAAGGAAAGGGGCGATTATCTCTGATAGTAGAAAGTTTGAAGCGGTTGCATAAGCGCAGGTGCAATCGGGTCCCGGGACAGGAGCGAACGAAACCGCGCGGCGCGGCGATGGTACACGCGGTTGTGTTCGGCGTATACTTTTTATTGTTTCGTCATTCAATTTACATACAAATATTTTCAAGATACGTCTTAAGAAACAGTGTGCTCGGCATCGATTCAAACTCTCTTTCTCTCTCTCCCATTCGCTCCCTCTTGCTTTCAGCGCGCACTAACGCTGCTAAACGTATTTTCTCGTACAAATGTTGTCTCGCGGGTCCCGCGATCACTTAAAATACTAGCAAAATAATACGCTACGCGGTTCTGGTGTGCCTCGTCGAGCTCCCCTTCGATGCGTCCGGGATATATTTCCGTTCCGTCGTTGTCGTCGCCCGAGAACAAAGATCCGTCGCCGACACCGATCGACGATCTCGCCTCTGTCGAGCTGCGCAATCCGAGAGAGCTGTGCGCGCGGGACAACGATGGTTTCCGGTGGCGAAAAATCATACCATCCGGCGAGGCGGGGGTCGCTTCGCGTCGCTCGAGGCTCGACGGAGCGGGTCGGCGCGGATTAACGAAACGTCGGCGCGTGCATTCTCTATTCGAACCATCCGAAGAATGCGAATTGGACGACGCTGTGTCCCGCCCGCGTAGTCGCCGCCTGTATCTGTTTACAGTCGGCGACTATTACAATCCCGATGCACTCGAGCCACGCGCGATCTTTAACCCTCTCGTTATGGGACCTTTTGATGCGCGTCTTTCAACGCGTCACTTATCCGTCGCAGGAATTATTGGATCACCGATCGAGCTGTCTCGAATTAATCCTCCGTATACTTCGACCCAGACTATCGAAATAGACGTTGAATTACCGAGGGATTAAAAATTGTCTCTTCATCTTTCTTTAAGAATTTTAAAAAATTGAAAATTACCCTTGGCCCATCCCCTAATTCATCTAATCTTCTCACTGTTTCAAATTTCTTCTATAGATCCACAGTCTGCGAGAGGTACCTTCAAAAATGAAACTGCGAGAGGTCCTATATTTCATTAACAGAACCAGAGTCGCCGTCGCGTCGGTAACGAGAGGACTAAACGAACATCGCGCAACTATGTTCGCCGGCACGTTCGGGACAGCCGTGAGCAAAAGTTCGGCCCAAAAACGGTCGTAAAAAATGTGAAGCATGAAGCGTAGAAAGGCGTTGCATTAGGAATCGATACCGGTCGATTAATACTGATTTTCGAATATGTATCCACGACTTTCCTTGTTCTCGGTTCGAGCCGTGCCGAACGTGTTCACGGGGAGTCGCTGCGTTGTTGCGTCGCTCGTGCGCATCGGTCCTAAGACTCGCATCGGGACGCTTCCGTCACGAAGACGAGTCGCTTCCGAACGATTCGTTTCCGTTCTCTCTTTTTCTCTCGCTCTCCCCCCTCCCTCCCTCCTCTTTCTCTCGTTTCGATGTCGTTCGAGGTAATCCTGCGTGAGAAACGGCGACGAGACGCGATCGGCGGTCAACGCTTCGCGGTCCGTCGACAACACGGCGCATACTGCTTCGATGACCCCTGTTATCTCTTATCGACGATACCCCCATAATCGCTGGAGACGCAAGCAACGCCGTTCAAATGACCAATAACTCGAATTTCGTATCCGCGCCAGGATGTTTCCGAAGGGAGACGTGCCTACACGTCGGACCTCTATGCGAATATACCTATGGTTCTGGGTAGTATTTTTTATAAAAGTAAAAAATGCAGCGTGAATGTCTGTTCGGTCGACTGGAAAGCTTCCTGCGGCTAATAAAATCGGGAACTACTGATTATTAATCTCTGCCGAAACGCTAACAGTCTTTGCGGTAGTGAACCCGTCTACTAAATGCAACGTACCTCGTCTTATAAAATATGAACAAACGTACCCCGTATTCATCATAGAAAAGTTGTAAATTCCTCCCCCCTCCCGCCCCCCGCGAGTATCGTGCTGTGTGCTATAAATGTAAATAACGAACATGTGTGGAGAGAGTTCAGTTGTTTTTCTTTATGCAAAATACAAAATCGTGGACATCACACTATTCTAGTAATACTAAATCATACGTTGTCATATATCGTACAAGGTATCGTTTCTCCGCGAATGGAATACTAGTACTTCGCTCGTCCATTTTCCAATGTTTACCTCGCGTTTCTTTTACAGCCATAAACCGCGCGGCGTAAAATGCACGCGTGTCTGTGGCGATAGCGTTTGGAAACATCCTGCAGAATAGAAAAAAAAAAGAAACTGTTCGAATGGGCCCGCGGATCGCGAAGCGTTGAAACGGGACACGTGAGGACACACGGGTCGTTCGATACATGCATGTATGTATGTACGTACGTATGTATGTATGTATGTATGTATGTACAGAAGTCGTTGTCCTCGGATAAAAGTTAATAGCCGTGACGATAACCATAAACGCGAGTTATCGACACGGTACCGATCGGTAAATAAAAGTGGAGCAATAATTAGAGCAGCTTGGTGTCGGTCTCGCCTTTCGTCGCCGCTTCTATGCGACACGTGAAACAATGCGACGAGCGCAGCGGATTTCTGTCTGTTTCGTTTCGCCGCGCGACACGTAAACTGTTGAACGCACACGTTGCTTCATTAATGGCCCTGGACGTGGTATGCCTCGCGATTCGATTCAATATGATGCGGTACGACTCTCTCTCTCTCTCTCTCTCTCTCTCTCATCGGCTCGTCGGTGTCGCTTCTTAAATAATTGCAATCGTAACAAACACTCGTAATACTCGCGCGATAAACTTGCCGTATTAAAATTATCCATCTATGATATATGTATATAAATATACATATATTAAATACAATATAAATGCATCTAATACTAGTCGCTTCCCCTCGATCAGCTCGTCTGTCTCTCGTACCCCGATTCAAACGATCACGTTCCTCCTCCTTTCGCTCTCCGTTCCCCGACAAATCTTCCATCCAACAATTTCGTACACACACACACTCTCTCTCTCTCTTGCTCTATCAATCTTCGTTCTCACTCTCCCAGTTTCTCGGTCCTCCGCGCGCATCGTTCTCAGCCGGGGCTCATCGCGATGCGCCATCATCGTCATCGACGGTCGCGAGTACACACGCTCTTCGTCGCGTTTATCCTCTGATCGACAGACATCGGGGATCGGTTTCGTGCGGTTTCGCTGTCAATGGAACTGTTGAATCAAATTGAATCGTCATTTACAAAATGAACATCGGGTAGCGCAGAAAATCTAGCCGCACTCTCGAATAGGAAACGCGTGCGTGCCTAGTAGGCTAATCGGTTGCGAAAACGGAGGATGTCGGGTAGGAAGTTCCACCACATCCTCCTCATAGTTCGGACCCGTGTCCTTGCGGCTATCGCTTGATTCTATCTCCGTCGGACATTTTATTGCCAACAACAGGCGGTTTGGAAACAGCGCCGATATTTTCGACGCGATAAAATGACCATTGTATAAACCATTGTCCTCGGGAGGGTGCGCGCTTTAAAGCCGCACGAACTTCCCGTTGTCTAACGACCGAGGCGTAGAGTTTCGCAAGGCTGTACCCTCGGTGCACTCCGGTGCAATCGTTATACACCCCCGCATCGTCGGATCGCGCTCCCCGCTTGCGAAGCCGGGTGCAGGAAAATCCGGCGCGCGTCGGCACGAACTTCGCGCGCGCGTGTTCCCCTTATCTCGCATCGCCGAATAATAGGTCCGGGAGGTCGATACAGGAAATTGATAACGAATACTGTCATACTGGAAGATCGACGCGGAGAGTCTGTGTGCGCGTGGCAACGCGCGACTCGATGGAGATGGCGGATCGGTGCGAGAACAGAGGGAATAGCGTTCGACGAAGTCGCGGGATCGTCGCGGCCTGTTAACCGACCGATCGATCTCGACGATCGCGAACCGCGCTTCATCGAATGAAATTCTTCGACTTTGTGCTGATTCGGATCCAAAGGGCGCACAAACCGAATAAACCGTCGATTAAATAATAAATAAGGTAAAAGGCTACCGGAGACTAAGGTGAGAAGCCGGTGACGATCGTCTCCACGGACGGTTAACAGGCAAAAAAAAGAGACGCAACGATAATCGAGATAGATGCGCGCGTGGACACTGTTACAGGCGCAAGGAGGATGGCAGTGTGTGTGTGCACGCGAATACCGCGTGTCCATTCAATGGCCCGACAGATGTTGTCGCGTAAACGCACAAGTCTGACCGTGCGCATTTCAATCCCGCGCGTACGTTCCCATTCTGTTCTCCGATTTGCAGGTTTTTCCATGGTCGACTAGAAGATTGTTTGCGTAAAAGCGAAATTCAAAAATTTAGACCCGCGGATATGCTTAGAATAAAAGACGTCCGTGTGTTTCGATAATAAATCAGGAGAAACTTGACGAGGTTGATAACCGTGTCAATTTTCGAGTCTCAGTCGTTTGCGAATCCTTCGCGTGAACGTTCGCGTTTTTTCCCTTTTTTTTCGCTTTTCGCTACGTTAAAAGTTTGAAATTCACACGCGCATCGGGAAACGATGGCGCGTCGTTTACGAAATACCGATAGAAAAAGATATCGCTGCTACACGGAACGATGGGCACCGTTTTTCTTCTTCCGCTCGCTCGCTCTCTCTCTCTCTCTCCGCTCTCATCACCTATGGCTTGTTCTTCTTCTCTTCTCCCTCGCTCTCTTGGTTTCTCACCGTCCTGTTTAGTTATCATCTTTTCCTTTTTTTTTTGTTCACACAAGTCTCTTTGTAGCACTCGTTCGTTCTTTTTTTTTTGCTGCTTTTTCATTGTTTTGTATTTTCGTTAATTGCAATAAATGCCAATAAGCCGGTGCAGATCAGCGTATATACGACTATATTATAGGTACATAGAATATATATGAACTGCAACGTTACTCTTCTCACGCTCCATGAGAATCGTACGGGAGACGATAAAAAAATATAAGAACGGAGAATAATATACAATATCAATATCAAACACGATCGTTCAATCATCGTGCGTTCAGATTGTGGAATTTCGTTGAGTCGGTTCTGCGTGAAATAGAAAAATCGGTAAAATTTCTAAAACGCTTCGGATGATCGGTGTACGCGTCCTCTGCGCGCGCGTATGGATGTGTGTGTGTGTGTCAATATATGCACGTGTACTTTTGTATGCATGCATACATGTATATGCGTGTGAACGAAAAACGGTACTCGAACCGTTCCAGGATTCGTTTGATTCGTTCGAAGCCGCGGCAGTCGATCGGTGGACCGCTTCCACGTTTTTTTTTGCACGTATTCCACGTGTTCGTCTTGTCTCTCCTCTCTTTCGTTTCTTTCTTTTCTTTTTTCTCTGTGTCTTTTGTTCGCATTTCGCGGAACCATTGCGTGTGTCTCTTGGAATGTAACGAGCTGTGCGTATCGATTTCATATGTACACGGAAAGAATGGTCGTGCTGTGCTGTTGTGGGTGTATGCATGTGTATGTACGAAAAGCGTGAGAAATCAGACTGGATACAGGAATTTCGAGTTTTACAGCCTCGCAATGTGCCGCGTGCAGCGCGGATTCGACGCGTCGACTGCGCTGTCGAGGCGCTGCGAAATTAACGAAACGCGAGAATGTGCGCGCAGTCGATCGCTCGAATCCCAGTCGAAATCGCGTCTCGGACTAGAGGCATCCTTTTTCAGAAATGATTCGCGTTTGTTCCCCGGGCTGCGCGTCGAATCTCGACCGATATTTACATAAATTAATTAGTCGCGGGTGTCCTCGATCGGCGAGGCGTGGGTGAGGGATGGATCGACGCGTTTCTGAACGATGTTGAACGATTACGTTCATAGAGATCGATTTCGGCGATCCCACCGAAGACAGTGCACGCGTTCTCGAACGTGGTAGCATCCAACTACCGAGCGGTTCATGTCCAAAAATTGTCTGTTGTGCGTCGAATTGGCAGAATTATTATCGATTTCATTGTTTTCTCTTTCTTTTTTTGTTGTTGTTGTTTTGTTATCCATAATGGGACGTCGCTTACCATCAGTCCAGTAAACAACGAAAGGGTACGGTTTTTACTTAGTATGCTAGGCTAGATAATAATGTACTTACGCACGAACGTGCCTGATATACACGGGGTATAAGTCCGCTTCACTCTCGCGAATACGTAGTAAAAAAACCTGTGTTGCGCGCGCGGCCATCGACACGATCGTTTCGGTTGTCCGACCTACGCGATACATTGTTCTCTCTCTCTCTCGCTCTCTCTTTCTTTCGCTCTCTTCTCCCATTGTCGCTTTCCTCGAGTCTGGCCCGGCGTCGCGTCTTTATCTTCTGCTCAGCTCCGCTCTCACAGCTAGAACCGTTCAAGAAGAAAACCGCGATGAGCAAATTCGCTGCAGCGAAAACGACAAAAATGCAATCGCGCGAGTACCGGAGAGAAGGGTTGAAAAATCATTCGATCTCTCTCGGATCGCTTACCGTCCACGATCTCCTGCTTCATCTTCTGGAATTCTTTGCGCACCTCCTTGATGATCTCCGCTTTGAACGCCTCCATTTCCTGAGCGGTGAGCACGGCTCCGTCGTTCACACCGTTCACTTTCAGCAAAGTGTCCTCGGACGCGGAGCCGAACCTCTTGCGAACCGATTTCGGCGATTCGGCACCGTTCGAGAATTTATTGTTCGACGAGTTGTTCTTGTCCCAAGACTTCTTGTCGGGCGAACTTTCCGGTTCCTGTCGGAGCGAAACGAAGCGCGTGAGCTCGCATGACGAACATCCTATTAATATTAACGCAACGAATTCGTAACGGAGAACGAGAAGATATACCTGCGGCTGCTCGGGCTGCTTCTTCTCGACGGCGGCTCGTCTTCGCGCCAGGGTCTTTGCCATCTCGTCCATCATGGAAGCCATACTGCCACCTCCTCCTCTGCCCAACGTACCGTAATTTCCACCGCCTCCTGTATTGCCGCTGTTGTTGCTATTCGAACCGCTGCTGTTCTCCACGGTTTGCTGCGCCGACTGAAATCATGCGACAACGATAGAACCAAAGAATACGTTGACACGATGTAAAACTGAATGAAACCAAAAATAACTGGATATAAATCTGTGATCCATGCAAGTGCGAACCTGCTTCTTCTTCAAACGAGCCGCCTGAAGAGCAGCCGCCAACGAGTTGGCGTCCGGCGGTGGATCCGCGTTGTTGCTGTTGGAACTCATTGACCCGGTGGAACCGGGAGGGTTAAGGCTGATGGCGTTCGCGTTTGGCACGGGTGGCGGAGGTGGTGGTGGAGGTGCAGCGGGACCGGTCAACGGTACCATGGGCGGCGGTTGCGGACCACCGCTGCCGACGGGTCCGTAAACGTTCGAATTAACTGTCGGCCCGTGGATTCCACTGGTAGCGGAGGCTGCACCGCCGCCACCGCCGGCGCTACCGCTGTTGTACTGATTCACGGAGTTCGCGGGTGTTCCATAAGGATTTGTGGCGTTCGACGCGGCTTGCACTTGACCGGTTCCGTACGGTGGCTGTGCCTGAGACACAACACTGTACTGCGACTGGCTCTGTACTGGCTGGCCAACGTTCACGCCAGTCCCAACGCCGACGCCGACACCGACCACGTACTGCCCCCCGGTCGTTGCTGCTCCACTACTAGCGTACTGACCCATCGAATTCCCACTCGCGTATTGGTTTCCACCGCCACCTCCACTGCCTCCACCGCCGGCGCAGCTTCCGCCACCATACTGACTCGTTTGACCCGGCTGTGCGCTCGAGTAAGCGTTGGCGATCTGGCCGTTATTGCCGTAGAAGTTGTTCTGATTCCCGGAGGAATACTGACAAGGACTCTGACCGACCACCGAAGCGGTCGCGTACTGATTACTGTTCGCCGCGGCGCTGTACTGACTTCCCTGCCCGCTTCCGTAGATCGACTGAGCCTGCGGCTGGCTCGGCAGGTTTGTCTGAGACGATGGCGACTGCGCGTACTGATTCATCATCATCGGAGGCGGTGGTACAGGCGCGTTAAAGTTCATCATCACCGGCGGACACGGTGGCACCGAGCTCGGCATCGGAGGCTGAGGAGGTGGGACCGGAGGAGCACCGCCGCTCGACATTTGTCCCGCTCCCGCCCCTAAACCGCCGACAGGCTGAATCGACTGCATCATGGATTGCTGCGGTTGCGGTGCAGGCGGCGCCGAAGAAGTTCTGTGGTGACCGGATTGCTGTTGCGGCGGCTGCTGAGACTGCTGCGTTTGATGTTGCTGTTGTTGCGGCTGTTGCTGAGGCAGTGGAGGTGCTGACGGTTGTAGTTGCTGCGGCTGTGGTTGCGGCTGTTGCACTTGAACTTGTTGAGGTGGTTGTTGTTGTTGTTGCTGTTGTTGCGGGGTTTGTTGTTGTTGCTGCTGCTGTTGCTGTTGGCTACCCAGAGGACAGCTCGGAGATATTGCGTTCGGACTACCGGTTGCTGCAAAGAGAATGCGGTTGTCAGGACGGTTCCGCGGTCGGTTCTTGTGGCTTCCGCTTAACCGTACGGTGAAACGCGATAGATACAATACCCTGACTTTGCTGAGACATTCTGCGCTCCTGGATTATCGCCACGTCCTCCCTGGTCATAGTTCTGTAAACCGGTTGAAAACAAAATTCTTAGTAGCATCGCAAACGATAAATTCTGCGAGATCGCAATATCGCGAACCTGTATCCCATGTCTTCGTCGTATTGAGCGTTGCCCTGTTGTTGTTGCTGGAAAACGGGTTGCTGTTGCGTGGTCGAGCCGACCGCGGGTGCAAGACTTCTCGATATGTTGCTTCCGTTGCTTAGCACCTGTACAAAGAAACGTAAAAATCAATCAACGAAAAACTTTCGGGCAGAGGGTTGTCCCGGTAATATCTCTCCGTTCAGCTCACATCGAGCGCCTGCAGCATGGCCCTGGCGAACGCGTCGGCGTCATCCTTGCTGGAGAAATTCAGGCCATACACTTGCTTGTTGTCTCGCCATTGGTGAAACGTGACCGTCGCTTGATTATACTTGAGCCCTTTTAGGATCGCGCAGTTGATGACGATCTCGTGATCTTGCAGCTTCCTGCCGACCACGCGAAACGTGTTGTTCACCAGATGATGGTACAACTGGACCTTGGAGAGGCCCGACGACGTGCCGCTCGGCACCCATTTCTTGTTCACGTCGTCGTACACCATTACCGACGCGCGAGCGGACGATATGCTCACTTCCCTGAAACAGAGAGGGGGGGAAACAAAAGGAACATTAGAAAATTCGTCCTCGAGCTGCGACCGGATTCGAGATTTCGTTACCACGATTGGCGGTCCCCTCGTCGCGGTACGAAGCCCTGGCTATCGCGGGAATGTCGCTCGGAAATCATCGCGCGTTAGAGAGAGCTTTCAAGAACTACTCGCAGGAAACGATTCTCGCGGAGCCACGACGCGGTACGGCAGGGCACGGCCTCAAGGATGATGAAGCGATTCGCGTGTTCTCGCAACGGCGGAAGAACCGGCGGATTCCATCGAGCACACCACCGTGTTACGCTCGATGTCACTTTCACCGTGCCACGGGCCACGGGCCGAGCTGGACGGATTGCTCGCGAAACCAGAACAGAACCGAGCGCGGAATACGAAAAGATATGTAGCACCGACCACTTCCTCCTCCGTCGCAACAGCCAGCCAGCAACGGGCTTGCGTTACGATAACGAGCCGAGTAATATACGCGGAACAACCGACCATTTTTAACCGTGCGCATCCCGATTCCTTCCGCTAGATTTTCCCCACCGCCGGTGAACGTTTCTCGGAACGGTTATCCTCGGCATTGCGAACTGAGAATTTCGGTTATCAGAAAGTCCTGACGCATTAATCGCACACTCGCCGACCACCGAAATTAGATAAGACCGAGGCAATCCTCTTTCGCGGAATAACGACGGAGAATTTGATTGCGCTGATTTTTTTCTTCGTGATTGAAAAAAAATCCGAAATTGCCACCAGTATGCATCGCGAGATAAGCACAGAGGCGTATCGTTTTGGGTCAGGTGTTCACACCTTATCGCGACGGAGCGACGATTTACCGAGTTTGTCTTGACAAATTGATTTACAATCGTTGAAATCCGTCCCGTTTTCGCGTGATCCGCAACAGATGAAAGTATCCCGCTTAACGCGTTTACCGAGTCATATTCGTAAGATGTTACAATGACCTCACGCTGCGACCAGCTCTCGCGTGGTTCTGTCTAAACCGTAATTGTATACAAGCATTGCACAATAACACGGTCGTAATAAGAATAAACTCTTGAATGAATATCCGAAAAGATGTTGGATCATCGTTGTTGACAAACAAAGTATCGAATACTACTCCTCCGAAGTTAGTAGACCGTGAACTCCGGGGATCACGATTACAACAAGTTTCTGGAGTACAAAACGCGCGTCTATATATCTACTTTATCTGTGAGACGTAGTTATTTCTGTTGAACTTTTTCGATAGCGCTTCGACGAGCACTAGCGCGAGGCGATCGAATGATACATCCCGGAACTCTTTCTCCGATTACCGTTGTAACGCAACAATAAAGATACAAGTGTGCCATGGTGGCGCGTAATCTAAGGTATTTCGTGTAATCGCTCGAACCAGATATGAATCACCCACCGGAGGAAGCACGAGAAATCAGTGAATCAGAAATCTCCGCGCGATTATCGGGAATTTCAATGACAGTGTCCGATTACGTGATTTTTATTTTTTTTTTTCGAATACCGGAAGCGCCAGGCCGAATTGTCCTGCAATCAACGAGATAATCTTTAAGTGACAGCGTAATTGCGAAACGCCACGCGCCTGCGTAACGGCGGACGCTTCGCCGGACATAAACAAACGAGTGACATACAATTTTTCGGCGTTGTATTTCCATCCCGGCCCGGCCCGGCACGGCCCATACCAGCGAACATACGCCGCGCAAAAAGCACACGGAACGAGCAAAGAGAAGACGAAGCACAGCTCGGTTTCGGGGTACGCGTAAAGACTTCGGAACGCGAACCGCGAGACACAAAGTGCGAGCCTTGAAAACCGAGAAACACCGAGTTTCCAATTAGAAACTTATCAATCGAGGTCTCGCCGAAATTTGTTCTTTTTAAACGGAAAATAAATCGAAAAACGTTGCTACGGCGTGTGCAGACGCGTAATAGACTTTTCAACCCTCGCCCAACCCCTACGCTGTGTTTTTTTTCACGACAGTGACGCGTACTATTAGGTACATTTAAAAAATGTATCTAGCGATCGCGTACTCCATGGACGGTGAATATAATATTCCATCGAAACGTCAAATTAACGAGCAGAACAACGAAAAATATTTCCACGTCTCTAGCCAATTCCGAATTGCTGTGCGCTGGGAATATCCGAGCGAATGTTGCACGACAGAATAGGATGCTTCGAAAAAGTAGTTTCGCGGAGCGGTTACAACAAAGGTCTCTGTCCCGGTTTTGCGATTAGCCAGGTATGGGTTGTTCGCGTCATTGTCAGCGGATCGGCTTTGTCGAACGATTAATGAATATGATAATAGAAACGAAAAATCGATGGGAAATCGAACGGCGGTGCGAACGAATAACGAAAAAGAACGTTCGACAGAATTCCCCGGGACCACCGGACGAGAAACGATAAAGAAAAAAATGGAACGCGAGCGGAAACGTTCGACGAAAAACGATATCGTTATCGAAGAGGTCCTACCCCTCGGTGGAAACCGAATGCTGCACACCGGGCAGGAACTCTTCCTCTTTCCCCGAATGAAACGAAAACGCCGAAACGCCGTTACGAAACGTCGAAGAAAAATTAGAAGATCGATGTCAACGGGCGAGAAGAGAATCGAAACGACGGGCCGGACAGAGGTGTGCAGGCGTGGACGACGATCGGGGAAGAAACCGAGCGGTGATCGAAGCCATGAACCCGAGTGACTGGAGTCGAGACTCGAGCTTCTCTTTTCTTCGAATGCTATGTCACGTACGTGGAACTTACGTCATGTTTGTCTGACTTGGGAGCGTATGCTATGCCTTCATGCAAGCCGTATTCCTGCTTCTGCACAATATATCACCGATTCCATGAAAACACGCAAGATTCGGGCAGGATTTACGGTAGTTCGACATAAATAACGCACAGGACACTAACACCACCCCAACACCCTGCCTATGCACATCTGGCCGGCCATATTGCCGACTCCAAGCCCATACTCCTACCACCCTTCGTCTCGATGCACTCGTGCATACCTAGAGCGGGCACTCGAGCATCGAACGTCAACCGCGCACCGCTATGTTTGCTACGGAGGCGAAACTGCGTTGTGTTTCGGCAAACTAATTCCTAATGCGTACCCGTCGGTAAGCGAGTCTGTCATGAAGATAGCCTCGGAACTCCGCGCGCATGCGCGACCGACACCGTACACTGTGAACATAGCTTCGGGTCATCGTATAAGTCGCGTTGTTTTAATTTTCTAAATATACCATTTTTATGCTTACATTTACTATTAATCATTTGTGTACTAGACAACAATTTCAACTAGACATTATGAACTCAAAAACTGGAAGTTAAACGTTGCTGGATCACCCAATTTTGGTTGACTGAGAACACCGTTTCGAAATTTAAGAAATCAGCTTTGTCATTTCGTTGGATTTAAAACATGTTCTTAAACTGTATTCTCCGTTTTTCAGCATGCGATACTAAAAATGCATTTTTAAGCAATAATAACATACAGGATGACTGATAAACTATTTCGAACGGGGACCCATTTATTGTGTAAAATACGTTCGTAATTCGTATGCGTAATTCTTGAAGCCACGTTCACAGTGCACAGGTCTCACGCATGCGCGTGAATGTAACATCCGAGACTACGTTCATGTTAGATCTACCACTTACAGTCGCATGCGCACTGGAAATTGGTGCTCTTAAAAAAAAAAACGTTTCGATAAATAATCGATCCATTTTTTTGTCGCGAACGGATTCGGTTTGATATCGAAAAATTGTGTATCGAATCACGCGAAAAAAATCGTAAATCTTTTCTACCGATCGTTAATCGAACATTCGATTATCGACTTGATGTTGGCGAGGCGACAGGGTACATCGATCTATCGAACATCATTTTGACGCGTTCAATTGCAGTTGCGATATGATACAATACGAGATAATACGGTCGCACTCGACACAAACCTGTTAACCGGATACTTCTTTTTATTTTTCTTGTAAATTCCCTTACGGTTTGGTAAAAAATATCTGATGCAATTCATATTATTCGTTTAATGTATGAAATATTTAACAAAGAAATGTTTGACAATGCATTACAAACAGGATCGAATTCAAGCTCGACATTTGAGCTCACGGCCGAGGACCGGTGAACTCGAAAGGATTAAAAAGTAAAATTTCGTATAAGCCGCCCGCGAGAGTGTAACGGTAACGTTGGGCGTTAGATGGCGCGACAATTTGAGTTCTACTTGAATACACGGGAGTTTCCACGGGATTCTGTCGCCGACGCACCTGGCGCATCGACCGAGAAACAGAAACAGCTGTCCGTGGCGAAGCAACTTGAGGAATATCGTCGGTTAATCGTCGATCCAGAATTCTGTGGATCCTTGGCCGCGTTGTCGTGAGATGCGGAGGAGGAGGCCCCAGGGTATCGTGTCTGTCATTGTCCGCGTTACGAACCTACTTCTCGCTTCACCACTCTTCGCCACGCTTTAGGCGCTCGCTTCGACGATAACGTGCTTGCCTTTTATTATTTTTTTTTTCACTTCTACGATCTGGAACCTTTCTCCCTCCTCGCCTCTCTCCTTCCCTCACTTTTTCCCACTCTTTCATTTATTCGTTGTGCCCCTTCCCTCGGTTGCTTGCTCTTATGCTGTCTTTCTCTGTCCGTTCAACCGTTCCCTGTGCTCCCTTTCTGGCGGTTATCTTTCTCACTCTTTCTGCGTCTATCCCCGTCTCTGTTCCCCCCTTTCCTTTTTACTCTCGAGAGATCTCTGTACGCTTCATCGACGATGTAAACAGAACGATCGGTTTTGGAGAAATTTCGTTGGTCTCCCGTACCGCCTCGTGTGCCGTTTACGCGTGTATTCGTGTTACGTTACCGTTGCCATCGTCGCTGCTGTTTGCGCGTATACAAAAGTGACGCGCGTGTACCCGAAATACGCGCGCATCGACGTACTTACTTGCTACCAACGACGCGTAACAGATCTTCGGTGACGGTGTCTCTGATCATTGCGAATCATTTTACAGAGCTGACTAATCGACCGTGGGAAAAGCTCGTCGGCTTTCCAACGGTCATGACTCTGCTCTGTCGATGGTCGTACCTTCGGCGAGGTTATACGTAAACGATCTCCCGCGCTTCGAACACTCTCGTCTCCCACTCGTGTGCGAAACGGTGGAGAACCGTTTGGTCAAATTGGATCACGTTAAACCTGAATACCGATCGAACATCTGTTTCTGTTTCCTCGAAATATTATGCTAATCCGGTCAGTAAAGAGTTTCGAAAGATTTGGAAACTTCGATGACAGCAACCTTGTGCTCTCTTTTTCAGCCTGGGCGAATCAGCAGTCCGTGGTAATGGTACAGCAGAGGAATAAACCCATCTGGGTCGATTAAGATCCGTATCTTCTAGATATTTTGAATTTTCTAGAATACAGAACGAATGGAAAATCGATAGATACGTACAGATTCCATATTAAGTTGCGTCGCTGGGTTTATTATCTTCGTGTATCGTTACCTGAGAGTATCGCTTGCATTTACTACTTCCATAACTTTGGCTAGCTGTACACGATAACAAGTTGTCTGCATCCACCAATGTTGTTTCTACAAGGGAACGTGTTTGCGTTTGCTGTTGCAGCTATATATAATTATGAACAAAGCGTAAACACACTAGCGAGGAACATCGGATATGAATAAGCGAACATGGGAGCGTTACCGATACACGTAAGGTTAAACTATCGTGTGCTCTGAGACGGACATGGTTTATGAGGATACCGAAGAAATCGATCAACCAACAAAATCATAAGGAATGGTATTCTATTGGATTCTATTGGATGTTAGATAAGCCAAAAAATGTCCGGTGATTCAGGATGGAGCGCTGTCATTCACCATCCTTCGGAGTTAGAACTACAGAACTGGAACTGGGAAGAAAACGATGGGGAGCAGGAAAGAGAACTTCCTTCGACCGTTGACATGGATGCCATAAAAGGTGGAGGTAGCTGGGATCCGACCACTGAACCTAATGGTATTAAACTGTTTGCTTTATGAATTTCCTTTTTTGAAAGCTTACTGCTCGGGCGTTTCTGATACAAATATTTGCTTCGTGCAGGAACACATTCTGTCGATTCCGAAGAAGATTCAGATTCCGAGGACGAAAGTTCCGGTGGTACCGAAGGCAGTTGCTCTTATTCAGATACGAATTCGGACTCGGACGACGAGAGCAGCGGCGACGAAGAAGAGGAAGACACAGGTTCAAATTCGGATTGCACGTCTGAGCACAGCGAACAAACGTTCTCCATTCAAGAAACCAATTTCGAATCGGTACGTATAGAACACGAATTTGCCTTTAGACGAATCTACCATAAAATAACTTTCGCTCACCTTGCAGGGCGCGCTTAAATTAAAGATCACCATGAAAGGACCGAAGAAAGAGGACGTGGAAAAGACGCGGTGCGACAAAACGAGAAGGAGCATAACGAAGAAACCTAAAACTAATTGCGAGACGAAGGTAAACAATTTTATTTTGAAAGAACGTGGCCCAGGCGCGACCGGCTAGTGTCGACAATCTTTGCATTTTCTGTTTAGTCGTCGGAATGCAGCAGCGACGATTCAGACTCGTCGGAGGGTCGCCTGCCATCACCGAATAATGCGCAGAAGGAACAGCAGCCGCAACAACAGCAACAACAACAGCAGCCGCATCAGCAGGAACAACAACCGCAACAACCACAGCAGCAGCAACAGCATCCTCCGCTACAGGAGATAAATCAAGAGGATCTAGCGGCTATCCTGCCGGATCAAGAGCACGAGGACGCTCCGTTCGACGGATTCGAGGACTCTGAAAGCGGTCGGCTGGTATCGAAAGCTATAGAACGAATGTCGCTCGGAGCTGACTCGGATACGAGTGAGAACGGCGATCAGAATCCTGTACCTGTGTATAGTTCGACTTTATTGCAGCAGTTCGTCGAGAAAACGGCTTTGTTGTCGGAACCGCGGAAGAGACGGAGCAAAGCGAGCAAAAAGCTCAACGATCCGGAGTACCCTTGCGCTTCGAACGTGTCTCCGGACTCGGGAATCCAGTCGGTGGACAACAGTCCGCTGCATCTGGCAATCAGTCCCGTGAGTCCACCAGCTCCGACGCAGTCACCGATCCAAGCCGTTGTTCCGAAGCCGGCGGTGAACGTGGATCGGGTTTTGTATCCGCCGAAACGAAAGCCCGGCCGACCGGCAAAAACTGTATCGGCGCAACCGCGGGGTCCGGGCAGGCCAAGGCTCAAGCCGGAAATAGTCGAGAAGATCGAGAAGATAGAGAGGACAGAGAAAGTGGAGAAGAACGAGAAGAAAGAGGTAACGCCACAGCAAAAGCCTCAGAAGGAGGAGCCGAGTAAAAGGGGAAAATCAAAGTCGGTGCAGCACAAGACAAGTGGTGCGGCCCGGGACCAGAAGGAGGACGAGACCAGCGAGTCGGCGAAGAAGTCGAAGGAGAAGCCTTCTGGAGTTTGCCAGAAGAAACGTAACTGTAACGTTTCGAAACAATTCTCGCAGGGGAGGATAAGCGGAAAGAGGAACAACGCGAGTTCCTCCGCGCGCGTCAAGTGCCTAAGTAGAACTGTAACGAGTAAGTATGGAAAGAATGCGAGTCAGTGCGACGGTAGAATGTGCAAGAAGATGAGGAAAGACAAACCCGGCCCGGGTAACAAGTCCGCGACACCGTTGCGCCGACAGAAGCAGTCTTCTTGCGAGAGGATCGCAGCTGATAGGAAGCCGATCATCTCCGGTAGGAGAAGTCTAAAGGAGAACAGAAGTAACTCCGGCCCGTCGTCGAAGAGGCAGAGCTTGCTGAAGAAGAACGTCGCGCCGGTAACGCGACGAGTTTTGAAGGAGAACAAGAACAGCAAAAGAACGTCGTCGGCCACGTTCGAAACAAACGGCGTCGGGGTGCAAACTCTGATTTCGCTGCCGGTCGGCCAGGTGCTCAAATCGGAGAAGGTGGAGCGACCGAGCAATAAGTGCGACAAGGCTACGCAACCTATACATAACCATTGTCACAAGCATCATCATCATCATCACAAGCACCGGCGGCGATTGCCGTTGAATCCTCCGAAGACTCCGATTCGGATCGACCCGTGCATCATCCAGGAGCTGGAGAAACTGATCGAGGAGTTTGCCAGATCGTGCAGTTTGGGCCGGAACAACGCGAGCGTCGGTTACTCCGAGCTGCCGCAGATCTTTCGTGTGAAGAAGCTAACGAAGAAGAGGAAAGGCGACGTCGCGTTGAGCGACGACCAGAAGCTAAAGAGGCGCTCGAAGAAGGAGAAGATACCGGCGGGTACCGACTCGAAGAGCGGCGTGAACGCGACCGCGAACTCGAATCCGAACGAGCAGAGGCTGCCCTTGAAGAAGAGGCACTATCACGTTTCAAGTCCTCACAGCTCTCAAAGCTCGAACGCGAGCTCCAGCGACCCAACCGCTATCGAGGGTAACTGCACCGAAAGTCACATAGAGGAAGCAATCGAGGCTACGATTACGAGATACGGAGGCGGCAGTTCCGCTTCCTCTTCTCAAGAAGATGCTGTACCGGTCACTCCGAAGAAAAGGCACAGGGACACGGAGAGCTCCAGCCCCGACAAATCGGCGACAGCCTCGTTGGAGGCGCTGGACGAGAAACCGCTCAGCCAAGCGGACATACAGCCGCGTCGGAAGAAAAAGATTGTCAAGGATCTTCGGGTCACGGTGACCAAACTCGCGGTCGAGAGTGGCCACGCGGAAAGAGCCGAGAGATCGGAGAGGGTCGAAGGAAAGGTCGAGAAGACGGAGAAATGTGTTGGCGAGTTGAAGAAGGGCCACGCTACCGAGAAAAGCTGTGGGAAGAGTGAAAAAACGATCATCGAGAAGTCGATCAAGTCGGACAAAGGCCAAGTGGCAGAGAAGCTGGAGAAGCACGAGCAGTCCTCGTCGGAGCACGTCCGTTTGGAGAAGAATATCAAGACGGACGCAGCGGAGTTCAATGCAACCGAGAGCTACGAGGACGGCGAGACCGCTGGTGAAAGCAAGCCGCCGCGGGACAACGTTGCTCCGAACCTTCCGAACCCGTTGAGCTCGGCAGCAGCCGCCGCGCTGGTGCTCACCAAGAAAAAAATGAGACGGCGCAAGGCGATCAACCGCACCGGCTTCCCGACTCTGAAGAAGAGAAAGAAAAAGAAAAGATCATTGAGCGCGAGCGAGACGTCGACTGGCACGATGACTAAAGCCATTCTGACCAGCGACGACAACGCGGACCTGGACGCGGATCTGGATGGCGACCGTAGCTCGTCCAAAGAAGGAATCGAGGACACCGTTGAAGAGAGCAAGCCGACCGTGTTGAGCGCGGAAATGCAAGAAATCGCGTCCGGAGAGAACCTCGACAAGCGCGCTGACGCCGGGAGCGTCGGGAAAGCGGTTTCAGAAAAATTCAGCTTGGGGGATTCTGATTCGACGAAACGGGAAGGAACTTCGCGCGCTTGCGCAAACGAAGTCACCGAGTCTCGCGCTGGTCAGCTGAGGGTGAGGAAGGATTTGGTGGAAGCAGACAACGAAGAGAACCCCGCGCAGAAGTTCTGTCCGGTCAAGTTCGAGAAGATCCACGATCTGAGGACGTACGACGAAAACGCGCCCCTGGAGGAATCTTTGGAAAGGTACGAAGCGGCTCAGCAGCAGCAACGTTGCGCCGCCGCGGAGGCCTTGGAAGAGAACTCGAAGCATCCTTCCGAACGAGCTGCCTCTCAGACGAATATCAAGACCGAGCACGCTGCACCGTTGAATGGTAATCAGAAAAAGCGGCGCGGTTCTGCCAGCCCTTGCACCCTGGCGCCCAGAAACGTGAAGCGGCTGCGCAGTTCGGGCTACGATACTGAGAACGACAACTCGTCGAACAATAATGTTCTCGAGGCCGGGAAACATTCGAACGCAACGCACACCAGAAAGAAACAATCCAGATGGAAAAAAACGGTATCTGCAGGGCGGTGTGCTGCAAGATTTCGGCAAGGACCCTGAGTCGAAGACGAGGAGCGGTGCCAGTGGAACCGTGGAGGCTGCTGGAAAGAACAAAATAGTTGGCGATGCGAACGACGCCGCGTCTGCAGTTCTTCTGTCGGCTTCGTATCAGTGCGGCAAGTTCCTGCGCCAGAGGAAAATGTCGTTCCAATTGCGGTACGATTTATGGTGGTTGCACACACAGTCTAGACCGCCTGGCAGGGAATCGGTACCATCATGGAATTACAAGTAAGATCATTGATTATTATTATCATCGTCATTCGAAGCAACCTTCATCGATTCGTCTTTTTTTTTTCTTTCCCGCAGGAAAATCCGTATGAACGTTTACTACGACGTGAAACCGACCACGCTCTACGAGGCACAAGCATGCGAATGCAAACCGGAAAGTGGCTGCGGCGACGACTGCATCAATCGCATGGTCCTGAGCGAATGTTCCCCACAGCTCTGCCCATGCGGGGAGAAATGCGAGAACCAGAAGATTCAGAAGCACGAGTGGGCGCCTGGTTTGCAAAAGTTCATGACAGAGGACAAAGGTTGGGGAGTGAGGACTCAGCAAGCCATTAAATCCGGGGTTTTCATCCTAGAGTACGTGGGAGAGGTTGTGTCCGAAAGGGAGTTCAAATCTAGAATGGCGACTAGGTATGTCAATGGAAAATATAGTATATCAGCTAATACATACACGAACCGTTAGCCAGAGTATAGAGAGTGTAAAATCGTTTCAGGTACGCAAACGACACGCACCATTATTGTCTGCATCTTGACGGGGGTCTGGTGATCGATGGCCATCGGATGGGAGGCGACGGACGCTTCGTGAATCATTCTTGCGAGCCTAACTGCGAGATGCAGAAGTGGAGCGTCCACGGACACCCGCGTATGGCGTTGTTCGCGTCCAGAGACATCAAGCCGGGGGAGGAGTTGACTTACGATTATAATTTCGCGTTGTTCAACCCATCCGAGGGACAGGAGTGCAGGTGTGGTAGCAGTGCCTGCAGGGGCGTAATAGGTAATTGAGGCCAAGATTCGATCGAGACGAGAAACTTTTATCGTATTACCAATTCTTTGACCGAATTGAAGATACTATTCTATTTCGCAGGTGGAAAGAGTCAGAGAGTTCCGAAGACAGTTGTTCCCCTCCCATCTCAATTAGAACCTACGGAGAGACGGTCGGTCGGCAGACCGAGGAAGAACGTGCGGAAATCGAACGCGGTGCAGTCCGTCAACTCGAAGGGCATCTGTAAATCGCGTAAAGTCGGCGATTCGAGTTTGTTACACGCTCCCGCGTTGAAGCCGATGTCTCACCAGCAACGTTGTTTTGCGCAACAGCATCACTGCTTCCTGTTGCGAAACTTGGAGAAGGTGAGGCGGGTGAAATCGTCGGTGAACCAAGTACAAATGCAAAACGGCAAGGCGAAGTTCGGCAACGCGGGTACCTTCAAAGAGAAGAGTCCCGGCGATGCGAAGATCCAATCGGATGCGTTCTTCTCGCAATTAACCGCTCTGACCAATACCAACACGCGAACGGTGAGAACGAGGAGGTTGGCACAAGCGCAAGACGATCCGGAGGTGCATAAAACTGCGAAGCTGGCGAAGGTGAATAAATCGGACTCGACAAATCTGCTGCGTAGTTGTGTTCGGCACGGAATCGTTTATCTTCTTTTCATTTTTCAGGTGCTGAAAGATCTGTATAGCGTCGTGGCAACGGCTAACGATGAGAACGGCCAACTGCTGTGCTCACCGTTCGTAACGTTGCCCTCGAAAAGAAAATTACCGGATTACTATGAGAAGATATCGGACCCCATAGACTTGACCACAATCGACCAGTGCATCGGGACAGGCCACTACAAAACCGCCGAGCATTTCGATCACGATATGATCAAGCTCTTCGATAATAATGTCCGGTTTTTCGGGAGAACCTCGGAGTTGGGCATCGCCGCGGCCAGATTGAGGAAATTGTATCTCGGAAGCAAGCCTGACTTTGTGGATGCGATAACGGAGGCCATAGGCTGCCCTCCTTCTCAAGGATTTTTACCACCTAGAGGGTCCACTGCTGGGGAGGAAGACGTTATTAGGTGTATATGCGGTTTGCACAGGTGAGCTTAGAATGAAAAAGCTACTAACAGGAAATGAAAATTCCTGCTGAAACATTTTACTTACATAAAAATCCTTTTCTACACAGGGACGAAGGTTTGATGATTCAGTGCGAGCGTTGTCTGGTCTGGCAGCACTGTGATTGCGTGAAAGCCGACACCAGCATCGAGTCGTACCTGTGCGAGAGATGCCAGCCGCGCCCCGTTGATCTGGAAATACCTTTGGAAGGAGACGAAGAGGAGGAAGGCAAGAAACACTATGTCACTTTAATGCGCGGCGATCTGCAGCTCAGACAAGGAGACACGGTGTACGTGTTGAGAGATACGCCGGAGAAACATACGTACAAAACCATTCAAAAACCTGATTACGAACAGATGGACATCTTCAGAATCGAGAGGCTCTGGAAGAATACAGAGTAAGAACGTTTCTTGGGAATTCAATTGTCGTAGATTCGTACAGATGTTCACATCATTTTGATCTTACAGAGGAGAAAGATTCGTCTTCGGCCACCACTATTTGAGACCGCATGAAACTTACCACGAACCCACTCGAAAATTCTATGAAAACGAGGTCGTTTGCGCTCCCCTCTACGAAGCGGTACCGTGCGATTTGGTTGCTGAACGTTGTTGGGTCCTCGATCCTCATACGTATTGCAAAGGTACTTGGCTTTATTCTCCAATACATGTGTTTGTCTTTCGACGAGTTCTTTAATAATGTCGTCGCACAATTCTTCATCCATTCTCCTTTGAAACAAAGGCCGACCGGTTGGATCCACGCCAGAACACACATACGTGTGCGAGTATCGCGTCGATCGCGCTGCTCGCCTCTTCACCAAGGTGGCCAGAGCTAGGCATCAAGTCTGCACGAAACCATATGCATTCGAAACGTTCCCGCAACGCATTAAACACTATCGAACGTATTTGGTGAGTATTGCAACTGCAATGTAAATAAAATGTATACCGTAAAACCAGCAAGCAGTCTAGTTTAATTCTCGCAAAAATGTTACAGCCTCACAGTCTCGAAGGGATACAGGTTGGCAGTAAGATGAACAAAGACAAAAAGAAAATGAGCAGCCAAGATCTCGATTCTAATCAAAAGTCGGAGTCGAGTGACGGCTCGAAAACGCACGGCAAGGATCAGCTGAAATCTTCTACGAGCAAGGGTAGACGACGATCGAACGAAATCTTGTCGATCTCTACACCAGCGACGTCGTACGCTCAGGTAATTATTTCATTATTTTCCAGTTTTTTCTTAACGATAATAACGCACGCGAATTCCTCTTCGCAGAGGGAAGAACAAAGGCGAAGATTAAACACCATTTTAATCGGTTTGCTGCAAAAAATGCCGAACAAGAAGGATCCGTTGGATTTGTCGTTCTTGTTGGAGAGGAACAGACGGAACCGGAAAAGGCCTGGTGGATTAAATCCGTGACATTGGATTATACAGCAACGATAATGCGGCATTAATCGACATCCGTACGCGATGCGGACCATTGTTAATCCCTTTACAGAGGTGTCTGTAATCAGAACGTTCTGCTTCGTCGTGAGTTCAATTGATTCCATTCGATCCGTTTCATGGGGCAGACTGCGAGAAAGTTTCGCGTTCCCTTCTTCTTGCACTATTAATGCGACCCGTCCATTCGTATCATATTTAATCGTGTACCCGAATGCTGCGCTCCTCCGCGGAGGACTCGCAACGATCAGGATCTTTTTATATGTTGTTTTTACACGCGCCGGTAAAGCTGTAGAAAATTTCAGGCGGCTATAGATGTAATCGAAATCTTTTACAGTTTCCTAGCATTATCGTTTTACACCATCACGGATTAGCTTCTTCCGTTTCGCGCTGGCATCGCGTCGCGACATCCGTGGAGAAGATAATCCGCGATCGTCTCTAGAGTACTTTAACTGTTGTGCCGCGTCAAGATTGTAAGTATCTAATCTATTGAACATAGGAGTGATTTGTTTTCGTAAAACGGATCGACTTGGATCGAGAATCTGGTCCCGTAACGCGAGACAACGCGTGTCTTTTAAACAAATTGGATCTAACAAGAACTGTTACTTCTCGTAGAATTCTAATATAATTAGAATCGCGGAATTGTATAAAAGTATTTGTAAATTTCTTTCGTAATGAATAACGGATACACTGAAGTGTACAAATTATACGTTGGTCGACGATCGAAAGATCGTGGGGCAGCGACAGACGCGTGCGCGAGTGTATAAATCACACCAGCTGCATGTAAAGGAGTGGATATAGACCGACAAGAACGAAATCGAGTACATGCGAGGCTTTATTGCACAAAAGTACCATTATATATTTTTCATAAGCCCAGTGTTATTTGAATTAAGTGTAATATATATATAGGTTTTTAAATTAATAGATAAAACTCTACTAACATATTTAATTTATTATTGATCGCGGATCGAACATAGCTAATCGTTGCTATAACGACGAATATACGCAGGATTTCGTATTTATTATTACATTATGCAGTTAGTAAATACAATACAATTAAACGGTATTTAATACGTATAAGTCTTGTTTACACCATGGTTCTTTTTTTTCATTTTTCTGCACTGTATCCGAGATGTTTTGTCGCATAGAAATGGTACTGCAAGAACAGTTTCTATGATTAATTTCGTTTCACCTGACTCATCGGAATGGGTTAACGCTCGAGAAAAGAAAATCACAACATCTTTGTACTTGAGTAGAAATTTACGATTTGGTCCTTCAGCGAAATTGCACGAATCGTTTTAATTACGAATTTCATTTAACACTGCATTCGTCTCTTAAAGAATCTCTAACAGAAACTATCACCTGTCTCGATATCGTTACATTTAATTCAGTACACAGTTATCTACTTTTGCCGAGTAAAACATTGTTTTGATAGTTTTCACGCGATATAGAACCTATACAGCTTTGACAAATATAAAATACATTAGTAGTTAAGAAAGTTCCACAGTTCTATCCCTTCGATCAAAATGTCCGTGCGATTCCAAGAATGCGTTACAAATATTGTCGGATAAATTGCAACGTGTTCATGTGTAAATCATGTTGAATTAATTTAAAAATTCTCGTCCGTAGACCAACAAAGTCAGCGGTTGTCGTTGACGATTTACGTTAAGTATGCGTGAAGACTGAATTACTGTTACAGGATATTTCTAGTGGGTAATAGCGCTGATCCGATCTGGGTTGTAAATAGTTTAAACTCCAAATAAATAGAAGATATTTTTTATTTTTACGATTTAAGTTTGTACACTTTTGTCAACAAGTAAATTCTCCGATTACGAATATTAATTTGCTGATACTCTTATTCTATATTCGACCGGAAGAGAAAATATAGATGAATTTTGTTCATTAGCTCGCGATTCGCAACGTAGTACACTTTGATCGTGGCAGACTTCGAATCGCGGTAATATCCTCTGCATATTTTTTTCTTACTTTTTACCACATCCTCTTCAAGCTACCACCCTTGGCAAAAAATATATCATCGAACAATCTGAACATCTGATAAAAAAATCTGACCACATATCGGGACAGAAAACAATACGTGAATAAATATCTTGGCTTATATACAAAAAAAAAAACAAAATAATAAACTACAAAGCAATCGTGAGATCTGTTCATCGCCAGACATCTTTAAAAATAGTTTTCTCTTGCTATTTCTACGGTGATCCGCTTTTTGCTTTGAGAAAAGATTTAATTGCCACATGCAAAGCAATATTAGAAATATTATTAACGAAAGAAATATTAATAATCGATCCAACATCATAACTTGTTTGATCGAATAGATTTTGCCAGGAATGAAATTCATGCCGTTTCACGATTCAAAAATGTACCTTAATTCGAAGTCTCATACGCTGCACACAAGATTTAAAAAAAAGGAGGTAAAAGACAATCATCCTGTAACTATGAGCGAACGATTTTTTCGTTAGAATCAAAACAAAAACAATATAAAAAGATAGGTACTATATGCTGGTAACTGGGTTCGTACCAACAGGTAACAGATAGCTATTAAAATAACACGAAATGGGTAAGGGGGGCTGGATAATATACGTGACAACAGGGCACGGCTTTCAAAAAGGAGAAAAAAGGATGACGAAGGAGAAAGTACGTTGGGTAATGAATGCATATTTTTTGATCACGGAGCAACATGACACAATTACAAAATAGAATTTTCAATTCGAAATGCGTAAAGTATATTCTGGTAAACGTTGCAAATTCGACTCGTTTAATAAAACGCGGATAAATAAAAATCAAGTCTAATAATTTATTCGTGACACGATATTCTCTTTTTTGTACAACACTGTCATTAGTATAGAAAGATAAGATAAAATCATATACAATATCACTCTCATATGTTGTCCGAGAACCTAGATCTGTTTCTTTTTTTTCTTTTTCCCCTTATTACATGGTACTTCGCTTAATATATGTATAAATAGATTTCCAATAAACGTTCCGTGCAATACGTTTGAAAATCTGTACATATTTACACAATTCTTTTCCGAGAGCGATATACCGTTGCAAGTATTTAAATCTTTTTTATGTTAATCGTATAGCAAACATACGCGATGTTTGCTTTTCTCTTGACAGGTCCCATCGTTCAAAGACGTTACAAGACGTTATACTATACAGGGTGTTCGTTTTATCCCAATACAGTAAAATATCATTTAAGGGAATGACGCTACAAAATCGATTGTTTGATTACACCCATGTTAAATATCCTACATTTACGTTATTATCGTGAGTACAATTTATTAAACGTCTGTTGAAATTTAACAGATTTTAAAATCTTCCACGTCATAACAGGTACAAAAAAATATTTGCACCACATAACGTCCCTCTTTCATACCGATCAACTTATGTTCAAACGTTGTTTTCGTAGCATTATTCCATTAAAAGATATTTCACTGTATTGAGATAAAACAGACACTCTGTACAAGTTACCCCCTTTTGTTCGTTCAAAAATTATTATGTATGTAATCCAAATTCATTTGCGTCGTAACGAAAAGTTTCTCTTCCAAATGAAAAATCAATCATGAGTTACAATTACATAATGCTTACAATTCAAATCTTTATATGTACTGCATTTTCCAATGCAAATCAGTTTGACGGTGCATGTGTAACGGTGCCTTCACGCGACAAATCTAGATTGTTGCTTGAATCATGAGAGACCGCAATAACTTTGGAATCTGTATATCGTATACGATATACGAACAGAACATCGTGAATATATTGTCGTGGAAAAGTTTGTCCATTTATCTGCGTGTGTGTGATCAAAACCATTGTGTGGTAATGACGACACTCAAGGACGAGGTGTATATTTGTTTTCATATATCCCCGACGGTTTTTGAGGGAGACTATATCCTACTGTGGAATCACCAGCTAAAGCAGTTTTTACATTATCCACTGTGTTTGCCTGCAAAAGTAAACCGGAATAGTGTTAAGAATATTACACATCGCGCGAATCCTGGCTTCTTATTACGGTAACGCGAATCGATTTCTTTTTGGAAAATTTTTTTCCGCAATATTTTATTTTCTCTTTTTTTTGTCAACTATTTTACAAGTATAAAACTGTTTGACTTCGTACCGTGAAATTACTTGAGCTCGAGAATAAAATTACAGCCATTCATAATACCTCACTGTTCCACTCTTGTGACGTTTATCACGGTGGATTATTGTTTGTTTACAGTTTGATCACTGCTTGCGGTTGTCTGACCGCCCTGCAATTGCTGTTGCTGTTGCTGTGGTTGCTGTTGTTGTTGGCCCCAATACTGATTGTAATACTGCTGATTCCAACTGTTCCAGCTTCCGTTACCATAACCCTGTTGTTGATTGTACGAACTTTGTCCGTAGCTCTTCCAGCTTCCTCCCCAATGCGAACCCCAATTATTCTGTCCCCATCCTTGGTTGCCCTGACCACTCGACCAATTGCCTTGTTGATTCCACGATTGCTGTGAACCTGAATAATTTCTAAAAAAAAATAAATAAATCACGTTATATAATCTAAATTTTTAAACTAAAAGACGAAAGACCCGGAATTTGACATTACCCCGCTGGAGCCCAACCACCCTGGCGTGAACCCAATGCTCGACCTCTGTCGTTTCCCATTCTTCTATCCATATTGCCACCCCTTCTGTCCATTCCACGATGTACGAGTGGTATGGGAGCACCTCGTCCTCTCCATTGTACCGGTGGACCATAGCCTCCACCGTGCCTCATATGACCACTCCTTTGAGGTCTGTCTCTCCACCCCATATTGCTACCGCCTCTCCAGCCTGCATTTCGATTCCTCTCGGAATCTGTGGGCATTGCCTCCTCAGATTCTTTCTACTCTCTTGCATTACTACATTCTTCCGACGATACTTACAATTATTGCTCCGTCTATCACGGTATTCACGGTTGTCGCGGTTGTGTCGCGTGCTGCGGTTGTCTCGAGAATTCTCTGGTCTTGACTCGAGTCGTGGACGTTTACTCTGGTGTAATCCATAACCAGCTTCTTTTGCTTCTTTGTTGTATTTTCCTATAAGCTTGTCACCCTCTTCGCGATTGAGCTCGATCCAGTCGACTGCGTCGAAATATTCGCCGATGATCGGAGCTCTGAAGTTTGCTAAAACCACAAATACACACACATACGCGCCTTGTCAGATGAAATATACAAAACAACATACAAAATTATCTTAGTCTCAACAAACCTTTCATTTCCATCAGCATAGATTCGGTAGGTTCTTTGCCCTCAACCGGTTTGTGCTTAGCAACGCGTGATTTGTATTCCTCTTCGGATGGCACCAATACTATCGCTTTTTTCTGATATCCACCGAAGGTCTTCATTTTACGTCTTTGTGCGGAAGGGTACACATTTGTCTGTAACAAGATTTAATAAAATATGAAATTATGTGTTTCGAAAAATGGAAAAGTAAAATATATACCTGATCCAATATGTAATTGCGTCTTCTAGTTGGAGCCAGTTCCAATAATTTATCTAATACGCGCGTACACTTGTCGATAAGGACCTCCCATTGATCGTTGTTGTTCTCTTTGTGAGACAAGTCTGAGTCCTGAAGCAATATATGATCGAAATATAAAACATGTTACAAATTCGTGCGCATCTATCGAATGATTTAAAGTACCCACTTTGATTTTGTCAATTAAACTACCAAGCCCTAGAATATTGTACATTTTGTAAGGCTGTCCAGCCGCATGTTTCGTTGCCCAAGTTGTTTTCCCACAGGCGGGTAATCCGCACATCATTATTACTTCGCATTCTTCTTTCTTGGTTGGTCTGCGTGGGCCAGGAATCTTGGACTGAGAATCCATATTGCCAATTGACATGTAACCTTCCAAAACTTCTTCGGCCCATGGATTTTCTTGACCAAAGTTGCAGGCAAAGCTACAGTTCTTGCTCAAGATATGGGGAAACAATGCTTTGTCGCAGAGTTCTGATTTCGTGATGTTGAATGCAGTTCCTTGGTCCTTCCCATTCACGGTGTAAGATAAGACGATGTTATCCTCGGATGTCGCATCAAGGTAACATCCTACAACATCGTCCTTACCGAACTGAAGACCATAGTCTTCGAACTGATTGTTCGTCAATTTTTTCCCGATACTACTGTAACCGAAACTGAATTTTTCTTCTCCCAGTTGCATCGACGTATACGGTGTAGACCAGCCTACTCTAAGTATGTATGGATTCTCTTCGTTTTCTGTATCAATGGGACAGAGATCTACTATTTTCGCTTCATAATAAACTTTCCCGTGAAGAAAACCGTACGAAGCTCTAGCACCAGCCCACATGTGTGAAAAACCATCGTTGTGCATAGGCGTAGCAGTAAAAAACCCCTCCTTGTCGATAACGAGATTTAAATCTGAATCATCTGAAAATAGAGAATCCAGCTAAATCGTCGTGTCCATGTAAAGTTGTGCAAAGTAACACAATTTTAATGAAAACTTACACCAAGATAAGGTCAAAGCAGTTTCGTCGATCTCGGGTTCGTTCTCGATGATCTCATTTGCCGGTGAATCTTCGCGCTCTTCCGAAGGGCTGGGCGATCTCTTCCTTTTCCTGTCCACTGCCGTGTCATCCTTATCATGTTCCTTCAAATCTACATCTTCGTCTGCATCTTCGTCGGCTTTCGCTTCCTCCATTTCTATATCCTTTACAAGTAAACGAATACGGTGATTAATAATTAAAAAAACAGGCTTATACTAAAAATACTACTCTCAAAAGAGAATTATTGACCCATACCTGCTCCTCCAGTTTATCGTCCATTACTTTTTCATCACCCGATAAAACATTTTGATCCTCCATTGACACATCGTCGGGTTTTGAATCATCGTTTTCATTCTCGTCAGCATCTTGTTCTTCTTCAAGCAAATCATCTGTTGTTGCCTCTGTGTTAGGAATGTCGCTAGTCTTAACATTACTAATAGGTTCAACAATTTCCACGTCATCTGTTGTTTCTACATTCATTTTGTCGCTTTCGAAAATGTCCTCTTTAGTATCATCTATCTTACTTTCTTTTGTTTTTGATTCATCATTTTTTGTTACATTTGCCTCGCTATGCTCGCTCTCTTTCGAAGTTTCTGTATTTTCAACTGTTTCTTTTATCAAAGTAACCCCTGCAGGCTGTTGCAATTTATCTGTTTCATCTCTGTTTTCCTGTGGTTTCTTTGGTGACACATGTTCTTTCACAGGAGACTTTTTCGGGGACAAATTTTCATTGACAGTTGACGTTTTTGGAGATACATTTTCATTGACAGTAGACTTCTTTGGAGATAAATTTTCATTGACAGTAGCCTTCTTTGGAGATACATTTTCATTGACAGTAGCCTTCTTTGGAGATAAATTTTCGTGAACAGTAGGTTTTTTCGGAGACACACTTTCCTGAACGGTAGGTTTCTTCGGAGACACACTTTCCTGAACAGTAGGTTTCTTCGGAGACACGTTTTCATGAACGGTAGACTTCACGGGTGACTTTGCATTTTGTAGTTGCACACGTTCTGCTTCAGTTTTGCTAATTTTTGTTTCATCCGTATCTTCTGCAACTTCCTTACTATCTGCACCTTTATCTCCCATGGCCAGCAGCGGTTCTTTTGCTTCTGTTTCCTCGACTCTATCTAAGGAATCAGTTTTTTCTTCCTGCAAGGCAATTTCTTCTTGCTCGGTAGTTTCTTCCGGTATAACAGGTTCTTCTTGCTCGGTAGTTTCTTCTGGTATGACAGGTTCCTCTTGCAAAGCGGGTTCTGAGATTGTAGGCGATGATTCGCGTGACAGATCATTTTGATCTGATTTTTTTGGAGATGTTCGTTTTCTAGAGGAATACGAAGAGACCCTAGATGTTCTTCGTTTCTTTGCTCCAGGAGTTTCTCGTGGCGTTACCGCTACGACACCTTTAGACAATCTACTAGATTTTTTCGGCGTCTGTGGTACCTTCGCGGATTCTGACTTTTCGTCGTTCTCTTGACTTGCTGTGTCATGTGTATTGTCTGCATTGACATTTCCTTTTCCTTGGTCCTCTTCTACAATACAAACACAATGACAAAGTTATGTCTGCGCAAAAGAAATATCTAAAAAATGCATGTAATTTTCCAATTAAACATAACAGTAAATAACAACGAGAATGACGAGGGCAATTAGAGTGTACCTCGAGAAGAAGATTATCGATTGACTGTAAAGAAAATTTTCAAGAAGCGTCGCGCGCAGGAACATATGTAAACACGCGAGATGAATATAAAAGTTCTCACGTATATACCTCAGAAAATGTAAAAAATATGTACGGTAGAACTATCTATTGGTTCCGGCGACGTAAAGGATGCCGGTTAAATCGTTTTGACTGATCGTTCAATCGTAGACAGACGTAGCACAAGACTCTATGGAAGGGTAGCTATCACCTGATTCGAATGTTTGTCAACATTGGATCGAACGAATGGAGAGATCATTACGCGACGAAGAACCCACGTGGATCCAGTTGAAATAACGGAAGAGCGTCGAACAGAGAGAATAAGCATAAACTTACGGCTCGCATTTTCCTCTTGTAATGCTTTACGAAGTCTTTCAACGAGCACTGACTTGACGCCTTTCGTATCGAGTCCGCGCTGTGAGAGTTCTGTCCTTAATTCGACCACTTTCAATTTTTCCGGATCCATCGCGCGTGATATTCGACAACGACTTTTTAATCCACGCGCTTTTACTCGGTAGAAAATGTTACAGAAAGCCCATACACGCGCCAGTAAACCCGCGTTAAATATACAATATGGCGACGCAACTGCAAACAACGCGTTACGTGTTGTAAACGGATTTTATTGGTCAATGTGGCATTCGTTCGAACCGACGCCAACTTCACTGCTAATGGAATTATTTGTCCCCGTTTGCATCGACATCCTAGAAATGATCTTATTGGTCTCCTTAAGGCGGGACTGGTGCTGATTGGTCGGTGGACCGCGTATACAGAGTGTTCCCCAATTCAACCGAAAAACTTCTCCGACATATTCGAGAGGCTACTGCGAAAAAAAGTGTCGTAAACAAAAGACTGATTCGGCTCTCCTACCGAGATACGGATTAAAATATTAATACACCTATTGCCATGATTATTATGTCTGATCTATCTTCTTTAAAATCGTTGGATACGCTTCCACAATATAGATAACGTATTTAAATGTAAAGCCATTGCATACAACATTTTTTCTTTTGCATTTGTTAATATTTTAAACATGCCGGCAAAGATTATCTGTTTACATCATAGAACACCCTATATATTTGATATTCGTATATAAATAGAAAAAGAAACTGCCGGTTTTATTTTTTTGTTCTTATCAAATGATTTCATAATAAATTAAGCTTGGAAAAGCGTGTTCGTTTGGTTATTCGTCAATGTTTTAAGGAAGGACAATGTTCTTTATATTATTCTTCCTTTTTCTCAAATCGATTCGATGAACTAATTTATCAAACAATAATCAAACTTGTTTTTTATACAGATTGTGATACTAACTGCCACCTCCGATGTTTATCAATGATTCCTGAGATTGTTGCACAATTACTCAATCGTGTTGTATTCAATTATGAATGCAATAAATGTGAACTGGTTACATTCGGTGGAAGGAGAGTCATTGGTACATCATTTTTATGTAAACACGTCGAAAAAAAGAAGATTCTATGGTAAATAAAATCGTTGATTACACAATCCATGAATCTAGTAGATTTTATTTATGTATTCAGTTCTTTACAATGTTATAGGTATACTTGAAAGACCACCCCTGCCATCCTCGATCGAGGAAGTTACTTATAAAATTTTTATGGTTGGTAGATCAGGAGTAGGAAAAACTTCTGTAGTAGCACGTCTTGCTGGTATACAAGAATCCAGTAATTACATAGAAACAAATGGCATAAAGAAGACAAATATATTTTGGCCAGTCAAGATATGGGATAAAGTTGTATTATTCAAACTACAATTTTGGGATACCTCCGAGACAAGCATTAAAAAATATAATCATATATTGCCTGTAGGTAGAACATATATTCCAATTGTACAGGAGCAACAATCACAATCATTTCATTTTTTAGGCCTGCAAAGATAAAGTCGATGCAATATGTTCTGTATTTTGTTTCGATGATGCCACAGGATTTAACGATGTTCCTTATTTGATGAATACAATGGCTGCTATCAAGGAAAAGCCTGCTAATATTATAATAGGAACCAAGTAATTTAATATTTCCATGTATATATAATGGCATAAATATTTTACATGATTTTTAATAACATCTTGATTTGTAGATTTAAGCCTTGGTCAAGTTCCACAATAGAAGATGCAAGAATCAAAGAGTTCGAAGACAAATGGAAAGTCAAAGTTATTAGACTTGATATTAATAAATTGTCCACTAGGTCTGAAATATTTGATTGTTCTTATCAGTTAAACGCTATATGCAGTATACTTTGGAATAGGGACAAAGAATTTATATCTAAGCAAATGGGACAGAATTAAGTAGTCTGTAATTGTATGTTCATTTTTATATTTTTATATGAATACTAATACAGATATAATTTTAGCAATTGCTATGTATTACTACTTCGTTTACACCTTTTGTAACTATTTAATTCCATTTCATTAAAATTTATGTAAGTACATGCACGAATGATTCTCGCCATTCTGTCGATAAGACGCCATGTAAACAATGGCAAGAATCTTTTGCAAATTGTTTTATACTGCTTCGTGTCACGCGATCTAAAATACCGATTTTACCCAAATAGAATAACCAACTGGTGAACTAGATCACAGCATACACAATATAACTCGTGAAAGAGGAATATTAGTGAGAATCGAGTATCATATATAATTCAAATAATTATGCATGAAAGTTACTTTGACATTTTTTAAGACATGCTTTAAAAGTTATTCTATATAGACATTTTTACTAAAAAATTATATGGCAAGTACTTGTTGACATTGTTAGCAAAAGTTATTGTTATAAACAGTAAACAGTCAGAAATAATAATTTTATCAATAATTACTATCACGGCGATCGAAATTAACTGATATTAGATGAAGTGGGGAGAGTTCCGCATCGCTGCGCAGGTGCGCCTGAACTCGGCGAGAGCACTCAGTCAGTCAGTCAGACGGGCCGGGGACTCCGGCGGAAGCGGCAGGGCGCCGGGAGCAGGAGGACCAGGGGCACCTGGGGAGGACCAGAGGCTGTCCAGTGGCTGTCCAGTGGCTGTCCAGTGGCTGACCAGTTGCTGACCAGTTGCTGACCAGTTGCTGACCAGTTGCTGACCAGTTGCTGACCACCTGGCCCAGTTTCAACATTGGTGAGTTTGATCTTTTTTTTTTTATTTTTGTGAGAGTTCATTTTGTGAGGATTTATTTTTTTCTGCTTTATAGCACAGGGTGGGCCAAGGGTTCTACAATGCTTTTGTTGATTACCCTTGGCCCACCTTCAACGATTCTGTTCTCAACTGTCAATTCAACGAACGTCGTCGTTTACTATTAAATTGTATATTTCTGATTTGAAATTGGAATTCCTCCGATCGGAGGTCCCTCAGGGGCTCATTCACGGCTAGGAAAACTGTGAGTGAGTACGGAGTGTAGCGTCCCCGGGGCACCCGAAGCACCAATAGGCCGCACTCGTGTGCGGGGTTAGTTTGGCTCTCGTGAGCTGGTGTTAGGTTGGCTCTTGTGAGCTGGTTAGATTTGCACTCGTGTGCGGGATAGGTAGATCGCACTCGTGTGCGGGGTTAGCTTGGCTCTCGTGAGCTGGTGTTAGGTTGGCTCCTGTGAGCTGGTTAAATTTGCACTCGTGTGCGGGGTTAATATGGCTCTCGTGAGCTGGTTCGATTCGCATTCGTGTGCGGGGTCTACAGTTGTTCCTCGTCGCATCTTCATCATGGTTCTTATTGCTCGATTCCTACTTGAATTTCGCTTCTGAATTTTCTGAAGATACTCTTCTACAAAATTTATATTTCTTTAAAATTGTTATTCCTTCGATGAAGGTCCCTCAGGGGCTGACTCACGGTTAGAAAAACCGTGAGTGAGTACGGGGTGTCGCGTCCCCGGGGCACCCGAATCGCCTATAGGCCGCACTCGTGTGCGGGGTTAGCTTGGCTCTCGTGAGCTGGTGTTATGTTGGCTCTCGTGAGCTGGTTAGGTTCGCACTCGTATGCGGGGTTTGTAAGCCGTACCCATGTACGGGGTTTATAGTTACTCTCATCGCATCTTCATCGTCGTTTGTTTCGTTGCTCGATTTATAATAGAATTGCTTCAGAATTTTCACAAGATGCTCTTCTGAAAATTTATATTTCTTATTTCAAATTGGTATTCCTTCGATCGAAGGTCCCTCAGGGGCTCACTCACGGGTGGGGCCGTGAGTGAGTACGGGGTGTCGCGTCCCCGGGGCACCCGAATCGCTTATAGGCCGCACTCGTGTGCCAGGTTAGTTTGGCTCTCGTGAGCTAGTGTTACGTTGGCTATTGAGATCTGGTTAGATTTGCGCTCGCGTGCGCGGTAGGTAGGCCGTACTCGTGAGCTGGTATTAGATTTGCACTCGTGTGCTTGGTTTTGTTTTGCTCTCATGAGCTTGTGGTATTCGCAGACGTGTTCGGGGTTTGTATTTTGTCGAACCATCATTAGTCGGGTTCAGCTAGAATACAACACCCAGAACTCATCAAACGAAGAGGACACATCACGAAAACTGCGTATCTTTAAGTTAGTTATACTTGCCGAGCAATTATTGTCTTAGCGTCAACCCCCGAACCAGAGCCTTCTGCTCTGGTTCATTTTTCTTCGTTGCGATTCAAAGCCTTTTGCTTTGATTCTTCCCTCTTTTGCGACAATAATTGCTCGGCTTGCGTGCGTGCGTTAGTTATTAAGATTGTATATCATCGTTGTAAATATGTCGAGTAATTATTGCCTTTTAATTTAACTTAATTTAATTTAGTTTGAATTCATTTCATTTAACATCACTTTGCTCGGCTCGTTTTTTGATCCCGACACAGCCTTCTGCTGTGTCGGACCTTGCTTGTATGTACCAATCCAGTTAGTATCGGTACTCGACGTCAATTCATTGAGAGTGGATGGTCAAGCGATCTGTTCGCTGTGTTACACTGTATAAGTGAAAAGTCCTCTCTGTCGTAATTCCACCCGAGTCGCCTCAACGTTTATTCGTTGCCTGGTTACAGGTGGTTACTGGAGTAAATGGGACACCGTGCGAACTCTTCTCTTGGTCATCGCTCTTCTTGAATTCATGTTGGGTATCGGTGCTGACTGGAGTTTGGCTGCGAGCATTGTACGCGTTCGCGTCACCCTCGGACCAGGGCCTTCTGCTCTGGTTCGTTCTTGTTTCTCTTTTTGAAAGAATCAGAGCCTTCTGCCTGATTCGCCTTTGCTCCCCCGTGGATCGGAGACTTCTTCTCCGATTCACACCTTTTTCCTCGCAATAATTACTCGACATATTGCGTTACTGCGTTAGTATAAGTTCGTCGTTGTTAGGAAAGGGAGCCAGAAGGAATATTGCATTCGTTCTGACTCCCTCTCCGGGTCTCTTGTGCAGCAACCTCCTCGTGGTGAGACCTGGGCAATCGGTATTATCCTCTATTTGTAAGAACGTCTCGTATCTTACAAATAGTGGATAATATCGAGCTAATAGCTGCACACTTAGAATTCGTGTAAATATTGTATTCTAGAATGTAATACATGATAGATGTAAGACCAAATATATTCATTTATTATCAAATTGTAAGTTTCTTATTAAAAATTGGTATACCCTCGATCAGAAGTCCCTCAGGGGCTCACTCACTTAACCGTGAGTGAGTACGGGGTGTCGCGTCCCCGGGGCACCCGAATCGCCTATAGGCCGCACTCGTGTGCGGGGTTAGCTTGGCTCTTGTGAGCTGGTGTTAGGTTGGCTCTCGTGAGCTGGTTAGATTCGCACTTGTGTGCGGCGTAGGCAGGCCGTACTCGTGTGCGGGGTTAGCTTGGCTCCCGTGAGCTGGTGTTAGGTTGGCTATCGTGAGCTGGTTAGATTTGCACTCGTGTGCGGGGTTTGTAGGTAGTTCTCGTGTACGGGGTTTATAGTTACTCTCATCGCATCTTCATCATCGTTGGTTTTATGGTCGATTTATAATAGATTGCTTCTGAATTTTCACAAGGTGCTCTTCTGAAAATTTATATTTCTTATTTCAAATTGGTATTCCTTCGATCGAAGGTCCCTCAGGGGCTCACTCACGGGTGGGGCCGTGAGTGAGTACGGGGTGTCGCGTCCCCGGGGCACCCGAAGCGCCTATAGGCCGCACTCCTGTGCGGGATTTAGTTTTGTCGTATTCGCACTCGTATGCGGGGTCATGTATTGTTTAACAGTCTGTCAGGATACGTCGAACGAAGAGAATACATCGTGAAGACTGCGTATGTTAAGTTATTTATATTTGCCGAGCTTTTATTGTCTTAGCGTCACCCCCCGAACCAGAGCCTTCAGCGCTGGTTCATTTTTCTTCATTGCAATTCAAAGCCTTTTGCTTTGATTCTTCCCTCTTCTGCGACAATAATTGCTCGGCTTGCGTGCGTGCGTTAGTTATTAAGAGTGTATGTCACCGTTGTAAATATGTCGAGTAATTATTGCCTTAACTTCACTTAACTTAATTTCATTTCATTTCATTTAGTTTAATTTAATTCAATCTAAGTTCACTATGCTCGGCTCGTTGTTTTGACTCCGACACAGCCTTCTGCTGTGTCGGACCTTGCTTGCATGTACCAATCCAGTTGGTATCGGTATTCGGCGTCAATTCATTGAGAGTGGATGGTCAAGCGATCTGTTTGCCGTGTTACACTGTATAAGTGAAAAGTCCTCTCTGTCGCGATTCCACCTGAGTCACCTCAACGTAAGTTGAATGGTACCGGTTGGTATATGAGTAAATGGGACACCGTGCGAACTCTTCTCTTGGTCATCGCTCTTCTTGAATTCATGTTGGGTATCGGTGCTGACTGGAGTTTGGCTGCAAGCATTGTACGCGTTCGCGTCACCCTTGGACCAGAGCCTTCTGCTCTGGTTCGTTCTTGTTTCTTTTTTTGAAAGAATCAGAGCCTTCTGCCTGATTCGCCTTTGCTCCCCCGTGGATCGGAGACTTCTTCTCCGATTCACACCTTTTTCCCCGCAATAATTACTCGACATATTGCGTTACTGCGTTAGTATAAGTTCGTCGTTGTTAGGAAAGGGAGCCAGAAGGAATATTGCATTCGTTCTGACTCCCTCTCCGGGTCTCTTGTGCAGCAACCTCCTCGTGGTGAGACCTGGGCAATCGGTATTATCCTCTATTTGTAAGAACGTCTAGTATCTTACAAATAGTGGATAATATCGAGCTAATAGCTGCACAGTTAGAATTTGCGTTAATATTGTATAGTAGAATTTAAGAAAAAATCTATTGAAAGATTCTCAATGCAGATCTTGTAAATTAATATCAATGGTTATATCAAACCTATTCCCTTCCATAACATTTTGCAATTTCACCTTCCCTCGCACGTAAGAAATCGAGTTATTGTTAACGATGTCGGTATTTCACATCGTGAGACATGAAACCTCTTCACATAGTCGTTGATCTACTCCTATGCCTCGTCTGTGATTATACTAAATGCCTATAGGAGAAGTTAAGTAGTTTCTTCCGTCGTGTTCAGACAGAGCTCGCCAGCGGCTGTTTCCGACGGCATCGATATTTCAGAGCGACCACAGGTCTCTGTATTATCCATCCGAGAAACAACCTCCCACGCAATCACAATTCAAATGAAAATTTACCTCTCAACACCTCAACACTTCTTTTATTTTCTCTCCTCTTTCGAACTTTCATTTTCCTCTAAAACGCCGCGTATTCGGAATAAAAGGAAACGGTCGGGAATGGTATTGCGGTTGAAAATGGTTGTCGAATAACTTCAGATACAGTGGTTCAAATCCGCAAGTGTGTATTTTCTCTCTCAATACTCGCTCCGTCAACATTCGTCTCGCACCCACGCGTTTCACAGCGAATTATACACGCAAATCGCTCGAGTTCCAAGCCACGGTCTCCGAGGGACGCGATAATTTTTCGAGAATCAACAGGGGAATACGTTTTTCAGAAAGATTGTGCGTTCCAGGTAGTTTAGGAGTTTCTCGGGTTTGTTTTATGGGGTTCGGTACTCCAGATGAATAAGGTTGAGTGTCGAGGACCAATTTTGAGAGCGGAAGTGCCTTCTCATCCAGATTCTCCGAGCCTGGAAGCGGCGAGAAAGCCATTCCCACGGGGTTCCCATCGATAGGAAGCCTGTCTGGAATTGCCAGAACCCCGTAGATCCCCAACAGCAGCACGGTTATCTGCAATTATTTAAAAAATCCCATAACTTTCCAATAATAAGCAACCCTCGAGTATTTCACGAAATAAATAAATAAAATTTAAATTTTAATGAATTTAACACGTAACTTTAAAATAAATGTAATTTGTGACAAAATTTAAAATAACATTCTGCTCATGATCATACGATCCTTATGCGATCATTCTCTTTCTTTGCTACGATTTTCATTCTACAATTATGCATTGCGAATTTTTATTCCATCTTGATATAATAAATCCTTTCATGCTCAGCAGAAATAATTATACAAAAATCCTAGCTCAACTATTTCGATCTACTTCAACCATTTCAGCTTTGAAATCAGCAAGAATATAAAAAAGTTAGTAATCACAAACCACCATTCTAGTCGAACACGTTCACTTTCAATGCTTGCCTCGAATTTCCACGAAAAATCGTTCCACGAAAAATCTTTCCCTAAATTCTCTCCCACCTGTTAACAAACACCGCAAATATTTCCCCAAACACAAACAGCGCAAACTACGTTAAACTGCATTCCTCGGAACCGTATTTGGACCGTTAAAAGTCTACCGCGTGAACAGCGATTTCCTTGTCGCAGGTATCCCTTACCTCGATCATGTTCGCTCCGGCGGGCTCGATCGACTGATTCCCGACCTCGAAGACCGGCGACGCTTTTATACGCCCGCGACTCGCGCTGCGGATCACGGGACGGATGCAATCACCTGTATCATCTTCCCAGGTGCGCTCCGAAGTGGCATTCGTCGGGGCAACGTCCTCGTCGAGACGTTCTCCTTTTTCAATCTGAAAAATGACGGACCACAATCGTCGGCGGCGACACCTCGACCCCCGCGATCCGCAAAATTGGATCGACGGATCCCCGCGGCGATTGCACGCGGAATCGCGAACAAATGCAAATATCCGCGGAACCGTAAATATTGTCCTAACGAAGGCGAACGAGAGAAAGAGAGAGAGAGGAAACGAACGTTTCGGGCTTCGGACGTCCCACGGGCAAAGGTCTGTTTATCTAGATCCGAGATCCAAGTGCGGTTCGATCGTTCCTGGAATATCTGTCGAAGGAAAAGCAATTTATCGAACGACGAGATACAGGTTTCGCACTCGAGATTCGCCGTTTTGAACGTAATACTCACGTGCTTCCAGCGAACCAAATTCACCCTTCTGCCGACCGAAGAACTCTTCCTAACGAATTTCAACGTTTTATTCAGTGTAACAATGAAATATACCCAAACAAATATTACTTCATATACTTCAATAAAATTTAATATACTTAAATAAGTAAATATACTTAAATAAATAATGTAAATACTTATTTAACGCTAAGCCTATTACTGCCGGTCGGATGACCGGTTTTATATTCTTCATTTTACAATTATTGAAAATAGGAAGTTGCTAACACGGGAAATTGATTCGGTAAATTTCTTTGTCCAAGCACAAACATTGTGTTAAGAATTGCACAGAATCTAAATAAACAGAGCCTCGTCATTCTCGTAAGCTAAATCATTTTTGTCGCTTTTAGTCCTAGGTAGGTTCAGTGTTAAATAAAAATGTTTTACACGGCAAGCAGCAAACACATAAAATCCGCAGTCCGGTTAATTCATTCTCGCGTCACCCTTAGCGAAAGGGTGAATTTAATTGGTGAATTTGGTCTGTCCGAGGGTTAATTTCGAGTACAAAACCTGCATCGAAACCATTCTGTGTCCATGATCCGCCCACGCGAGTCCTTTCTAGCTTGAGAACCGGCTTTCGCCATTTACGGTAGAACGTCGCGCACGAGCGTCGTCGGTTATATCCGTCGAAAACGCACGATGACATCGACGGGGCGTGCGGTCATCGGACACAGGTGACGTCACTGAACCCTCTTCCACTCGATGACCCTACTATTATAAACAGGAGAGATAGAGAGAGAGAATGTGTGCGAGTGTGTGCGCGTGTCCCACGGTTCGCGACACCATCGTCGTAAACTCTGACGGGCTACACCGTCTCGCTGACGTCACCCTATCCATGCACCTTGACTTTTCTTTCGTCACGCGCCGGCTTTTCTCCATCGCGTACCCTTTGCCCGGATGCCAAACGAGCGGAAAATGCGATCGACGTCGCTCCACCGTACCGGAATCGTTTATTCATTTTTTTTTCTCACCTACGGAAAAGTACTCGGAAGATCCTGTTGATCCAGACCGGCGTACATGTACTCGAACTCTTTATTTAAAAGCTCGCGCACTTAGATTACAAAAATATATGAAAATCGGATCTCGGCGAACGGATTCTTGCTGTAAAATGGTCCAACAATAAACTCGCAACCGTGCAACTATTTTTCGAGAAATGCGCGCGGTGAGATTTAAAAAAAAAAAAGAAGAAGAAAAATGGAGGATTGCGTACACAAGCAGAGTGATTCTGCACAAGAAATTACGTCATGAGAAAAGAATCATTGCATTCTTCTCTCCCCGAGATGATCTACTTCGAATTACGAGGTTACTCTTTCGAACAGTAGATACGGTGATCATGCTCAGACACGCCTAGTGGATTTAACAGTGTAGCGATAATTATAAATCGCGATAATTGGACGATCTCTTCGCGTTGCTACATGGTTCCCGTACCTAACGTGATATAAAATGTATAAAAAGATTCCTGTTTCGCAACTATCCTCCTAACCCTAGATAACTAAACTTTCGTGCGTCACGGCTTGAATTGACGTCGCCAAATCACAACACGAGCATAATGGAACTGTTCCTATTCCATAAGGACACGTTACCTCATACGCGAACGGGATACACGCGATGGGGAAGAGAATATTCAGTATTTCATTTAACTGGAACTCAATTGAAACATTTCCCACAATTAATTCTGGAACTTTGAATAAAAACATTCTTTACATCATATTTGCGCAGCAAATGTATATTCTGCTATGCTAAATTGATACCGTAATATTTTTCATCTAATCTATAATGTTTATACTTCATATTTTCACAAGATTTGGTTTTTAATGTTTTAAAATTGTAATTTACAAAAAGTCGAAACTGTGTTTATTATTTTTGTTTTTACGCCCGGCAATGTGAAACGTCGCACGACGTGAATATGCAATAAACAAATATAAATAAAAGACAAAGGATATCCAACGAAATATTAATTTTTATTCTATATTAAAAGTATGGCTGTAAATGGTCTTTTTACTGATTTCTTTTTTATATAAGCGTCGCCTTAAAATTTAAAAACAATGATTAGAATATAAAATATAAATGATTATACATTAAATAATTTGAATAAATGCGAGATTTTAAAAGTGTCCAGAATTAATTCTACCAGTGTGTATTCAATTGAATTTTCCACATAGATTCTCTCTCTCCCTCTACGACAACGTGCCACGCGATCGCGTGCAACGAAAGGGACCAAGGACCAGCGATTCAAAATCGTCCTCGCCTCGTTATCCTATAATTGGGAGCGGTTCGATTTGAACGATCGTAGGTCGTCCAGCGAGGTCGGCGGTTGTTAGCCGCGGGTAAACAATTTCGGACGCGGCAACCTTTGGCTGTCGATAACGATCATTTCGAAGTCAGTAACGAGCGAACGGTGCTCGGTGTTATCCCCCCCTCGGGGTCTTAAATTTAGTCGTTGTTCGCCGGCGTTCGCGTTCGCGTTCTGGATCTCTCGAAACAGAGAAACCCGAAAATACACGGTTTGACGTAGAACGGGAGTTTCAAAGTAAGCAAGCAAGACCGGCCCGCGCATTTGTTGTTTCTTTTGCGCCCCTCGGCGAGAGCCGGTGCCCACCCCGGACAAACGAACACCTTCTCGCCTCTCATGGATCGGAAACGCGCGTGTAACAGCACCGGCCCGATATCTAGATTCCCCTAAACGACCGCGGGCGGTCCTACGCAATCCTATTCCGCTGATCGAAAAACAATGATCGCGGGATTCCCTAACCGCCCGCCCGGGCCGCATACATTTTGATCTTTATGTATACGTATATCCGATCTTTACGAGCCGTGCGAAATTTTCGATGTCCAGTGCCTGGGGCATCTGCTTAATTGTGCTACGATAATCGTTTAGGGTGTTTACTTTCCATCTTTCTTTTGATTATCGGAACCTTGGCTGAACTTCCACCTAAGGGAGCAGAATTTTTCAACTTGTCTGTATGTAATGTTGTTTCTACAGAGCAGGTACGATGCGGATCCGTTAGATCTGGGTTGGATCTTGGATTCCGCGCACTAGAATCTCAAGTTTTATCATTTTTTCACATTCAGAAGAGTAGAAAATTTTTGGTCCCCCGAGTTTAACCGGGATCTTTGCGGTACTATATATTCGGACGTGTACTTTATAATTGATTCCAACAATGTGGGGCATCTGCGGTCGTTCCAACTTCGGGATTAAAATAAGAAAGGCGTGGAATGTCGTCCAAGATCGTCCGAGTTTCGATGCAGGAACAATTAACTCGACGGTCTTCCCGTTTATTTGCCGAGGCTATGGCAATATCCGCGGCGAACTATTTCGCTCGTCGACAACTGCGTCGGCAAAGGACGAATCGCGCAAACGGCACCGCGTAAACGTTTACGTGATAAATCAGCTTAAAGCAACGTTAAACCGTCCGGGATCCTTAAGGAAATATTCGTTTCGCGGATTTTGCGAGCTTCTTCGCGAGTCCGACGTTCTCGTAAACAACTCGCGCGCAGAATAAAGATGTTGATCTTCGGGGGTTTGATGGTTTAACCCTTCTGCTCGGGGAATTCGATCGAAAATTAATACGCTATTCAGTGGCGGAAGTACGATACCCCGCAACGCTGGGGTTTCAAAATTTTTGCATTTATTATCTTGTAATTTTACTAAAATTAGTCTTAACTTAAATTAAAGGTACACTGACAAAAAAGATACATACTTTTTGCGTTTATTGCTAAGAAATCTCAATCCTATATAAGATATTTATATAAATATCGAAAAACAAAAGGAGGTCCAAAATTATATTTCGTTGGGGGTTGAAAATTTGTAATTTCCCCACTGACGCTAATTACCGGCGATTGTTTCATAGTTTCTTTTTATATGGATCCTACAATGGGAACCGAAATTCGAATCGCGAACCGGCGACTCGTCCCTTGTAATGTTGCAGTTGGATTGCGTGAACCGTGCTCACAGTGTCGATTGAAATGGGCAATTGATGGGTCGACAGGATCAAATGAGTGCCAAGAAAACTCTGGGAAGGTCCGCGCTCTCTTGCGACGTGGAGGACGGTCTTTTGGACATCGATCAGATCCTGAGCACAGAACCATGGAGCCAGATCGACGACTTCGTGCACCGTAACTTCCTGCAAGACATTCTGAACGAGTTCAACGAGCTGATCACGCTCGACCCGGAACGAGCGCCTGAAGGTAATCCCAGAGCAAAACATCTCTGTCCTATTCAACAATTTACCAAAGATATTTCGATCGAACGCAGTCTCGATCGTTGTACGCCCGATGACTCCATTGTTAACCTTCGGTTGCTCGCACTCCATTTTTTATGACTACGACATAAATAGACTTTTACTCAATAAGATAACTACTTCAATGTAAAACAAGTATCTGCTAGTGCAGCGTTTACTTTAATCTTTTTAGATTGTAAGTACTATATATGCGTGTAATTAAAACTTAATTCGACTTGTTGGAAGTGCGTACAAACTGAAATTATCCGCCAGCTATTTTCATTGATCGAGTGTATAATTCTCAACGACAGAAGAGAAGAAAAAATCACGAACGAGGAGAACTCCACAGAAAACTGAGGAGACGTGCGTCGAACGTAAGCCGAGGAACTCGAAAGCGCCCGCTGGTGAAAAGCTGAAGGTCAAAGTAGGGAAACCGTCGGCCAGGAAAAAGAAGAACTACGAGAAAATCAACGGAGATTCCGAGAAGATCAAGGAGAAAAAGCGGGCGGCGAGCGTCTGCAAGAGAGGAGTCGGGAAATCGGCCAAGGATCGGAAAAGTCAAGGAAACAACGCGGGAGCCAATACGAGCTCGACCGTGGCAATGTCGAGCGACGAGACCATGGCCTGCGAGGGGAGAAGCAGGGCTTCGATCGCGGCGAAAATGGCGGAGACGTCGGAAGGGACGAACGAGACGGCGTCGCAGGACGTCTTCGGTCTCTCGTTCGAGACGAGCACGCCCAACGGAGAATCCTCGCGAATCGACGAGACCGTGACGGAAGGGAACCTTCCCGGAACGTTCGAACAATCGAGTTCGAACGTGTCCGAGGTTCATTCGGAAACGATTTTGAACGTCGAGGAAGAGGGCAAGAGGAGAGAGCGGAAGTCTTTGGGAAGATCGAGACGCGACTGTTCCGGGGAGGAGGGACATCTGGAGGATACCGCGGAGAAAGTAGAAGATCAGGAGCTCGACGAGACGAAGAGAAGGAGACGGTCCATGAGGAGATCGAAGGACAATACTTCTGGACAGATCGCGAAAAGAAATATTCCAAAAGCTGGCAGAGGAAGGCGCGGACGTCGAAAATCTTCGGGACAACAGAAATCCTTCAAAGAGGAAGAGAATCCCGGAACGACCGCGGAGAACGGTGTCTCGACCAGTCGCGAGGAAACTGATGTTGAAAAGAGAAGAGGGAGGAAGTCTTTGAGAGCGTCGAAACATTCCGAGGAACAGAATCCCGCAGCGGAACGAATTTCGGACGATGAGGAATTGAGCGGGCAAACGAAACCGAAGAGGAGGTCTTTAGGAACAGCGGGATGTTCGAACGAGGATGCCGAAACTATCGCAATGACAAATATTTCGAGCGAGGACCCTGAAACGTCCGCACAGAAAAATATTTCGAGCGAGGAGCCTGAAACGTCCGTACAGAAAAATATTTCGAGCGAGGAGCCTGAAACGTCCGTACAGAAAAATATTTCGAGCGAGGAGCCTGACGGAGAGAAGAAGAAGAGAAAGTCTGCGTCGAAGTGCCCTGCGAAGTGCCCTGCGAAGGAACCTGCGAAGAAACAGCTTGCAGAGGGCCGCGAGGAATTAGACGGAGAAAATAAAACGAAGAGGAGGTCTTTGAGAGGCTCGAAATGCACACAAGAGGATGCTGAGAAGACGGTGCAAAAAAATATTTCAACCAGTCAAGAGGAAGCTGACGCGGACAAGGAAAAAGCGAAGAAATCTTCGGAACCATCAAAATGCTCGATGGAAGTGGATAGCGCTAAATCATTCGCAGAAGATAAAACAAAGAGGAGGTCTTTGAGAGGCTCGAAATGCACACAAGAGGATGCTGAAAAGACGGTGCAAAAAAATATTTCAACCGGTCAACAGGAAGCTGACGCGGAAAAGGAGAAAGCGAAGAAGCTTTCGGGACTGTCAAAATGTTCGGCGGAAGTGGATGGCGCTAAATCGGTCGCAGAAGATAAAACAAAGAGGTCTTCGAGAGGCTCGAAATGCTCGCAAGAGGATCCTGAAAAGACGTTGAGAAAAGATGTTTCGATCAGTCAAGATGATGTGAAAAGGGAAAGAGCGAGGAAGTGGCCGGAGACCTTGAAATCCTCGGAAGAGAAAAAGGATGGCGGAAAGCTCGCGAAGAAGAGTAGGTCAATCGATCAGAAGCAATCTGATGGGGAAAAGCAGAGGAAGAAGAGGCTGGGAGGATCGAGGAGTATCAAACAGGAGAAGAATCCTGCGGAGAAACGAACTGCAAAGTATCACGGGGACGTAAAAACGAGAGCGGAGCCGGAACCGAGATGTTTGAAACATGCGAACTTGAAGAAGAGGAAAGACGGGAAAAGAGAAGAAAAGAAGCCGAGAGGTAACGGTGCCCGTTTATTTTCGTTAGATTTGCGGGTATATCTTCGATCTGCGTCTTATTCGTTCGGTCTGCATCGTAGACAAGAAAGTTGGTAAATACGAGAGACGGTTGCTGAGGAAGGAGAAAAGACGTCAGGCAAGGCGGCTGAGGAGGCGCGAGATGATGGCGAATGGAGCTATGGCGGAGTTCAGTCATCAAGTGACAAAAATTGCGAAGGAAATGGGCTATTTGCAAGGTACTCGATTTTTTTGCATAGATTTCGCGGGGATCGTGTTTCTCATTCATCATTCTTTTCAGTGAGCCAGTCGGAATCGAGCGACAGCAGCGATTACTCCAATTCTTCGTATACGTCCGATTCTTCGTATACGTCCGATTCCCCCTATTCGACCGGTTCCTCCTGTTCGTCCGATTCCTCCTGTTCGTCCGATCCTAGCGACACTAGCAGCTCTTCCATTACAACCGCCTACTCTGGAAGCTCGTGTGCCTGCTGCACCGATAGCGCCGAGTACTGCTCCTGCACAGATTGCGCAAATTGTAGCGACACCTGCACTGACCCAGATTGTAATCATTGTTCAAGTCGATGTTCCTGCATCGATTACACCGATAGCTCCGACGATTATACTGTCATCAGCTCAAGCACTGACTGATTATTTTATTTATTTATATTGTCGTGGTTCTTGTCGCGGTTCCTCTGACAAGTTATTCTTAGTTATTCTGACGGTTATTATTTGATGTTGATATTTTATTTATTTTTACAAGTCTGAGATTCTTCGATAGCTGTAAGGTAATATTTTTGTTGCATTGTTTATTTATTTATTTATAGGGAGACGCCTTCGAACGTCTCTCTGTCTCTTTGGTCGTAGAACGTCGGCTGGTTATCCGACGGACAAAGCGGGACCATGCACGTTTAAATAACAGCACTGCGCGCTTATTTTTATATTATTGTTCGATAAAGCCGCGCGTGTATTCGCTAAAGAAATTATTAATAAAGTATTGTAATACGATTGCCATTTAAATATGTACAAGTAGATACGGCGAGCCATGGCCAGAAGATCAGCCACCACTCGTCGCTTGCCGCGCGTGTTCCACGCGATTTCTCAACATTTCTATCCCCCCCCCCCCGTGAAATTCCATATTTCCGAGTTCTTCTGTTCCAGTAGAATCGCCGGTGAGCTTCGGAGAGGCCCGGCCCGTATTCTTTTATACACAGTTTCCACGAAGCGTTATAGTTTCGTCGGAGCTAAGACGAAGCTCCGTGTCGGGGAAAGCGACGGGACCTCGCGGAAACAGATGATTTCTTTGAAGAAACGTTGCCGATAAACTCGCGCCGCCTCTGACGACAATCGCCTCCGCGGATCGAGGGAAATCGCAGCGGGACACACACGGATCGTTTTCGCAGATCTCTCCCGTTTTCTCTATTTATACCGTCGATATGTGGCCGCCGTTGCACTGGTATGTACGATGCATCCCTATGGACGTCGTATACTTGACACACATTTTAAAAATACTCACCGGTACAAATTAAATTCCATTTGGTCATTCTGGTGGCGCGCATCGATTCGGCCCGATACCACCAGCATTCTATTCCGATTGCTTTCCGTACAATAATCATGCGCAATTCCGCATGCACCGAAAGTTTCGTGCAACCGCGAGGGCTTGTCCGCACCGAGAATCTAATCCTCGCGTTGATTCACTGCGCTGACATTGGGTTCACCGAGCGCTAAAAGCGACTAAATTTTTTAGTATAATGTAAACTTTAATAATAAAAACTATTTTAATAAATTTTAGTAATTTACACTTTGACCGTCACAGTTTTATGAGACCATAGCGCGATTCCACACCCCCGATTTAGTCGAAAATGACACAACAAAGCCCCCGCGAAATGGACCTTGAACGTGGAAAACAAGGTCAAAGAAAAACCAAATTTTTGGTTTCCTCTGACCTTGTTCGTCGCGTACAAGGTCAATTTTGCCAGGGGTTCCTTGTGTGATCTTCGACTAAATCGGGGGTGTAGAGTTCCGCTATCCGTACAAGTGTTAATTGAATGACCATTATCGGTCTTTTAGCGGACACCTAACCGTGCAACGGTACCTCAAGGCACCTCCTGACCGAACAAAACCGATCCTCCTATCAATTCCCACTATAAAATATTGCAGCACGGTCGCAAGACAATTGCACACACAAAATGTCTTCAACTTGTTCCGAACACTCGTACATTGCTGGCTGAAGCGTGAATCTAAAAGCGTCCAAGTAAATTTCACCGACATTACTAAAAGTCGCGGGGTACGCATTCGAAGAGCATCGCGGAATAAACCGCAACAAACACGAATGCAGAATAGGAGCGAATCGATAAACGTACGAGGCGAACGCGTCGCCGAATAGCCGCGTGTGCGGGAGAGTTCGCGAGCGCGTCGTTATTAAAAACGGAGCGCAGGTGCGATTCTCTAAAAGAGAACGCGTGGAACAGTGTAAACACTGGAAAGCATGAAAAAGAAATGGAAAATCTCGTCGTTGAATGATTATATTACACGGCCGGAGAACGACTTCGCGCGCTCGAAATACCGTCCGGTGGGAAATCATTAATTTATCCGGCGTCACACGATTTGAAGATCCGCGCGCGCGCGCGCGGAACGAAAAACAATTTAGTTGGCTCGACACCAAAGAATCGCGAGGGAGCGTACTCGATACGGCGAACCTATTAGTGGCTAGGTTCCACGGATTCGCGTTTGTCGCGAATCCTCGTCGATCGTCGTACGTTGAACCTCGTTTTCTCAGACACGGCGACGCGTCTAATTACGCTCGCCAACGCGGATTTCCTCACAAAGAACACGGCTATCGTTCCCGTGGTTTTCCCGGCGCTGGCCACGATGTCGCATCAACATTGTAATCCTCGAAATAAAGTGAACGATGCCTGAAAATAGCGAACACTACATCTTTTAACGCTAAGTTAAAACTAAGTTAGTGAGGTTTAAGATTTTTTATTTCACGGTTACTACAATTTATAAAGCTGTTCTCGTTGTAAACGATTAATGAAATACATTTAATACAGCAGATATTATGATATCGCATATAGTTCAAATAGATATAATTTTGTTATTTTTATAATGCAACTTTGTACCGGCTATTTGTAAAGCTCGGTAGGTATAGCGTGAAAATCAGTTGAACAATGTCTGAAAATAATGCTACCTACACTCGCGAAACTCGTAATATTCTTTTACTCTGTCTACATATCGTTCTGAAATGATTCTCACGCTTTTCCTGGATGTACGAACGATTTTAACACTGAACCCACCACGAGCGGTGAAATGATCGGATCTAGATTTCTTATTTTACAATTATTGAAATTGTAAAGATGCTTCCGTAAGAAATGATTTAATAAATATCTTTCTTAGAGCATATATTACTGTCACAACCGCGCATAGTCTAAATAAATGAATCTTGTCATTTTTACAAGAACATACGCTTGCGATTTCGATGTAAGTAACTTTAGAATTGGAATAATTGTGAATTGAAAAGTATAAAACCGGTCGTCTCACCGGTAGGTTTAGCGTTAAACATTTTCGGTGCATCGCAAATTGAGTATAAGCACGACAGAATCTTCTGTAATTCCTCGAAAGCATAGAAATGTAGTATAACGCAAAAGCTCAGACTCGCGAACGCGTGAAATTTCTCACAATTCCATACACAAGATAAAACAACTGTCGACTCCGCGTTGGGGGTAGAAAGAAAAACGTGCGAGCATCGCGTTATCGCAGGGGCGTCGTGTCGGAATCTTCAATAATTCAACGCATCAATTTAGTATACGATAAAAAAGCTGAGAGTCGCCGATGGGCTGCGTTAAGTTTCTAAAGAATGGAGACATTCAGACAAGGATCGGCCCGGTATCGTAAGGGTGTCTAACAGCGTTATTGTCGGAGGAGGAAGGGGGAGAAGATGACGATGGGGTGGATGCCGAAGAGACGGGTCCGTGGGAGGGGAATCACGCGGGTGTTTGATCGTGGACGGCACCCTTCCCGTGGTACGTCTGCGCGCGGCGAGCCCAGTCTATAAAAGCGGCGCAGGGCGTCGCGACGCCTCCAGACGCGAGACACGCGTACCGCTGAAAATGTGACATCGTCGACCGCGATCTTCATCGTAATCGACGACGCCTGACGTACATTCGATTTATCCGCGTGAGAATCGTGCGTGCTAACGCCGCGCCGGTCATCGACGCGAGTCATTAAACGCACCGCTTTCACGGTAACATTGTGACATCCGGTTTTCGTTCGATAGCCTCGCGAGTGCTCTCCGGTGAAAATGTAATTGCATCGCGTGCATCGGGACGAACGATCAATCATCGCAGACTCGACGCCGAGAAGTTTCGTCGATCGAATCGACACAGTGCATCCGTGACTATTATACCAGACACGCCACTCTTCGGTTACAGTATCCGCCCTTAGTCTGTCCGATCGACCGCAGGATTTACCGTGGTGAGTTGTGACCTATACCTTTAAAAGATAGACAAGGGTACACGGATGTGTAGGGTCGAGACTTGTCGGAAGTCGCTGGATGCAACGGGCAGCAAATGCATATAGTTGTCGGAGTTATTGATTTATCAACGAGATCGTTAATCGGTACACACGTCGGGCTGTGTTGGGATGACGACGCGACGCTGTATGAAATTATCCGCGATGACGCGGGACGATAAAACGAACGGGTTCGATACGGCTTAGCCGCCGGACACGAGCCAGGCCCTCTGGTAGTATCGAACCTTAGTCTCTCTCTCTCTAGCTCCGTCCGCGTATCTATTTATCCATCTATCCTGCACCTCCCCCGCAGACCGACATTCAGAATAACTCGTTAATCGCGAAGACGTACGCGCGAAAATATTACCTCGCTAATCTCTGGCTAGTGTGAAAATAACCACGGTAAACAGAACCGTGTATTCCCGCGTCCAAAACTTGTCCGTGACCGAACCGGTGGGAACTGGTCCGGGACCTACGAAAAAAATAATCAAGGAGTCGGCCGCGCGACTCGCAAAAATCGCCAGACACGCGCATAATCGAGATTTTTGGCGAGCATGATTCAGCTTGATTTGTTTGTCAAATTCGTAGACGCGTTTTGCATCAATTTTTAGTTTTCGATGGGGGTTCATAGTAATCCGGAGGATCGGAGGGTCTGACAGTTCTGTGTGCGAGTTGATCGTCCTTCCTGCGAGCCCATCTGGTCCAGATTTTGTTTCGTATCGATGTCTTATGTTCGTTGTCGATTTCATAATTATCTAGAAAAAGAAAATTATATAAGTAAATATAATTACACAACAAAATTACACAAATCAAATTATCCTTTCTGCAAGCACAATCTGCTTAAACTTGTCAGCCAATCAAATCGGGACGCGACTTAATGGCGTTGCATCGGGATCGCGATGCTTTTGAGATTTGTCTGGCGAATTCAAGATCGGGGGAGCCTGACGTCTGGGAGCCCAAGCTCATTAGCCTCTGAGCAAGCCCAATTTGGTCCAGATTTGGTCGCGCGAGTCGGTCGGCGTGATTGTAAAGGATTAGCGTATCGATTGGTTATTTCTGGTGCGCGTTTATGGTAATTGGGAGTATCGGAAATAGAAACGAAACGGGTTTAAACGCGGTGCCGCAGCGAAATCCTTGCTATTGATCTAGCCAGCTCGAAAGGTCCTGGGTTCACCCGGCCAACCTCCGGCATTCTACCCCCACCAGAGGGATCCTCCTGTCTCGTCCTTGCGTACACGGACCGACAACCGAATTTCCTTTGATTCATGACTCGTTTCGCGAAAACAGTCTTCTTATACTCGCGACAAACCCCGCTGCAACGCCAAGTCGTATCGACCCGAAATTATTCGGTTTATTTATACCGGAGGATTTAGGGACTAGCGAGAGAGCCGCGTGCTATCTGCTTGAATAGACGCTTTCGCCAAAGGATCAAAGGACTCGTTCACAGGCTGGAATTAATTAGTAGGATCTCCGTGGGAAATTGTTCGCATTAATTGCGAGAAACAGAAACCAGAAGACTCTATTTCCACCTTGGGTAATCTTAACGAGTTGGAAGTAATACTTTTGGGGCTTTTAAATTCTCTGGACTCCGTACTACTTCAAACTGCACCAGCTCATTTTTCGTAATAAAAAATAATTGCTAAATGCAAAATTTATGGAAAATAAAAATTTTCTGTACTAACTGCAACAACTTAAGAGTGTCTCTCTTTTTTTTATAATTCCAGCAGATCGAAAGTAACGTATCCTGTTTCCACGTAACAAGATAAATCTAGAGAAATTTTCTGTCTCATTGAATGATCAAAGGACCGAAATGAACGTAACGAACGTAGTTAATACAATTAACGCGAACAGAGGTCTCACTGTAATATAATTAAGAGAAATCTTGAAACAATTCGACTGGACGCCTGTACAGCTTCGCGGAAACCGGATAATTAATTTTTGCAATCGATCGAGTCTAAAATTATCGAAGAAACGCTCAACAATCTTGAATATTCTCGTCAACCACCGGCACGCGGGTAGATGAAGCTTCGCGGAACCGGGTAGAGATAATTGATTTGATTGAGAATAATCTTCGCAGGTAAATTAAACGGAGCTTCGTGGAATCGGGTAATTGCTCCGAAGTTGATCAAGCTCGGTAGAAATGGAACCGAGAATAGCCTCCAAACAATCTCGGGCATTCCTGTCGACGCGACGGGAGGTATATCAACAAAACCTACGCGAACTGTTGCAGTGATTCTAAAAAACAATTCATCCAACAATTGCCGATTGTACAATTCCATTTCTTAACCAGTCGCTGGTCAGTTTAGTAGTCAGCGAGTCCATTGAAATAATCCGGATTCACCTGAAAGAACCGGGTCCCCGGCGGCCGGGGTCTCGGAACAAAGCTTCGAGACCGCGCGCGATCTGCGTCGAAATCGATCGGGGATCTAAAACGGTAAATCCCGCGAAACTCCGAGAAACATCGTAGTAATTCTCCGGTGGCAACTCGCGTCGCGATGACGTCGGTTTCCGCGAAGAACCGATCGAGAGACGGTGCTCGAGGGGGGGTTGCGGAGGGGTGCGGAGCATCGTCGAACGTTGGAGCAAAGCAAACGGCGAAGTAACGAGTGGCTTTTCTGCTCTCTGATTACAGATGAAACTGCACGAGAAGAAAGAGTCGGCCATCCACCGGGTGCAGGAGGTGCCTCTGGAGGAGTTGGACCTGTCGAAGGAGTACGACGTTGAGAAGACGCTCGGCGAGGGTAGTTTCGCGAAGGTATTGCTGGCTACTCACCGTCCGACACGGACGAGGATCGTCCTGAAAGCCGTCCACCAGGAGCTCACCACGGAGAAGGACTTCTTCCGCGAGTTCCACTATTCGTACCACCTGAGCCCGCACCCGAACATTCTGTGCTCTTACGCGGTGGCGTTCAAAGCCGAGAAGTGTTTCGTGTTCGCTCAGGAGTACGCGCCGCACGGTGACCTGGCAGGCAACGTGCGGGCAGGTGGCCTCAGCGAGGAAGCTTGCAAGAGGCTCGCTGGCCAACTGGCCTCGGCCTTGGAGTTCATCCACTCGAAGCAGCTTGCCCATCGGGACATCAAGTTGGAGAACGTGTTGGTGTTCGCGACGGACATGTCCAAGATCAAGCTATGCGACTTCGGCTGCACGAGACGAGAGGGTACCCTGGTGAACAAGATCAGGTGTACTTGGCTGCCGTTCCAGCCACCGGAGATCTACGAGATGGTGAAGAACGAGAGGTACGCCTGCAAGAGGAGCGCCGACTGCTGGCAGTTCGGGATCGTGCTGTTCGTCTGTCTGACCGGCAACCCGCCCTGGCAGAGCGCGGATTTGATCCAGGATCAGGAGTACTCGGCTTTCCAGAGATGGCTGAAGAGGAGGACAACCAAGATCCCGCCCACGTTCCGTCGGTTCACGCCCAGGCTGCTCAGGTACTTCAGGAGAGCGTTCGAGCACAAGCCAGAGAAGAGGCCGCACGTCGCGGAGATCAACAAGTACCTGAAGGACTCGTGGTGCGTGAACAAGATCAGTCACAGCGCCACGTCCACGTCGGTCGACGCCAGCGAGACCGTCGCCCGTAAAGCCGACAGTTTGCTCTACCTGGACACGATCCTCGACGATCAGAAGAACGTCGACGAGAATAAGAACAAGCTGAGGAAGCTGCTCAACAGCTACGGTCTCGAGACCACTATAGATCAGAAGGTGGTCACCAAGAGGATCTGGGAGTGGGTGATGCAGTGCGATTCGAACATCGGCGAACCGTCTCTGGTCGGCAGCCTCGGCTCCGAGGGCATGTGAGGGATGGCCAGAGCCGCCAGCGAACCCTGTCTCAGAAGCGTATCGCGCGAACGGAAGTACAGCCTGGACGGCTTCAGCGTCGCAGCTGACGATCGCGCCGTGCCCAGCTCCTCCCTGCTTCCCGGCGACAAGCCCGCGTGAACGAACGCACACGACCCCCCTCCCCCATGATCGACCATTCATTCCCCGTGGGGTGGCTCTCTCGGGTCACTCTCACCGAAGCGTTCTTTCGCGTTCAACGCTTCGACGGCGTCCACGAGGACGATCGATGATTCCCACCCTTCCACATTCGTTCTTCTTAACAAACCCCGTTCTCGCCCTATTCACGATCTGTTCGCTGTTCCCTGTTCCTAGGGAGATGGGATTTTCTGAACCTGAAAACAACGGATCGATTTTTTTTACGCCGCACATGTTCAAATCGGAGAAATTACGAGGAACGTGAAAGCTTACTCGTTCTCGCGTCTGCTGTAGCGGTGCTTCGTTTAGCCGACACCTGGCCAGGGACGAGACGAGTTACCGTGATAGAGGGTAGCTACCCTCGTCACCAGGATACTGTCGTTTTTATAAAGCAACACTGATTTAGGTTCAGCGTCCCGACGTGCTAACTGGAATCTGACCAGGTCGAATGTGCAATCGAACATGCAATCCAAAAATGCTTGCATTTCGCTCAGATTCGAGAGAACGCATATCGTTCGAGCACGAAATCCCATTTCTCTACAAGTCTCTCCTTTCTTCTGGTTCCCTTCGACTCTCTGTTGTGTCTCTATTTCTCTCTTTCCACGAGCGGACCAATGATCGATGATCGCGCACCACCGATTTTCGTACGGTTCCTTCGACTCTCCACGCGATAATCCTTTTAGTTCTTCTTTCCACGAAACGAATGTGATATGAATAAAATAATAAAAATTATGGACTAACAAGTAATCGTTAAGACTGCGCGCGCGGCGAACACGAAAAATGTAAAAACTGCGAATCGGTGTTTGTTTTTTTCGGTGTCGAATTATAGAGACAATAATGACTGCGGATTTCCTAGTAATTTATTACGTTTACGGTTAGTCGTATTATACATACATACATACGTACACACATACGTACATATAATCCATAAAACATGGAGCGATTGTATTTGTATAGCTAGCTGTGTATGTACTAAGTACGGTTACATACATTCGCCCGGGGCCTTGCGCGCGAATCGAGGATCGTGGATCGAGCACGATCATGGCACAGATATGATTTAACCCCTTGCACTATAGCGGCGAGCCTGGCTCGCGAACTGAACCCACTGAATATTTACAGACTGCGGATCTTTAGAAATAAAAATTGTCCACGTTAATTACAAGAAATTCGCAATTTCATCTACTCGACTTTGTCGCAAATCTATAAAATCCACAGTCTGGTTATTAACCCTGAGACGATGCCCTGGAGTCTCTCGTGACCCCTATAACACTTCCTTAATTTAATGTTATTTAATATTTGCCAGCGATTACCGAAATTATAATATTTTTGTACCAACTTCTTTGTCGCTATCGATACTTATAGCCATTGAAATATATAAAGATTTATTAGTAAAATTTTAGTATTATTGGAAAGTGGTATTGTCAAAATTTTTGTTGATAATTGATTTTGTATAGGCAAAATTATCATTTTCTCCCAGAAAATTGTGACCAGCAAAGAATCGACGATCGTTATTGTAAAATGAATCGTAGTGCAGGGGGTTGAGGACGAATCGAGAGTACAGCGATTCGAATTTAGCGAACGCGTCGGAAGAGATTAACGAGCGACTATTTAACGTTATTAAACGATCATAGAGTACGCATACGCATAGCGCGCATATATTCTTCTAGCGATTTATTAGTAGAACGAACCGGTAGTGCTAATTTATTACGAAATAACGGCGCGCTGTTCGTCGTGTCCGCGTGCCATTAGAATGTCTCCCCTCTCTGTCTTCGACGAGTTTCATACTATCCGTTAACCGGGCATAGGCTAGCTCAACTCTCTTTCTCTCTCGTCCCTTTCTTCCTGTTTTCTTACTCGACTGTCCTGACGACTCCCGAACTCAATTACCGCGCACCGTTTGTAACAGTATTAGTTGAATGGCACACAAACCAACAGCGGATCGTTATCCTTTACCTTAAACCTGTTAACCGGACAATCGCTCGGACCTCGATGCTCGAAATCGTTCATTTTTATCCTCGAGAAATCAATGTAATATGAACAATTTAATTGAACATTATGTTCCGGAATGAAAGATAAAACTTTTAAACTTCATTTTTATTCTTAACGATTATCTTTGTTTTACAAGGATTCGAGAGGATTGAGCGAAAGAATTAGCTGTTACGTAGAATTAAAAATCCTGTAGTATCGTGTTTAATTGTTACTTCTATTTCTAAGACGATGAACAAACAGTTTCATACTTTTGTCTCCTCGGAAGACGAGACGGATCTGTGCTTATACGAGCGTTTACAGAAGATTGAATAAAAGAAATGGTTAAAATAAGAAACAGAGAAATTAAGTACCATCGTATTTGATTGTTCACTAGTTAGTCGAACAAGAATTATTTCATCCAACTTCCTACTCAATAACAAAGTTCCGTTGAATTTCTTCTCCTTCTCGAAAAAAAACGCAACCGAGATGAAACCGCGTTCCTCCGGTTAACAGGTTAATTAGTCACTTCTCCCACTGTCACCCGGTTAACAGCGAAACCAGTGCAAGGTTCGCGTCGAAAGCGATCAACAAGGGGCAGAAGCGCGTGAACCAAGACGACGTAACTCGTCGGGCCTCTTTAACGCGCGAAGCAATGTTTTCTATACGTATAAACATTATCGAAATAAACGTTGCTACTACATGGAATATCGCGATGCTTTCATCCAGACCCCAGTCTCATCCTGCGCGTGTATACTTTTACCATCACCCCCTCCGCCCCTTCGGAAACCCGTTTCTTGTGGCCAAAATTATTTTTGCGTTATGTCAAGGTTTAAGATTATAGTAGGTCGTCGAATTCGTCTCGCCATCAGCTAGAAGTTGATAAAGTCAAAAGTAAATATTAACGTTTCAAAAATCGAGGCGATTTTTTATTAAAAAAGAAAGAAATAACAAAAGATGGAATATTCAAGTTATTTATTTCATGTTCTACATCGAGTTCTTGGAACAATTGCTTCTGCTTTGAATTAATTGAATAATTATCTTAAAATTACTACACACCGAACGGTTATCTATCGATTTATACAGAAATTCTTTCGAAAACTGAAAAAAAATTCAATTTGTAGCACGAGGAACAGATCCCCACCTCGCTCCACGCTGACTCGATCTTTGCTCCGCGGAGGCATCGATGTATCGAGGCTGCCGGGCATCACCGGAGGTGAAAAATTGGAAAAACGTCCGTCGGCGACCTACTTCGAACGATTCTCGAGCGATATAACTGTTCGACGAGGTACACGCGGCACCACGTTCGCTCCCGTTTCTTTTCACCATTTTATCCGCAAATCGCAAACGTGGAAAAGCGCAAACGAGCGACTTGTCGACGGACACTCGACCCCTGACCTTCTTCTTCCACGCTCGATAGCGTGATCGTGCCCGACCTGCCCTTAACCTACGAGAGAAACTGCCTCCCGCTGACGTCTAGGCTCGCGAGCCACCCTCGAAACGCTATATTTGGAGACCGGCGAAATCGTTTTAGCTGTCGGGCCGCCCGAAGGGAGAGAGTCCGGGAGAAACCAGAAACAAGGCACTTGCTCGCAGTTGGGGGAACACGGTCCTTCGCGCGGTGCACTCCGCGAGCTGATCGATCGATCGCCGAGATCCATCTCCGAATCCTTTTCCACGACTATAAATTATCACGGCTTCGTTTATCAATTTTTTAAATCATTCAAGATTTTTCTTAACATTAGTTGCCCCGATGTAATATTTTATCCATTCAATTTAATGGATTTCATACTGTGGGTCGAAATGGACCCGGACAGCGTCGAAGGAGGGTTACAATGTACTTCCTAGAACTAGTTCCTACCAATATCAAGTTTAAATCATACCCGAGTAACACCCTAATGCATCAGGGAACCTGTATTTATGTGCTACTTTCTTGCGCAATTTATTTTTACACGGTCATTCGGCAAATCTTGTAGCGCATGATGCAAACCATGAGGAAACTGCGAGGATGACGCTACAAGTTCAAAAAAGATTACGCCTTGCCCTTAACCAACAGGGGTGGGATCTCCACTGACGTCTAGCGTCGCGAGCCACCCTCGAAACGCTATATTTAGCGACGAGTGTAATGGTTTTAGCTCCCAAGCCCCCGGAATGGAGGGAGCGAGAGAACAAGCGGAAACAAGGTACTTAATTGTAGCTATAGAAGTAACAAGGGACGCGTGGACCTCTGTCTCCGACGCGCAAGATGCGCCGATCGATTGCAATTATCTACTGCGACTCCGCTCGCTTTACCTGCCCTAAGCTTTCTTTTATCAATCTTAATTCTCGGTTGTTTTTTACATCCAACTTTTTGATTCACTTCGGAAGAGATCGTCGGTTGATAATGCGTTAAACGAGAAAAATTGTGACCTCCATCAACGTCACATCGCGATCCAACTTGGAAGTTGAATATTTAGAGACGGTTGGATGTTTAGAAACGATCAGGATCAACGCGAACTAAAATGATTGCGGCAATCGCTTCGCTAGAAGGCGAGAAACAACACGGTAAACAAAAACAAGCCATTCGTGTCTAGCCAACTATCAACCGAGGTATCGGCTACGACAGAAGCGTGGACTGGCCGACTAAATTAATTTACTGCTAATCCACTCGTCTTCCGCGAGGCAATCAATCGTGTTAAGGAACAGTCTTCCCCGAAGCGGACGCGTTCGTGTTCAAGGAACAGGCGATAAGTGGATTTTCCGCAGAGGGAAAATTTATCGTTCGCCGAATCTGTTCGAAACCGGGGAATCCTCTTTGCAGATACCGGTCGGACGATCCTACTCATCGACGAATAGGTTTGGGCAGAGTCAACGAGAGCCAAACAACTGTAACGAACAGCCTCGGCTTTTATCGTATCTGGATACAATGTGTATTTCGGGATTGCGCGCTACTATTTCCACGCGGCGTCCAGCTATTCTTAGCGAAGCTTCGACACGCCGCGCGGAAACCGTTGCCAGTGGTGCTACAGCTGCGAAAGGTGGACGTTCCGTTCCAATTTGTTTTTCCATGCTCGCGGAAACCGTTCCCGGGAAAACAGAATCCGCAACTATCAACCCCTCCAGGCAGAATTGGTAGCACTTGAAGATAAATGAATTTTCTTGAAGAGCCGTCCCTGGAAAAAATGATTCCTTATGAATTTTTCAGAAATCAGACCACGAGGAGAAATTCGAAGAATGAATTTTCTTCGTGAACCTAGAGAAAATTTTTCAGTTCATTGGAAAAGTGGACGTTTCATTCCGAGTTATATTTTCGCGATTGTGGGAAGGGTTTTTTAGAAATCGGATCGAACCACGACCCTCCCTTTCTCGAAGAACTACCCCTGCAAGAAATTATTCAGTCGCTACGAAAGATGGACACCCCGTCGGAATTTATTTTCTGACAAGGAATCGACGCTACTGAAAGAAGAGCAAGCTTGGAATTGTGCCCCTGCAAAAATAATTAAGCAGCATCGATGAAAGAGGACCGGTGTCGTAATTATTATTCTGCGGATCTCCGAGCATTTACAGCTGCCGAAAATCTCCGAAGATTCGCAGACCCCGGATTTTAATTGAATCTAGGTCTTACTTTATTTTCGCATCACTGACGTCAATAGGGAAGAATATAAAATCCTGGCTCGACTTCTGGTTCTTTAAATTCTGGTATAAAAGTGTAAGTTGGCATAAAATTCCTTTAATAATAATCAGACTGCCACTCTCTGCACCGTTCGTGGCTCGTAAAGATTCCCCATAAAGTTCACTGACACATAACACGATTACATTCTATTTTTCGTTCGGCCGTACGAAAATTCAATTCCCCGTTTGCAATTTTCAGTCCCTTCAACTTGTCTACGAAAATACGAACTCTCGCGATCAATTCGCAAACACCACCGCCGCCGCCGATCTAATAATAATTCTCCGTGTGTTCGAAGGCAGAAAATTCGTGAATGGCGAAGACAAGCTGATAACGGCCCCGTTACGTGTGTCGGGGCATAATATTAATAGAAAGATGACTATGTTCGTTTCTCTGAACCGTGTAAAATAAGAAAATCTGATTATCGATTCGGGGAACCGTTCAATTGTCTCCAGATGTCGGGAATTTTTCTGACATCGTCACCATCTTTTTATAATCTTTACAGGATGATGACGAGCCAAAAGCATTTTGATAAATGTTTCTTGTTACACGGCTTTTATGTTCATCATTCCCTGACGTAAGCCTATTGTAAATACAAAGAACTAGACGATAGATAAATACAAAGAACTAGACGACATCGCTGACAATTCTCTTAAACAGAATTTGCCTAGACTTTCCTCAATCCTTCTCGCAACATTTTCCCAATTTTCATAGAAGCGCTACGTACTATTTATTATGCAATAAATAAAAATAAAAATGACATCTCTGACATTTTCCTTAAAGCGAATTTGCCTACTTTCCTCGTTCCATTTCGCAACATTTTGCCAATTTTCATAGAAACAAAGCTCTGAAATTGATGTAGTAAACATAAACCTCGAAGTAATAAACATAAACATGACTTGAAACATTGTCTGCTCGAAGAAGAGTATCCGACCACAGCCTTATTTTTAATTTAATTAATAATCATATCGATTGTCCCTCCCTCCTTATGCGAATCAATCTCTACGTATCTAAACGTGTATTGAGATCTAGAGCAGGATTTCGAACACTATATAAAATGGCTTCGGTTCGTTTATAATAGGAAAATAATAATAATAAAGGCGTAAATAATTGAAATTTTATTTGAAACGACTATAAGCAGATTATCACGCGCTTAAAGATTTCTACTATTTTTTCTCGTCTATTTTTAATGCTCGCCGAGTTCTCCGAGCAGCTTTGATCAAACATTGCAAATGACAAGACACCGGGCCGACGGCAAAGGATCTTTGAAGATAAAAAGGAGGATCCGTCTATCGCAACCGAGCTCCGAGACAAAAGGGTTAAGGAGACCGTGAATTTCTCGACGGAAGGGGAGGGAAGGAGGGAAGAATGTCCAGCGACTGGTCGCAGGGGATCATCATCGATCCTTCGGTCCAACGGCCCGACGTCTATTTTCATACGGGCTAGACTATTTATATACACGTACAATGTTCCACTTCTATCGGCCGATGAGAACACCGACTAACCATGCACCGTTGCGTTGCATCCGATGCATCGGCGCGACGATATTTTAATATGTTCCCGCGCCCAATGCTCGGAGCCGAGCGTGTTTCCATCCGATCGCCGTTCATCTCGTTAACAGCTGCCTCCGATTCCACGGGGAATCCGAGTACATCGCGTTCCACCGCGTTTTTACTCTTAATCCCCTATTAAAAGATCGTCAGCCGATGGGTTCTGAAAGGGTAAGAGGAAAGGTGCCAAATAAAAATGTCCATACGTTATTCCAAAAATAAATATACTTCCGTGAGTTTGGTTCCGGTGCGCTCCGTGGTAAATATTTTCCTGGAAGAAAGTTCAACGGGAGGCGTGCACGCGCCGAGTCGCAGTTTTACGGCGCGGCCGAATCTTTTTCAGCGGGGGGTTGGAAATCGTCCCAGATTTTCTGAAAGTGTTCCTCGAAAGGGTCGACCAGGCATCTGTGATTGGTCACGACGATGTTTTCGAAGTTGCCGAAGAACGCGGACATCGTCCAGTTCGCGCTGCCGTTGATCAGGATCCGTTTGTCCACGATGACGAACTTATGGTGCATCAGGACGTCGTTACGCTGCATTCTGACCTCGATGCCTGAAACACTTCCGTACACGAGGAAGGTCTAGGTTTCCGGAGTTACACGCCCGCCCCCGCAAAGCGATAAGAAAAGCATCGTGATGTGTACCGTTGTTGTGGAAGAGAGCTAACTCAGCGGTATCGTTGCGCGCCATGTGCTGGTCCATTATCACCCGCACGTGTACGCCGCGTTTATGCGAGCTCACGAAGGCCTTCGACAATGTATGGCTAGTCAGCAGGTACATGCACACGTCCAAACTGTTCTTGGCTCCGTTTATGTAACTCTCCAACTGGCTAAAAGGTTGCTCGCGGATGTAAATGCTCATCGGTTTCGCGGAAACACGACTATTTTTAACCGCCGACACGAACAACCCCATTCTATTTATAAATACGATGCTCCGCGCTTAATTAACGTTGTTCGTTACCGAATCACAAACCCGCGATATCTCGTACGAGGAAATAATTGTTATCTACTGGTACGAGCTTTAACTGGGTAATGCGTAAACAGATTTTTCTTTTTTTTTTTTTTAAATTGTCATTCGGTCGGAATTGCGATCTAAAGAGGATTGGTTCTAGTTTATTCGCAGCACACCATGGGGGAATCCCCATTAGCGTGGCCCGTCTCAGACGCTGAAATTTATGGGGGATTTACCGTAAATAGCGAACAGGACACGTCTTGACATCGCAGGGAAGAAGACAATGGTCTGCAGTCACATGATCTACGCATCGACCGGACTCTTGAGAGAAGAACATGACCTCCGCAAAATCTGATCCTTGTTCGGTCACGTTCCTCTCCGAATTCGCGTGGGTTTTGCATTTTCGAAAGTCCCGGAGTTTTTTGTACAACTGCCAAACAACCTCTGTGGTAATTACGAACACTCCGAATAAACAAAGTTTTCTCATTCCTATAATGGAACCCTGGAAGGAAACGCAAGGATAAATAAATCGTAAATAAATCCAGGCAACAAAGTGTTATTTATTGTTCTGACCGTTAAAAACAATTGAAAAAAATTCTGGAATACGTATCGGGATACCTATTGCATTCGATCGTATCTACATCGTTCGGAAATAAAACAACACCGAACAATAATAAAAACACCGGCATCCGCAGGCATTCAAAGCACTGCTGCCATCTTGTCCAGCATGCACTGAACAGAATCCGACGTGAAGGGAAAATATCACATACGATCGATATTCTGACAGGTTGTACTCGTCTTATACTAATCGCTAAACACATACCGAAGCACAAATAAGTTCTATTAGCTTACCTATTATTATGGTGAAATACTTGAATTCTCCCACGTTCACGAAGAATGAATGAAGCACTGTTATCACCACCAGCAACTTTACCGCCAGACGCTACTTCTGAGCATGCGGTCCATGTGTTTGACTGGCAGTGCTGTAAACCTAATAACATAAAAACACTAACATTATTTTATACGAATGTTTATTCTTGAAAAGTTTGACAATCGTAGAAACATTAGCCCCGCGATTTTCAGACACTTTCGACATTGGTTTTGGTTTTAATCGAATAGGGGATTGTTTGAATAATTATATATATTCTCTAAATTCATCGACTAAAAACATACTTCTTTTCGTTTTTGTTTAAACAATTGAAAATTCTATCAAGCATACTCTAAAAATCGATTAAAAACAACATTTTTTTATTACATCTGTAATTGGTATGTGGCGCCATCCGTGGCAAAAGCTTGAAACTGCTAGACAAATGATACCGACACGGAAGTGCAGGCATTGATAGTGGCGCCATCCGTGGCAAAAGCTTGAAACTGCTAGACAAACTATACCGACACGGAAGTGCAGGCATTGATGGTGGCGCCATCCGTGGCAAAAGCTTGAAACTGCTAGACAAATTATACCGACACAGGAGTGCAGGCATTGATGGTGGCGCCATCCGTGGCAAAAGCTTGAAACTGCTAGACAAATTATATCGACACGGGAGTGCAGGTATTGATGGTGGCGCCATCCGTGGCAAAAGCTTGAAACTGCTAGACAAACGATACCGACACGGAAGTGCAGGCATTGATGGTGATTTACCCTTTGGTCTGTATTGCGTGTATACAAGTTCCGACGTTACACCACGGATGGCGCCACTATTAATACCAACTCACATTAAATTCAACAGATCTTATGTTAACTCAATGAAGGTTTAATAAAGACTGTTATTCACAAGCGTCGGTATCGTTTAACTACCAGTTTCAGGCTTTCGCCACGGATGGCGCCACTATAGATACCTTGTGGCGATTGTCGATAATGAAGATTTCTCATTTATCAACATTGTACATTTTCTAGTTTACCGACATCATCGTATTGATCATTGTAAATATTAATTCATTTATTAATTGTTCATATCAACGATTTTCGTTTGTAAATAACAGTCTTTATTAAACCTTCATAGAGTTAACATAATATCTGTTGAATTTAATTTAAAGTTAATTTATTTATAAAATAGATAAATAACTCAAATACAAATAAAAATTAAATTAAGAATTTATAAGTTGTGAAGGGAAAGTTATATTAAATTATTGAAAAGTTTATTTTAAAGAAATTCCCCACACTTATTTGGTGACCCCGACGTGATATTTAAAAAATGCCGCTATATCGTTCTCCAACAAGAATAGAAGGAACACCAGAAGAAGAAATTGCTGATGCAGATACCAGTATTTCAGTTGAAGGTTTATTGACTAACATTAACAATTCAAGTGAAGTAAATGCGACATCAATGGTTAAGCTTCCACCATTCTGGAAAGAAAACCCAATTCTATGGTTTACCCAAATTGAAGCAGCTTTCGCTATTGGCAGAATTTCTTCCGATGATACCAAGTATAGATATACAATTATTAATTTAGACAAGACAGTTCTTCCTTTTGTTTCCGATATTTTAAATAACCCTCCAGTAAAAGAAAAATATGAGACTTTAAAAACAAGAATTATTTCTTCTTTTGATGAGTCAAGTGAATCAAAATTAAGAAGGTTGATCAGAGGAAATGAAATTATCGATGAAAAGCCGTCAAATCTTTTGCAGAGATTAAGAAATTTGGCAGGAGGTTTATGTAGTGAAAGTGTTTTAAAAACGTTATTTTTAGAACAACTTCCGGATAACGTTCGAGGCATTTTAGCAATTAGTGAAATGCAGGATCTTTCTAAATTAGCTTATCAGGCTGATAAAATTATGGAAGTATTAAAACCAAATAACATTTGTAATATAAATCCAAAAGAGAATTTAAATTTAAACTCGACAGAAAAAGGAAACGATAAGAATTTAGATTTAAAAATTCAGGAACTTGAAAAACAGATCGAAATTTTAAATATAAACATGAGGAGAAATGCTTACAGGAGCAGATCAAGATCTAGATCATTCAGAAGAGATGGAAGAATGTCAAGGACAAGATTTCAGAATAATGAACATAGATCCTTGTGTTATTATCATCAAAAATTTCGAGAAAACTCTTTCAAATGTAAAAAACCTTGTTCGTGGAGTGGAAAGGATAAACAGATCAATCAGAATGAAAAATCGTCGGAAAACTAAGAAGTCTATCTGGAGTACAGACGATCCATGATAGCTTAAATGCTAATTATCGTCTGACCATTACTGATAAGACCTCAGGTATACGATATTTAATTGATACTGGTTCTGACATTTCATTATTACCAAAGAAAATATTTAAAACAAATTTTTTAGCAACCAATTTTATACTTTTTGCTGCAAATGGTTCTGAAATTAAAACATATGGCCAAAAATTAGTTACTGTAAATTTAGGTTTACGAAGAAATTATACATGGGAGTTTATTGTAGCTGATACGCAAAACGCGATTATAGGAGCAGATTTTATAGGTCATTATAATCTATTAGTAGATTTAAATGGCAAGAAAATTTTAGATAAAGAAACAAAGCTACAATCATTTGGGCTCTTAAAACATGTACATACCATTTCGATTTCGACGATAAGTAATTCGTTTAAATATAATAAATTGTTACAAGAATATATTGACATTACAAAACCAGTTAGAAAAGAAATTGTTCAAAAAGAATTTACTGTTAAAAAAGATGTTTGTCACTATATTGTAACCGAAGGCCAACCCGTTGCTGAAAAACCTAGACGTTTAACACCTGAAAAATATAAAATAGCTAAAGCGGAATTTGAAGAAATGATACGGAAAGGAGTATGTAGGCCATCGTCAAGTCAATGGGCGAGTCCTTTACATATGGTTCCCAAGAAAAACGGAGAATGGCGTCCTTGTGGAGACTACAGAAGATTGAATGCAATGACCATTCCAGATCGCTATCCTGTACCGCACATACAAGATTTTTCTTTTAAATTGGCAGGTTCAACAATTTTTTCAACGTTAGATCTAATTAAAGCTTATAATCAAATACCTATGGCTATTGAAGACATTTCTAAAACAGCAGTAATTACGCCATTTGGATTATTTGAGTTTTTAGCAATGCCATTTGGTTTAAGAAATGCAGCACAAACATTCCAAAGATATTTAGACAATGTTTTAAGAGGTTTAAACTTTTGTCATGGTTATATTGATGATATAATTATAGCATCAAAAAATGAAGAAGAACATAAACAACATTTAAAGATAGTTTTTGAGCGACTACGTAAATTTGGATTGTCAATTAATGTTAATAAATCGATCTTTGGTGTTAAAGAAGTAAAATACTTAGGATATTTAGTTAATGCTGAGGGTACTCGACCTATGGAAGAAAAAGTTCAAGCTTTAAAAGATTTTTCTATTCCAAAAGATAGGACTGAATTAAGAAGATTCCTAGGAATAATAAATTTTTATCGCCGATTTATTCCCATGGCAGCGAAGATTCAAGCTCCTCTACATTCGTTACTTATAGGTGCTAAAAAGAAAGACAAAAGGATTATTGAATGGACAGAAGAGCAAAAAGCTTCGTTTTACGATACCAAAGAACAATTAGTCAATGCTACATTGTTGGTACATCCGGTAGCAAATGCACGTTTAGCATTAACTACTGATGCATCAAACACAGCAATTGGGGCTGTCTTAGAACAATATGTTAATCAAAAATGGCAGCCATTGGCATTCTATTCTAAAAAGCTTTCAGAAGCTCAACAAAAATATAGTACATATGATCGAGAACTTTTAGCCATATATTCTGCAATTAAATTTTTCAGATTTATGGTAGAAGGACGAGATTTTATCATTAAAACAGACCACAAACCATTAATTTTTGCATTTAAACAGAAATCATCGAAAGCCTCTCCCCGACAACTTCGACATTTAGATTATATAGGACAATTTACTACCAAATTAATTCACGTTAAAGGTGATGAAAATATAGTTGCAGATGCTTTCTCAAGATCTGAAGCAATTGACATGCCTGTTGTAGTAACCACGGAAGAATTAGCGGAAGCACAGCAAACAGATGAGGAATTGAAAAAGATCATTTCCGAAGGAAAATCAGCACTGCAATTACAAAAATTGAGAATAGGTAATACGAATCATATATTATATTGTAATATCATAAAGGATAATATTCGACCCTATGTTCCAAAAATTTTAAGAACAAAAATTTTGAATATTGTACATAATTTATCACATCCTGGAAGTAGATCTATGAAAAAGACATTGTCACAAAGGTTTATATGGCCAAATATGGCAAAAGATACTGCAGATTGGGTGAGAACTTGTTTATTTTGTCAAAAGAGTAAAATTCATCGTCATCATAAAAATACACCAGAACATATTCCTGTTCCTAAAGAAAGATTTAATCATGTACATATAGATCTTATTGGTCCGTTGCCGGAGATTAATGGATATCGTTATTGTTTAACTATGATTGATCGTTTTTCTCGTTGGCCTGAAGCAGTACCAATAAAAGAAATTACTGCAGATGAAATAGCAACAACATTTTTTCAACACATGGATTTCAAGATTTGGTACACCATTATCTGTAACTACAGATAGAGGAAGTCAATTTGAATCACAAATTTTCAATGCTCTATCGAAAATAGTTGGATTCAAGAGGATAAGGACGACATCTTATCATCCTGCTTCAAACGGAATTATAGAAAGATGGCATCGATCGTTTAAAACAGCGATTTGTTGTCATGGAAAAGAAGATTGGAAAGAAATTATACCGATCGTTTTGTTAGGCTTACGAACAGCTTATAAAGAAAATATTGGCTCATCAGTTTCAGAAATGTTATATGGACAAACTCTAAGGTTACCTGGTGAAATATTTTTGGAAGAAGAAACTCCAATCGATCAAAGAGTATTTCTTTCAAAATTACGGGAACGTATAAAGATATTGAAACCACATCAAACAACACATCATATTAGAAATAAGGTATTTATTCATAAAGATTTGAATTCATGTACACATGTATTTTTGAGGGTAGATGCAGTGAAACCTCCTTTAACACCACCGTATGAGGGTCCATATGAGGTAATTTCAAGATCATCAGATCGGATTTATGTTATTAAAGTCAAGGATCAACTCGTCAATGTCAGCACTGATAGATTGAAACCAGCATATTTAGAAAATTCCATTGAAGATGAAGATCTAGAAGAAACTACAAATAGTCCGTCATTTTCAAATCAAAGATTAATAAGAACTTATCCAGGATTAAAAGAAAAAAAGAAAATAAGATTTAAAATATAAAAATATCGTTTATACTCGGAGGGGAGTAATGTGGCGATTGTCGATAATGAAGATTTCTCATTTATCAACATTGTACATTTTCTAGTTTACCGACATCATCGTATTGATCATTGTAAATATTAATTCATTTATTAATTGTTCATATCAACGATTTTCGTTTGTAAATAACAGTCTTTATTAAACCTTCATAGAGTTAACATAATATCTGTTGAATTTAATTTAAAGTTAATTTATTTATAAAATAGATAAATAACTCAAATACAAATAAAAATTAAATTAAGAATTTATAAGTTGTGAAGGGAAAGTTATATTAAATTATTGAAAAGTTTATTTTAAAGAAATTCCCCACAACCTACACTTCCGTATCGGTAACGTTTGGCTACCAGTTTCAGGCTTTTGCCACGGATGGCGCCACCAACAATTAAAACAACCCCAACATTATTTCTGTACCTGTAGACTTATAACAGCGAGAAAATGGGAGTTCTTTACGCCCGGTGTCTTTTCTGCTATCACTTCTGTCAGTATAGACACATCCAGGGTACAGACATTGCATATTATAGATTTCTTTGTGTAGGTCTCGGGGCCCCTGTTATCTGAATTATCGTTGACTTATACTACTGAATTATACTACGTTCTACGCATGCAATGGAAGGGAAATCACAAACAACCAACTTCGGCGATTTAAAACAATAATTTATTTCATAAAGAACTATCTTAGAATACCGCTAAACCTAGTGGACAGGTTATTGCATCTGCTTCCTTTAAATAATTACCGTTTACGGTACCGACGAATTGTTCAAACGATGAGTAATAGTTGCTAATACTATTCAACGTATTTACAGAATCGCAAGTTGTAGGAGATGTTCCATGCCCATAAAAAAACAACGACACATCTCTATGTTACAATTTCGACTTCGAGCAGGTCATTCACTTTAAACCGATCGAACGCAATGTGGAATACGATACAATAATGTTAACAATTAACGTAAAAGCTGAACGAAAGATATTTAACGTTGCAATTTATATCTAAAACTCGAGAACAGAATACAAGCTTAACAAAATCGAGAAGATCGTGCAATTTATCGACAAATTTTCCAATAAAGTTTCTCGTTGTAGAATCGTTCTCCCCTCGTCCACGATCTTTCGATACTAACCTATCCTATCGCAATAACTCTGTGCATAAAAAAACCATCGTGGAATAATAATGAACAGTCCATGGAAATGTTGTTCCCATAAAAAAACAAAGAATGAATTAGCTACTCTCCGAACAATTCTGAACGCGCGAAAAGATTCGATCACATAGATTTCGTTAAGGATATCTTAAAAAATCTAATCGTAAAAACAAGTTCCTTTTACAATCTTATTGTAATTCTGGCAGTTCTTGCCAAGAAGCTTGCCAAGATAATTTCCGGAACGGTCGAGCCTGAATTCTTCGTGGAACAATGTTCTAAAGAAAACAGCATTGACTGAAACGAACAGGAAAATATTTACACCGGTTGTCCGTTCAACCGAGTCTCGGCGGCAATACTAAACACAGTTGATTCAACAACGAAGCTCTGAGACACCGTGAAATCAAGCTTCCCGACGCAACTTCAGGTATCCTCTTCAAGGGAGTCACGATTCCGTCTTTTCAGGAAGAGCAGCCTCCTCGTCCACCTCGGTCTTCAGGTTCTGGTTCATCTCGACCTGCTTCTCCTCCTCCTCGTGTTCCATTTGCCCGTCAACATTGATCTCCTCATCTTCCTCGCCGTCGTCTGGCAGCATCTCCTCCTTCACCGTGATCGCATCGTCGCAATTCTGCTCTTCAGCTTCTGTCACTTTTATTTCTGCGTTCTGCACAGTTTCGTGGGGTGGAGACATTTCTCCGTGACGATGGAACGTCAGCGCATGGTGATCCAGCTCGGCCCTGAAGAAGAACTTCAAGGTGCACTTTGAGCAGTCGTAAGGCCGGGCACCCAGACCGTGTTCTTGGAGCATGTGGTTCTGAAAAACATTTTCAATTGTTATTCGTGTATACGATCAAGAGAAGAAGACCTTTGAGATCGACAAGTACCTGAAGACCGATCGGCGCGGTGAAAAGGGATTGGCAAATGTAACAGCTCAGAGCAGCGCAGCCGGCGAAAGTGTGCTCTATCAGGTGACTCTGCAACTGCAGGGGGCTGCAGGCTTCGTAGAGACACAGGTGACATCGCAGTGCGTCCACGGAAGCTTTCCCCGTAGCCTCCAGGTGCTCCTTTCTGACGTGCTGTTGTATCTTCGCCTCTGACGGGAACGACATCTGAGACAGACAAGTAAATCGTTAGTGGTGGTCCAAAGGCTGCGATTTCGACATTTCCGAATTACCTGGCACTGTATACAGGTGTACGTGTTGGACCCAGCAGCAGGTTTCTCGTGCTCCGCGAGCCGATGTTTCTCCACCTCCTCGGGGTCCTCGAACTTCACTCCACAGTCCTGACATCTTTTATTATCGGTCAAGTTCTCGTCGGTTCTCTCCTCAGCCTTGAACACCCTCTCGGACTCCCATCTATCTCTGGACCCGTCCCACTGGGACTCTTTGCTGCTGGGAGGCCAGCTTCTGTCGTTCTTTGCTCTGGCATGCTCGTAGGGCGAATTTAAGATAGGCAGACCCTGGGAGTGGCGGATGTAGCAGGACTTGCAGACTCTCAGGGACTGTCCACCGCCGGTGATGTGGCTGGGAGGCAGGCTGACGAAGTCGTCGGCCGAGTAATCTCTCAGACATAAGCAGCACCCGGGACTCTGGCTCTTCTGGTTGGGGCTGGGACTGGACGCGGTGCTCTGGGAGCTGGTGGACGATCTGAGATGATGCCTGGCGTGAAGACGACACTCCAGGTCGCTGATCAACGTCTGCCTGCAGACCACGCAGGCGGCAGGAAGATGAGGAAGGGAGCCGTCGAGTCTCTGCTGAGGATCGACGTTCTCCAGACTGTGTCTCTGCACGTGCTCGAGGAACTGAGCCTCCGAGGCCAGGTTCCCCCGACAGACGACGCAGGTGTCGCTCAGCTGGATCTTGCAGTGCTTCTGCAGCTTATGCTCGGCCAGGGTAGCGCCGGAAGGGCACACCTCGTCGCAGATGTTGCACTTATGCCTGCCCCCAGGCTCGTTCGAAGCGTGCTGGATCCTCGTGTGAGACTCTAGCTCGGTTCTAGAGCGACATACCTCGCCGCAGTAAGCGCAGGTCATGCTCAGACTGGACAGCGACTTAGTCTGAAGCTTCGCGGGGGCGTGAGCCAGTTTCTTGTGCGCTTGAAGCTCAGCCTCGTTCGCGAACTCTCCTCTCTCGCAGAGCTCGCACTGCTGGGACCCCGTGCTGGTGTAATTCGGACGTTTGTTGTTGTTGTCGCGTTGGTTCAGCGAGTTGTTGTTGCTGGAGGCTGGGGAGCGACCCCTCTTCTGGGATTTTGGCTGGGGGAAACACGAAAGATTCAGAGATCGTGAAATAATTAACGTTCCTTTGGTATCAACACACTCTGTTCTATCCTTGTAGGAACGAACAACGATAAATTAGTGCACTCACCTCATCCTGAGTCCTCGGCGGTCTCGCAATTCTCCCGTTCTCCCTGGAGCTGCTCCTGACAGTCTGATGGTCGCTAGAATGATGCGCCTGGGCCATGTGTCGGTCCAGCAGGAACTCCACAGCGAAGCCCTCTCTGCATATGGGACACCTGTACAAGCTGGTCGAGTGACTGGCCAGGTGAAGTTGCAGCTCCAATTCCGAGTTGCAACAAATCCCGCAGAAAACGCATCTTGGTACAGCGCCGCCGGTGACCCCGGGCGTGGAGGCGGGACTCCTAGCAACGGGGCTGCTGTTCGAGACCGTGGACGGTGCGTGAACGCTCCTGACATGATTCGCCATCTCCGCTTCGCTTCTGAAGAAACTTCTGCCCTCGCCAGGCGTATTCCCAGGCGAATTTTCGTTATTTGGAACGGTGCAGGCGTTGCACCGGTAGATCCTGCATTCCTGACTGTGCTTCACGGCGAAATGAACTTGTATAGCGACTCTGGAGTCGAAGGTGTCCCTGCACAAGGCGCATCTGTACAGATGATGCGCGTGGCTGTCGAGCAGGTGCCTTTGCAGCAGATCGGGATGGGGGTACAGCTTCTTGCAAGCCCCGCAGGCGTACTCCTTGCTGATCTGGCCCAGGTAATGCTTAGTGAGATGCGCCAGCATGTCCTCTCTGTCTTGGAAGGTGGCCTCGCATTTTGGACAGGGGTGTCTCATCGCGTCGTTTCTGTGATCAGCTTGGAGATGCCTGGCCAGGTGTTCTCTGAAGGACTCGAAGTCCTTCAAAGCGGCCCCGCACTGCCCGCAGAGCAGAGTGCCAGGATTGTAGCTGCTCTCGGTGGGTCTGGAATGTTTGCTGGTCAGATCGGCCGGCTCCGATACCGATTCCCTAGTCTTCTGAGTTCTAGAACTCTTCGAGTCTCCGTAGGTCCCGTTGATCTTCGCGTCCCCGTACTCGGCGCCCTCCAGAGGTCCTAATCTCCGGTTCTCGCAGTGCTGCAGGACATAGTGTTCCGCGTAGGCAGCTGCGGATGCGCAGGGGATGCCGCAGAGAGGACACATCATCAGCGCGGACCCGAAACCGTCGGTTCTGTGGATCGAGATCAAGTGGTCCCTCAGCGAGGCCAACGTCGAGAACTTCATCGTGCACTGGTTACACGTGAACGCGTTCTCGAACTGGTCCTTGTCCGTCGATCTCTCCGCGTCCTCCTGGTACTTCCTCTCGTGATGATCCTTCGAGGACCCTTCCGATCGCAGCGATCCTTTCTCCCGCTGATAACCGGCTTGATCGGCGGTCCTGCTGGGAGACGGCGGGACCGCGACGCTCTCCCCGCTCAGAATCGCCTGATGCATCGTGTGCACGTGCATCTGCAGCTGCTGCATGCAACTGAACGAGTCCCGCGTGCAGTACATGCAGGCCAGCTTCAGGGGAGAGCTCAGGATCGGCGTGTTCGACGCGCTCCCGTGGGAGCTTTTCAATCCTGTTCTAGGGTTCAGTGATAGATTCAGGGAGGGCGACGGGGAACTGGGAACCGGGGGAGAGGATGTGCTGTGCGAGGACACGCTGCGACGACCGTAATCCACGTCCTGCAGCTTCGTCGCACCCTGGGACTGATGGTGGTGCTTCTTGTGGGACTGCATGTGCGACGTTAGAGCCGCTGCCGTGTTGTAGCCGCGGGAGCAGGCCGTGCACTGGTACGGCTTCTGGGTGTCGTGCGTCTTCATGTGGATTTTCAGATGATCGCTGAAAGCAGAGATTGTGTTCTGGAGGATCTCGGAAGAAAGGGACACCCGAACCCAGATAGTTCGCGACGTCTGAAAGACGCGTCCTTTATACGGCCATTTTAGATATTAACGTCTTACGTCCTGAATAGTCGTTTTAAGGACGTCTTTCCGAAGACGTCGTTTGAACATTTGAAATAAGATGTCTTTGGAACGTCTCCAAGACGTCCGTTTGACGTCTAAAAGACGTTCCGGAGACGTCTGTACTATCTGGGTGCAGGATCGAAGTTCAACAGGTGGAGTCGAGTAGTTTTGAACATGATTGTTGTGACATGTCCGTAAACAGTGATCGCCTAAATGTTTAACAGAGGATCGGGGAAGAGGTTGCAGATCTTAGAAAATTGGTTGTAGAGATTACAGGATCTAAACGTTTCGAAGTGGAAGAAATTGTGGAAAAATAACTGCACGTTCTACAAAAACAAACTGGAAGGCTGGTGGTCGCAGGGTCCAAACCTTGAATCTTCGCGCATCAACAGGGATCAAAATTACAGGATATCGGACGGTTGTCCCGATGGCTGAATTGTCGGCCGGCGACGAAAACGGACGTCGAAATTTTGGAGATCTGTCAGGGATCTCGCGGCCAAAAATAAAGGGTGTCGAGGTGGGGCGAGGCGATACGAACGCGATGGGTCAACAATTTTCACGCGGCCGTACCCACGAACGGATGAATAATTCATCCCCTCGGCGGAAAACTAAATCCGTTATAAGGCGAGGTCAGACACACGGGCGCGCGCACACACGGGACGCTCGCGGACCGGTCAGTGTCTCGATTTCCAGAAACGAAGACAGACGGCAAATTTGCTCTTGCACTTTACGCCTGAATAATTCATAAGCCAGGATTATCGGACGGCCAGCCTGGCCACGTCCTATTATCGCCTGTATCGCTTCCCGTGTGTCGTCTATCCGGCCGAGGAAAACGGGAAACCGCCGTGTGTCAACCTATCCGACACGTTCCTCGCCGATGGTAGACCTTTCGCTCGAGGACCGGGTGTATCGACGAATTCTCGCACTTTTCCACCTCGATTCGGAGCGTGGTTCAAATTCAACAAAAAAAAAGACAAAATGAATACTCAGTTTGAATTGATTACTACATCTTCGAGGCAATTTTTCGAGAACGAAGCTGTGGGTTATAGACGGGGAATCTTTAAGGAAAATAAAAACTTTCTACCTGAATTGCAATAAACTGGAGTGAGATAAAAATTGATTCTTTCTTAATATACAGGCTGAGTCACCTAACTTTGCACCTCAAACGTCTTTCTTGTTTTCAAAGATACGTCAAATGTCTGAAGGACAAGGTGAACGGTCCAGTGAGGCCCAAAGGATGCCCTAAAAATATTTATTTCTAATGTTATTTGGTTTCTTTAGAAATCTTAAGGTCATCAAGTTTTTAAAAACAATTATCTTAATTGTTAATCCTAATCCTTCAAATATCTCAAAAAAATTTTTTAAAAATCATTCGATTTTAAAGAATGTAAAAGAATACTTTTTACACTCGCTATATAAAAGATTGGTAAACCGTGAATTAGGGAGATAATGAGATTGTCTTGTTGGTGGACGATGATTTAGAGTTAGAGTAATCCGTGAGGTGATTCCCCGCTAAATCCATCAGCCGGTGGTCAAGGTAATCACGGCGGAGTGTTTAGTAAATGGAAAAAATGGCCAGTCATTATCCCCGCAGGGGTGGAGCGTGGCTGTTAGGGGCCCGGAAGAGAGGAAATAGAAATAAATGGAGCAGAGAAGAGAGCTCCACCCAGCGAACTCTCCTCGGATCTCCCACGAGTTCCGACGGCTCCCGACCGTCCACGCTCGCTGAAATTTTATTTACGCCCCTCGTTTGCGAAAAATAATAGAAGCTTGAAGGGATAAAACCGTTTCGACCGGTCTCGCGAGGATTGCTATACCCGGACGCGTCACTTTTCAACGACCCGATGACGGATCACGGCGCTCGTCAAATTGTTTCAATCGTTTTCCCGAATATCTCCGAACAATTTAACCTCGATCGAGTTCTTCTCGAGAACGTGATCCAGTTGGCAGAGTTGCATACTTCGATAGAAATTTTGAAAACAATAAGCAGCCGAAAATTTTTCTGGAACGAATCGATCTCGTTTTGTCTTCGGCGGATGATACGAGCGGTGTCGGATCGATGCTCGGCGATCTACGCCGCGCACCGAGATCCCCCGTGGCTGCGGGATCTATGTGAGAACCACGGGGGTTTTCACCCTTTTGTTGGGTCACCCAAGCCGACCGTCAAGTCTCGAGAACGAATAGAGATGTGGCGTAAAGATCAGCCGACGCGATTGTAATAATGGCTGACAGGAGAAGGTCTCTGTTAGGACTTCGGGGTTTCGGTTCGAGCGAGCAGCGATCCATGGAACCATGATCCACTTAAATTTATCACAATATGTGGTTGAATAAACAAATCGATAATTCCCTACGAATTCATTTTTCACTGCGAAGACGTTAGACTTGGACGGTTTTTATTTTGCATAAAAATATAGTAATCATTAGACAGCGGATCTTCGTGCAAAATAGAAGTTTTTTATTTTAATTACAACAAATTGCAGTGACATAAAAATTTCTTTCTTAATATCTTTAATAGATTGAAAATAATGTATCAGTATCTTTAAGTTTTTCTGATATTATTACTGTTTTAAATTACACCTACTCATTTTTGTCAAAAATGCACAAAATCCGCAGTCTAGTAATGATAAAACGGGAGCCCCAGTTGAACCAGTTCCAGAATTAAGAAGACAAAAATTGAGCCTGAAAAAGTGGATCAAAAAGTAGCAGTTCGCGCCGCCCCAACATGGGACGAACCAGGAACGATCCGGAGACGACGGAGAAACGAAGGGGATGCGAGTTCTGGATCGTGTACGGAGTCGTGAGCGCGGCGTAAAAGTGTAAGGCCGGTCGGACGAGCGGGAACGAGGCACTTGACTAATGTTCTACCTGTTGTCCCGTAACACCTATGCGCCTACCTGTCCGCCGCTCACCTGGACAAGCGGGGGCCCCTTCTTCTCGCGTGCACACGTAGCATTCAGGAACGGCCCGGCCGGTTGCGCGCAGGGAGGACGGACACACTCGAACACGAAAAAGGTGAGCGCGCCGCGCCGGTTAGGTTCGCCACCCTCGCGTTCTCCAGCTTAGCATTTCAATACGCGAGAAGACCGAGTGAATGCGGTTCAAGGATAGAGAGGAGAAGATAAAGACAGGGAAAAGAAGAAAACCTGTGGAGGAGAGAGAGAAAGGAGGGGGGGAGGAGAGACGAGAGCCACGTGAGAGAGTAAAGCTTGACTAATGCGAGCCGGGGCCGCGGTCGTCGCGCGATCATTACTCATTTGTCACCCGGTGGATCGGTCCCTCGGAATATCGGGGTCCTCTGTGTTTAGCCCCCACTTTACCCGACTGTCTACGGGGCCCGTCGCTTTCACAACTTCCACGACCCACCGGGGGATGATTGATTTTCCTACGGAAGATCTCTCCTCGACGCGGACCCCGTTTCCGCGACTGATCTCGAATCGTTTTTTGAAATCCGGCCTTCCGATCTGTCCGATTATTAGACAGCGTGACGAAAATAAAAATTTTCTGAATTGCAACGAAGACTGGAGTGAAATAGAAAATTTTCTTTTTTCTTAATAGATTTAATAGATTGATATTTTTGACATTTTTCGAATGTTTTTACTGTTTCAAATTACACCTACTAGTCATAAATGCTTAAGATCCGCTGTCTACTGATAGTAACTGGTACATTTGGTCCCCTTAATCAAATTCATTAGAGGAAATTTATTATTATTGGCAGAAAAATAATTTTATAGGAAAATTTAATATTATTAATGCAACTATATGCAAAATTGCATCAATTTCAGGAGCCACAAAGATGTTTATGTAATTTCCGAATAATTTCAATAAGCGAAATGTAATGCAACGGTATGGAGGGTCCAGGAAGGTAGGGGATCGTCGGTAATGGTCGAGCATTTACTGTCGCTGTGCGGCGACGGTGTCCCCCGAGTTAAAGGTACGTGTCACCGGCTTACCTTCTGGAGAAAGCAGCCTCGCAGTGCGTGCATCGATATCTTCGATCTCCGGTGTGCAGCTTCACGTGTCGATCTCTGCTGCGTTTGTGTTTGAATAGTCTGGCACACCAGCTGCACCGATACGGCATTTGATCGCCGTGGCTCTGGAACGTTAACATACATATGATCCATCTATCGGTTGGACGCGGACATCGATAACCCGGTGAATAGAACGCCCGGACAAATTTATAGAAGTTTACCTTGACCTCTTCGCACTGCGTCAGACAAATGCAGAACTTGGTATAACTAAATTTTGGACTATTAAAATTTGAACCATCGGTAAATTCGAATGATTTAGAACATTGAAATGATTTCGTTGTCGCATAAAAAGAATTCAATTGTGTTTGTGATTTTATTTTCATATTATACTTTATATCTACACAAATACAAAACAAAATTTTATACAATTATTAATGAATTTAGTATAATTTGGAATAAAAAGAATTCGATTATGTTTGTAATTTTATTTTCATGGTTCAATCGTCTAGGGTCAGGTGATATTGTATTTGTATTTGTAATTCTACTAAAATTTTCTCTTAACTAAATTGAAAGTACACCAACAAAAAAGATATAACAAAAAGAAAAAACATCAAAAATTGTTTACAATTGTACCCCGATTATATAATGTTTTTTTTTAAGTAATATACATTTCTTTATACAATATGAATTGTTGTTATTCTGGGGGACCAAAATTCTATTTTACGGGGAGCGGAAAATTTGTAGTTCCACCACACTGGCTGGTGTTGATGTTTTCAATGAATCGAAATGGACCTAACGCATTAAGTGCACGAAGTTCTGCGATTTCGATGATCGAACGATAAGATTCCCATTGATAAGAATGACGCACACGGAACAAAATGATAAGACGATTAACCGGTGGCTCGCTGGGACGAACCAACGGTCCAGACGAAGAGAGAGATAGAGAGAGAGAGAGAGGGAGAGAGGTGGGAAAGAGGATCGACAACTAAGAAACTTCTCGTCGGAGAAGTTCCCCTGGTTGTCACCCAGGTAGATCACTGTGACCGATATGATGGCGAACGGGTCGGGTCATTCTCTTTGTCCGCTCGTTTTTTCCTCTTTATTTCCTCCGTCTCCGTTCCTGCCGTGGCACGATATGCTCTCTTTTCGTAACTCCGCCGGGGTAAGCTCGGCACGTACGACTTTCGAGCCGTTTCGTCGGCTCCTTTGAAGAGACAATCCGGACGGAAGGGCGAAGCGATCGTTGCTCGTTCGTCCTGGAAGACGAACTTCGCTGTCATCCGGCTCCGGAAGCCGGAGGAGAGACTCTACAGGAGAGAAAGCGTCCAAGAAAGCTTCGCCGATTGACATCGATCGCGGAACCAACGAGCAAGAAGCGCGACACCATGTCGATCGATTAGACAGCGTGGAGACTTTTTTATCCGACGTTTTACCTTTTCTTTTTTTTCATTCCATGCCGTTTTTTACTGCGCTTCATCTGTATGATCAGTATCTTTTGCTTGAGCCAACTTTTCTGTAGATAACTAGCTCTCTAACTCAGCGCGACGCCAATGTAAAAATCACGCAAAATCAAAACAACTTATTTAACCCTTATGTCGATAACCAAATTTTTTGACCATACGTGGCACTTAATTAATTTAACACTAAACCTATCTCTGCCGGTTTTATAGTTTTCATTTTGCAATTATTGAAATTATAAAGTTACTTGCATGAAAATTTCGATTCGATAAATTTTTTTATCCAACCACATATTGAGATAAAAATTGCACAAGATCTGAATAAGCAGAGCCTCGTCATATTTCCAAGCTAAAACTGTGTAGTTTAATCTCCCAAATTTTGGAACAGCGTTCTCGATGAACCGCAATCGTTTGAAATTCACGGATCGGAAGCTCCGAAGCAGGCAGAAGCTTTCGAACGGTCAAGTTGAAGCGATGGTTGATACAAGTATTAAAATTGTTTAGAATGATTGAACTGTCAGAAAATGATGTTGCAGGATGAGTGTCGAGAAGGAAACTTTATCAGCATGATCGAAGCGGTATCTGGAGCCGCGATTCAGCTCGCGTGCAAGCGGCTTTCATCGAGACAGAAAAGTCCTGAGGAACCCGAACCTGGACGAGCCATCTGGACGAACTACCTGACCGGTACAACCTGTTATGGGACACGGTACAGATTTTGACCCGAAGATGACCCGGCACCGACGCGGAAGAGAAGCTCTCTCTCTCTCTCTCTCTCTCTCTCTCTCGGTGTCTAATGCCACCGACATGCAAAACAGAAAAATCCGAATTTGCCACGCGTCAGCCACACCTCTCCGACTGCTCGCGATCCTTCGGAGGCGGTTCGCGCTGACAATGATAAATGAGTTAGGTTCAATCCGGAATACCAGTTCCTGCTACCTGGACGTTGCATCTGGACTTTATGGTGAAGATAACTGACTTCTTTTACCCGGGGCTCGCGCAACTTCATTTCATTACGGAGATAACTAACTTGTTCGCGGAACATAACGTTCAGATCTCGTTCAATTAAGATCGGGAGTAGCGTAATGGGGCCTGCGAGACACTTTAAGGAGAACGGGATTTACACCTTGATCCAGTGTGTTTCGTATGCGATGCGATCGTCGGAGATTATGCTTCAGACTTTATTGGAAGACATATTCAAGCTTCCTGTTTTTTTTTTAATTATTTTAATAGGAATCTATAAGTATACGTTCCTCGTTAGAGTTCCAGTTTTCTAAGTACACTATTATAATAATAACATCGCAGAACGCGCAAGGGTTTACATAATTAGGTGTATCGGTTACCTGCTCGTGCTTCTTCAGGTAGCTCAGCCTCGGAAAGGTGCGATCGCAGAATTGACAGGGATAAGGAGCGGTAGCGTTGTTTCCGTCGGCGTTGACACCGACGTCAGCGTCGACTTCGGGTTCCGACGGGAAGCTAGCCGATGTGGGAGTCGCGCAAGACGACGGCGTTTCTCCTCCTCGACGCGAGTTTGGCCCGCCATCCTCGCTGTGCCAGGACGAACTTCCGGTCCCGAGTGCTTCTGCAATCAGAGGTAAACGTCTCGATCTAGAAACTAGTCGGAATCAAACAGTCCACCGAAATTCGACGGAGCATCACACGACGCCTTTTTTACGTCCACTTTACGTTCTGAACGTGTTGCGTCCTGAGTAGACGTCTTTCTGGAGACGTCGTTTGTACGTCTGAAATAAGACGTCTGTTTCGAGACGTTTCAAGGACGTCTTTTTAGAGGCGCCGTTCGAGCATTTGAAGTAAGACGTCTTCGCATAGTGAAATCACGCGCCCGGGTCTACTTTTTGTTTTTACCTGATCAAAGACGTCCGCAAGACGTCAGCGGACGTCTCTGTACTATCTGGGATGTTCGCACGAAGATCCGCGGTATCGTTTATAGGCTACGGCACCGAAGGGCCGATCGAAGGAATCGTCGATGGCGAGTCCGATAGGCTGGCTGTCAGTCGTCGTCGGGTCCGAGCCCGATCTTTTTCGTAAACAGGTTTCTAAATGTCGTAAGAGGGACCAGTTCTTCCATAAGCGTGACCTTACGAACCCCGATGTAGGAACGTTACGAGACCAGGCTGACCTCAGCCTCGCCCGTTATACGTCCCTTCGGATTGTTTTCGTAACGAGTGTGTATACCGTGCGCTATACGGTGAAACTGGTACCATTAACCCGCGTGGCTCTCGTCAAGAAACCGCCGCGAGATCCTCGAGGACTGGTCCCCCTGGTCCGCGGATAGAAGCGTTTCTCTGTCGCGGGGAATTCGCGAAGAATTCTCCCGGATCGAGTTCTGCTACCCTTTTATCCGCGGATCCAGTCCGCACGCTATCCTCCCTGGAATCGTGTTAACGCGCCTCGCAATTTTTGCCCCCCGCCCCCTCCCCACTCCCTCTCTAACACAACGAATGCTAAGCTTTTTCTCCTATCCGCTAGCGATAGAGAACAATCGCGACACGTCCCGCAATCTTCTTGCTTCTTGTTTCTTGTTTGCCCCGAAGCGATCGCTGGCAATTCTCCTTCGCTGGGATAACAGAGCAGTCGTCGTCGTTCGCTGCAGTCGCGATTATTTCGCGACCGTGATTTTTATTTGGAGCTTGACGATTTGGGGTAATTTGATTGGGGACATGGATCGGTGGGAATTTTATTTACGTTGCGAAAGATCTGTTTTCCCCAGTATTGCCCGCTAACTTGCTGGTTCGTTCGACGATCTTTATCGGATAGAATTTTCAACGATTTAGTAAAACGGATTGTAATCTACAAGCTCGCTTTAGTTGGGAAAGAAACTATGACTCCGTAGAAAATTTGGGGAGAAAACAGAGAGAAGATTAAATGCAGAGTCTAAAATAAATGAGAGATAAATGAAGTGAAGGACCTAAAATGAAATGAGGGATGTGAAACAAATCAGAAAATGCAGTGAAGGACCTAAAATAAATCAGAAAATGAAGTGAAGGGCCTAAAATGAAATGGAGGACCTAAAGTAAATTAGACAATGAAGCGAAGGACCTAAAATAAATCAGAAAATGAAGTGAAGGACCTACAATAAATCAGAGAATGAAGCGAAGAATCTAAAATAAATCAGAAAACGACGCGGAGAAGTAGCGCGAACGCCAGGCGGGGATTTATGGCGCCAGTGGTATTGCGATCGTAGGTTCCAGGTGGAACTGGAAGGCATTGGAGTAGACTGGTCTGGCCGTGGAAAGAAACGCGTAATAGAAGAAACCGTCGACGAAGGAGACATCCGGACGAGGCGAGTCGAATAATTAATAATTGCCAGGAATGAAGAGACTCCCACCGGCACGGATAGAGCAAAGTGGCCCTGGTAAACGGTGGAAATGACTCGGCTAGTTGGCCGTTTCCTCATTTGCCCCGGTCCACGCTCTGGATCCGACACCCACCACTGGATTTAAGAGATTTTACGGAATACCGCGTCTCCTCCGCTCTAGTATAGCGGCTCCGACCAACAGGCAAGGAGACACCCAACGAGATCGGATCATGTGGATCACGGTTAAATGGCTCGCATCCTCCGCCCACGTCGCGTTTTCCCCATAACAACCGCGAGAGATCGCGTGCGAGTAATCTGTCGGCGTCGCGGTAATTGCTCTAATCGTTCATTATATTTTCACCGTACACCTTCGAATTATACACCGTTTGCACGTCACGCTGCTCAATGAAACCATGGGCGATTCTAATCGGGACAACTGCAGCGCAAGACACTTCTGTTCAACTGTTTCTGTAATAGAAATTTTCTCATTTTATTCATGCGAAATTGACTGTATTTATTCGTGTCGCAGTTGAACATGTGGCAATTTATTGAATACACATTTAGTAGTGCATTTAAGAATCTATTTAATTGAATTAAAATTTAAATTAAAATTTTTGGATCAGTATGAATCAAAACGATTAGGAAAACATTTGCAGAAAAATGTAGAAATTGCTAAGTGATGAGATCGAATGAAGTCGGTGTACGCTTCTCGGTTAATTAAATTAAAATTAAAATTGTAGGGCTAGTACGGAGCTAATCCCTTGAGTTTAGGGGATGAATGCTCCAAATTAAAACGATTAGGAAAACATTTGAAGAACAATGTAGAAATTGTTAAAAAATGCGATCGAACGGAGTTTACCCTTCTCGGTTACCGGGGGTTGGTTTAAGAGTTTTAAGCGAGGCTCGTTTCCATAATGGCGTTGGGAGATGCTGGGATGGTATCGTAAGTTTCCGGTGTGCGTTCCACCGCAAGTAACCCCCAAGATGCCTCTGTCGATCAGGTGTTCCTCCGATTGTGCAACAGAGATCTCGTGAACGTATCGGGGCACTCGCCCAATTGGCATGCCGCGTGACTCACAGCGGCAGCGCGCCTCTTCTCGCAGAAAGAGAGACAAGGCGGATCGGGTGAGCACGCAATAAATAGAAACCGAGCTGCCGAACGGCACCCAGCTGATACGCTGTCGTCGGGAATTCGACTGCGAGACTGCCAAGAGAAATCGGACGAGGAACAAAGCCGGTCCCCGTTCATGGAGAACGTCTCTGATCGACGCACAGGCATGCGAAACACTCTCCTCCGACCGTCGAACCGCGCACCCTCGTGAAGCTTCACGTTTTTATTCGATTGATCGCTCGATAATCAGTGGAAACATGATCTTGCACCATTCGTGCATCTTGGAGTGCTGAACGCGAGATACGCTATCGTCTCTTTCGCCGATTTCATCCCCCAAGACCGTTGCAACCCTTAGGATGATCAAGGCAAGGCTCAGTTTGGGAAGCGTATGTTTGCTTTAGAATTTTTTCAGTGAGAACTAAAGGTGCGCGAAGCAAGACCACCCTCGTCGAGGTACCCGAATAATTTTCCAATTTAAAAGGGTGCGAAAGGAAAATTCTCTCAATGCTCGCAAGTTTGAGCGAGAGTGATCTCTTTGCTGCCCGTTTTTTTGCAAAGCGAATGGCGCCTGCTAGAACAGTGTACTGTCTAGGTCCTCCAGATCTCTCTCCATCGGTGCTTCGACGGGCGCTGAGGAAATATGGTGCGGAATCGGTGACAATTTGGCAGCTCTTCGCGGAGTTAGGCGATCCCTTAGAATCCTCCGGCGAAAGGGGGGCCGCCGATCTTTAAAAGATCGGCAGACAAGGACGCACAGGCTCGCAGGGGGATCCGAGGGGGTTTTATTTAGAGTCTCGATTCCGTCCAATCAGCGGCGATGTGTCATCGACGCGAAAATAGTCGCACTTAACACTGGCAGCTCTTTTCTGCCGCGACCTGCCGATGCCAGCCCTGTTGCATTGTGTTTTTGTCTTTGGTAACGTGTGCGCGTGTTCGCGCCCATATACAGTCTCTCGCGGTCCCTCTCTTTCTTTCTCTTGGACGGCTCTTCTCGTCGCGTGTGGCTGCGTAATGTTGTCACCTCGTGCCCGTCGCTATTTATAGGACGCTTCGACGTCGCTTATTAATAGGGGGCCGACTTAACGCCTTCGTTAATTGTGACTTATGTACGGGACGCGAACTCCGTCAGTCTGCCAGTGGTTTGCGCGGATTTACAAACCGGCATTGGCGTGGCGACAAACCGGCCGACCGACTTCCTCGATCGTCTCGATCCCTCCCTGGAACCCCCGGCGATCTCGAGCCCCGAATGAACTTTGAGAAACGATTGAGAACATTTAATTGTTCCTTAAAACTTAATGCCTCCCCCTAAAAGTAATAATTTCATCGACAGTCCATTTAAAAAATAAATCTTCGGCTGGCATGACACAATCATTAGACTGCGGATCATTATGCACTCATAGCAAAATTAAATAGATGAGATTCGAGATCATTGGGGAATTTTAAAAATTGAAGTTGTCAACATACGATTTCTCTTCTATTAAAATCAATAAGGATAGAGATATAACGACGATTTTTTATTTTGCATAAAGATCCGCGGTCTATAAATCACCATTTTCGACAGCGGTTTCCACCCCCTTACTAAAATGGTACTGAATGGCTCCAACGTTGTCCACGTGGGCGGTTTCTTTAATTAACGTACTCGTCTATTCACGAACTAGAGAATTCCGCTCTTAAATTGACACCGCTATACATATTAATATATCCGATATGTAAAAGGGAAGGATAAGAGCTCGAGGTAGATTAACTAATGACGCACCGGTGGGAGCGAGACTTAAAGAATAGAACGAGGAGATTAAAATTGCAGTGAAAATCGACAGCCTAACCCATCGCGAAGATCCCCAAAAATTTAATGAACGATTCGGGGGAAGTATGTCTGTAATTTTATTTCGGATTAATCGAGAAAGTTTCAAAAAGAAAATTTCAACATTCGCGCGTGCAAGATTATACATATTTTCAGTCCGAATCGATACCGAATCGGAGACTTTGCGTAATCGATCAGAGCAGAACGATGGCGGCGTGTTCTGTCGGAAAATTTCCTCTTAACCCATAAATTGCTCTTAGCAACGAACGAGTTAACCGGCAATTATTAAATCAGATTGAGCACGAATGAGCAGCACGCGTGCGGGCGCGACGCAAACAATTCGCTCGCGCCGAGAGAGTATCAATTAAAACTCCGGAACAGCTGAGCTTAACGACGATAATGTACCTTTCGATTTCTGCTCGTCCTGGGTGGGTTCCTTGTGAGCTTGTATCTTGCCGATCAGCAGCTCGAGCCTGGAGCTGTTTCCCTTGAACAGCATTCTGAGTTTCGGATCAAGCACCCCTCGAGTGTGAACCTCTTCGATCCACCATCACCCTTTGGATCCTCTAGCGAAACCGATTCACCGGTGGTTTCAATGCCGATCACAGATCTCGCGGAGCTCACAGTTTCCGAAGGGATCGATCACAGACCTCGCAGTCATCAATGGTACCGATCTCGGTTCCCGGTATCATGCCACGAATCCCTTCGATTTCGACGCGAGAGATCTACGAGTCACTGGTACGTCCGATCTGATCCACGCGAATCGGAAGATCGGCGCGGAGGAGACGACAACAGCAGCGCGAGGAGCGAAAAGAGCGAGAGAGGACGTCGGAGGAAAGTCAGTCGCGGCAGGATCCTCCGGGAGGACGATCGATCCGGCCTCGATCGTTCGATCGCAAGGACTGACGTTGACGCGCGAACGAGCGACCGATGCGAGAGCCGAGAGAACGAGCTAGCGAGCGAGCGAGCAAGCGAAGCAGCCAGCTGGTAACACTGTGAAACGCGCACTAACCGGGAACCCACAGTGACTATTATCGCGCACGATGCAAACCGACACACCAAGTCCTCCTCCTGACAGCAAAAGAGTGCCGCGTTACCGTACGTGGAAGGAGAAGGGACCACAAAAGCCGGCACAGAGAGGCTAGGGAGTCCCCTGGGAAACCAGCCACCGCATTGGACGGTAGGCGGGATCACACACTAACGAGTACACCCACCTTCCGACTACCCACTGGCACCTATTTAACCTTTCATCCACCTAATCCACCTATGTGTGCCCTTTCGACGACGAAGGTGAGCGACCGGGGGCCGCGGTTACCGTTCCGGCTACCGGAAACCCGCCCGCTCCTCACATAATCAATGAGACAACGCTCTTTCTTCTATTTCTTTGTTTCTACCAGCCAGCGAATTTTCATCTGTCTCTCGATATCGATCTGTCCTCCATCTGTCGCTCGGACAGCTTTTTTTCAAACGACACGAATGCTTCGTAATGCTTTTTCGCCGGTTATCTTCCTCTCAGCTTTTCGTAGCGATTTTTTTGTACATTTAAGAGTATTTCTTTGACACTTTGGACAGTGTCCGATGATCTGTATAATTATTTTTGAGCTCCCCAGTACTGGCTTGCGAACTAAATTCGGTGCATTGATTACATTAACGAAAATGCGTTTGTGGCATATGAAAATTTAAAAAAAAGTTAGAATACAAAATTCTGTAGAATTTATTACGATTTTCATTTGTTTTTGATCTAAAAAGGCTGTTCCCATTAAAAATGGGATTTTATTTCATTCCACTATCTTAAAATTTGTCCACAAAAATTGGAAATTGCATTAACATCCGCAATAATCTAGTGAATACAGTCGTTCGAATTTCTTTGTAGTTTGTTCGTTCCTAGAAAAATAAGGATGCCCAGGTATTTTCCAATGACTATGAACATTGACGACAAAAAAATTTTATTCGGGTTCAAAAGAATCTATTCAGTAGACTTTGCGCGTAACGTGGAGCAGACGCGGCAAGTGTTGAACACTTTGCTCAGCCCGTTCCTAGGGTTTCTCAGGGTCCCGAAAATGTCTGCAGAGCTGTGTTCAGCCGGTAATCGCCCAGCGTAATAAAAGAAAGTGCCCTTAAGCAGGGCCCGTCCCGCAATAGCGTCCGACGACGACGTTAACGAGACGGCGGGACGGCGTCGCAGGAAAATCGACGTCGTCGCATAGTTTCCGGCGGAACCCCTGTTCGAAGGTTCGCCAGCGGGGTTTCTATCGGGGATCCCGATCGTCTGCAGGGTTCGCTGTTTGGCGTCGCGCGAACCCGCAGGAGTTTCGAAGAAGAACACGGCCCGAGACGCAGAAACCGAGAAAAAGGAGGAGGGAAAAATAGGGCCAGGGGTAAAGGGAAGAAAGCGAAATCCCTCGCGCTCCGGACCCCCTGCGACCCCTGTGAAATCGACTGGAATGGATTCTCACACACGGTTGGAGCTCTGTACCACCTTATGGGGGCCAACGGAGGAGCGCGCCGCGGCTCCCTACGGGGATCGACGAGGTGCGCTCGCAACCCGTGCCCCGTTTCGGAGAGGCGCGAGCAACGGCCACCCATCGCGATTATTTATCTCGTTGCCATCGCGACACTTTAGGCGGTCTTGATCCCGTTCGAGAGCCATTCACACGCACCTCCTCGGCTTCGCTAATGATCGGCTACTACCGGACTTATGGCTTCTCTGTTATAAACTGGCACCCGAAAACATACGGTCGAAGATCGAACAGAATATTTTCTCGGAAATTTTATTCTAATAACATACATACGATAAATATAGCGAACAGTTGATTTTTCCATGTGGAACGTGAAAGGAAAATTAATCAGAACGATGGAGTTGTTAAACTGCGAAACAAACAGTAGCTCCATACGCAAAGAATCATGTTACGTGTGTTTAACGTGCGTTCACCGATGCGGATTACTCATAGTTATCCTCGTGAGCCCGAGGGGTAGTTTGAGTCACCGACACGTCGCTGGAAAAACCAGATTACTAATTCCTCATTCGCTACGCGAAAACAGACTAATTTTTCAACTAAAAAGCCTGTTAGATTGCTTCCCAGAGAATTAACTTGTTCAGGGTACCAAGGGTAGTTTCTATTATAAAAATCATCCAAGCAATAAACGTTTTCTTAAAATGTCTGCGATCGAAGCGTGTTGCCATTACCGGAAGGGGACAATGGTCACACTCTCTCGCGGCCGATTTCCCTCGGCCATTTTAATTACCCTACCCACGTTCTTCGTCCACGGTCTCGTTAGATCGTCATCGAGCCTCGGACGTGGACGCTTTCTGCCCGATCGATTCGGTCGATTCGATTTATCTCGCAACTGGACCGAATCGTCGCTCGAACTAGACGAGAACCGTTCGCAACGACGCGGCGCGACGCGACGCGAAATCGCCGCACGACAAAAAGCAAAGCAAACCCGCACCGCTGCTCTGCCATTAGAGACCGCCTTAGGCACGCACGTCCGACGATTCCTCGGACCCTTCGTCACTCTAAGCACCGGAGAGTTATTGCAGGGTCAAGCGACCGTAATGACCCCCATTCGGGGCACCTAATCGCGCCATTCAGGTATCGACGGGACCCCTTCCAAATTGGTGGAATGCGAAGACAAGGATCTTCTCCACGATTATGGTTCCGTTCCAAGAATAGGCATTCATTCGCTCCGTTTGGTCTCATTACGGAATTATACAAATAAGAACAATTCAATTCAAAGCCTCGTGTGAATGGTCTGTCACGCGAATGGAATTTCTTTTGAATCGAAGACAATATACAGGGTGCCCCAGGTTTTAATGTTCAGACTCTGTCACTATGTACATTATATGGCACTAAATAAGAAAAAAATGTTCTGTTCAAAATAGGTATACTGATTTATTCGAGCCAATGCGCGCAGCAACAGCAAGTCGATTGTTATTCCTATATCACGTATTTTTCTTACAACTTTTTAACCAGTTAACTACATTCTATCCAAATCTCCATTGAGATTCTTCTCGGTTACCTTTTGAAGAATGAATTGTTAATTTTTTATCAAATAAAAATGTAATTCAACCTCGATTTTCGGAAAATTTATAACAGGACCGTTTGCCCAGATGTTTACGTAACATCTTTTATATACCGACAAAGTTTGAACATTAAAACCTGGGACACCGTGTATACATATTTCAGCGCAACAAAACTGATACGCTAATTCAGATTTCTGGGAGGATCGTCTTCCGCGGGGCAACGCCGTCGAAGGCGAGCGGTTTAAAGTCACGCCGCGAAATCTGACCGCGGGCGAAACTTCCGGGAAACTATGCGAAACTTGGTGGTAAATGGCCCGTAGGGTTTCGCGGGATTTGCGGGTTTCCGAGCAACCGAAATCGCTCTTCGATGATTGATTTCCTCTAGAGCGCGTCTCGCGAGGTGCACCCTCCTCGAGAGCTTCCGAGAGAAAAGCTCGAGACAATCTCGATCAATAGTGATCTGGGTGAACGTTCGATCACCCATTGCTTCGACGATCGCGTTAACGCCCTCCGTTACGTCCTTAGGCAATTGTTGAAACAGTATAACGCGAATTATCATAAATTTTCTCTTTTTGCGAAGAAGTTGCGGCAGACGAAGGGTGTTAATTTAATGGGATGGATTGCAGTGCTTAGGGGGGGGGGGAGTAAGTGAAAAAGATTTTTTTAGAAGAGCAGGCGTATCGGGAGCGTCGACGACGACGGTCGTCGCGACGCACGTTGTGGGTGGTTCCGTGATAAGGCGCATGTGCCGAGGTTCGGTGTCTCGTCACGATCGACTCCGCCTACGCGGCCACGACGATGCACGCGTTTTCCCTTTTGGCTCGTTCACACGCGCACGCGACGCTTCCGTCCGCCCCGGAGGTGAATCGCGTCGGATCGCTGCTCTTCAGCCACCCACGGTTAGGCCGCGTCCACACGTTCCCCTATCCCCACCATCGAACAGACAGGGGAACACGCAACCCGTGGAAGCGGCACGCGCGATTTCATTCATGCCTCCGAGCCGCGCGTACAGGCGCTCTTCCCTCCAAACGGGAAACTGCGCCACTTTCGAAATGTTCTTACATTTTCGACGAAACCCTTCATCAAATCACCTGATTAATCGAAGTACACTGGGTATAAACCCTCGCAATAACATTTAATATTGTAACAATATCCTTCGGTGAATAACCAACATTTTCTATGGGATTTGTGACGGTGCACTACATAGTTTCATCGAATTACATTTACTGGTTCTGAAAATTTTCGAAAAATGCTAAAATATCAAATTCCACAAAATTTAATATGATTTTTATTTATCTCAGATCGAGAAAGGTTACGACCGATGAAAATAAGATTTTATACTTTCTTGAAATGTCAAGACAAAAATTGGAAAATTGCATAAACATCTGCAGTCTATTCATTTTCTGTTACTAGCGGTCAACTAAAATATTAGCGCATCACAGGCGGGAAATTACAGTTGCGAACACGGTTTCAGGATATAGGTAGTCCTTCCACGGGGAAATGAAAATCGCAGATTTTGCAGGAACCGGTGATTCAGAGAAAAACAGTTCTGCGGCCGGCGCGGAACGACAAAGGTATGCTAGTGTACCGATTTGCGGTCGGGAGATCACACGGAAGCGGGAGGAATTGGCTCTGATTATTCGCGTGGCCTGTGAGAACGCGGACGACGACCACGGCGACGTTCCTTCGTGAATTTATTAGATTGAGACGCTCTCACGCGAGCCGCGCGAGAGCAGACTCGCGATGCCGAGGAGCCGATCTCGGAGCGCGTTGACGATCCGCGACGCTTTCACGATGCCGGTGAAATCCGAGCGAATCGCGCACGAGTTCCTTCGATCTTCCCGCGATTCGTCGATCGCAAAAAATTATACATAATTCCTGTAGTTTCGCTCGTTTACGCCTATCATACAATTTGAATATTATAGAAATTTTAAACCCCTTCAACTTTATATTAAAATTATTTTCAATAAAATTTATTATAGAAATTTTAAACCCCTTCAATTTTTATATTAAAATTATTGTGAATAAAATTTGTTATAGAAATTTTAAACCCCTTCAATTTTTATAACGAAATTATTTTGAATAAAATTTATTATAGAAATCGTTAACGCCTTTCCGACATTCGAGTCGGAATATACCTCGAAGCGCGTATCGCGAGCAAGCAATCATCGACAAACAAGTCCAGCCCATTGATCTCTTATTGAACCGGTTCGAAACAGTTCACGGGGAAAACCCGTCGTCGAGCAGTCTGAAGATTCGGTGTACTTTGAGCTGGTATCGTAAATCGACTCGAATCATTCTCAAACAATCGTCGAACGCACAGAGGAGATACAGAGTACAGTAGCTCGTTATCTGTTTGTTCAGCCAAGATAAATTCCGTGCAAACCAGTTTGTAACTCCAAGAAGTCGATGTTTTCCACCGGAAGTTCAGACCTAGCCGTCCACAATTAGGCATCGCGACAGATTTGTATCTTATCTTCGTTCTTCCCGAGTCTCGAGATAGAAACGGTGGAGACTGTCCGTGCGAGTGTTGATACAGAGTTTCCTTCGATACTAAATCGCTCGAAGACGCCCGGCATCCCGAGGTTTCCCGGCACAGAGAAATGCAAATTTCGAGCAGTAACCGCCGAGCAGTCTTCCTACGACAAGAGCGACTTCCGGTCAAGGAACATAAACTCCTCGAAACTGCCTTGGCAGCCGCGAGAAACGCGCCGGACCGGTAGCTGTTGGCCTCTAGACCGACTTCCGGCGAGACTCGCTCGTTCCTACGCACCTCCAGTTGCTAAAAGAACAACCCCTTCATCCCCTGACGAGCCAATTAATTCAACCCTTCGTGGTCTGGCTTCGAAATTCGACGTTAATTTTTAATGTGCGCGATTCCGACGCGTGCCACCGATGGTAAACGTTGAATTCTACGCGTGTAATAATAAAAAATAATTTATTTGTACGAGAGTAAACAATTAATTCGGTTATTATTCACGTGTTAACAGAACTAGGTTGTAAGAGCTGAAACGCGGAGAAGGGTTGATCGCCGAGATGCTTCGAGTCTCCGCGATAAATTTAAAGCTGAATGGATCTGGCTAGGAAGAGGTAACCGACACTTCCGGTTCGGTCCGAGGGTCAGTTCAGCCACGGTCGGGAAGCTACGTCCAGACCGGAAGCGGCTACCCTCGGCAGACGTTGCACCCTCGACGTGGTTTATCTTGGCCGCCATCTTGGAAGCCAACGGCACCCTTTCTTAAGTCGTGGAACCATTAGTCTACGGCTTTACGACCGCTGATTAACGGTCGAGAACGAGAAAGCTCGACTCCGGGACTCGTTAATTAACGTCTCCGGACGAATCGCGACACTGTTTCGACTTTTTCCGCGAATCTCGCCGTCAAATCACAGGGTACAATTACTCGCTAATTTATAATTTATCATTGTTAATTCATGCTTTAATTCCTAAACAAATAAATATGGTTATTTATTTAGGAACTATTCGGAGAGTCGCCATTGAAGCGCAAAGCTAATAAATAAATGACCGTCTCTATAGTCATTTGCTAGTATCAAATACAAAAAAATTGCATAAATTTCTAAAAATCGCATAAATCTCTAAAAATTGCATGAATGTCTAAAAACTGCATAAATCGCTAAGAATTGCATTTACGAAAAATGGGATAGCAGGGTATGGGGAAACACCCTCAATTTCGGTAATGGCACCTGTCCCACAAATCCGAGTCGCCGATATCTTTGGCCCGCCGCATTCTCTGTTAATGCGTCAGTCCTAATGACGTCCGTTAATCGCTCTCCCCGGGGATTGTTGTTGCGACTGTCCTTATAGACCGAGTCATAATATTAAAGGCACGTTTCGGGAATTTCCGAAAGCAGGGGATCGTCGTTAGACACGGTCAAGTGCGGGATCGGGATTAAGATCGCCTCGAGGCAAGTTGGGGAAAACACAGGGATCGGTGTTTCCCGGGGCGACTGGAAAGTGACTGGCAGGTTTCGAAACCGCCCGGCTGGCGTGTCGAAGCGAACTCTCACCGGACGAAATGATTTTGTCAGTGGACAAATTAGTTTTCCATCCAGCAAACTCGGAATTCCGGTAGCCGTGTGCCAACAAAGGGACCCGACCACCCTGCGCGCGCCCTTTCTCGCGGCGCTGGACCTTTCAACCCCTTTTCAAACAAACTGGCCCACCCCATTCAATTAATTCGATTCGCCGGATTCTTTTTTCGATCAATCCGTACAACAAATCCCTCAACGTTATTTCTCCAAGGGACACTGAAACGGCAAGTTCCGCGTCAACACGAATTTTTGAAAATCTTAGTAATAGGCTCACAGTGGGGGGAAAAAAATAAAGCTAGGAGGTTCGAGAAGTTTGCCACAAGGTAATGGCAAAGGAGAATTCCCCGGCGCTTAATAGTTATTTGAAAATTCTGGATCGCCGAGCGGTGGTCTAAGTTTATTGGGATAATTCGCGCCGTAGCATGCCTTATTTCGAGGCACGAGCCAGCTGGAGAACGCGATCCCCTGAGAGACCGTTGATGCACCGTCCGGGGAGGTTCTCGGCCCGAAGTTTTTATTAACACGAAACTTTTCGGGAACTAGACGTTGTTAAAATATTTAGAAACTGCGCTTGCGAATTTAGTTCGTCAGAAGCCGGGGATCTTTTCAACGCTGTAATATTAAAAATCCGATCGAGACAGACTACGTCGCCGGCCAAAAATAAATTGCAATCCCTAGACGGTATGAAAATCGCGAAAAATCTAAATAACTCGGTTGATCGTCACCTTTATACACAGATAGCGCGTGTTTATTTCTGCTCGTGGACGAGTTTTGCGTTAGAAGCGGCAGCAGGATATAATTTCGGCGGCGACCACTGCAAGAATACTCGAGGAAACGAATCGAATTTCGTTGTAGGAGGCGTTTCGCGCCGATGATTCCCGAATCCACCCTTTATTATCGACGCAGGCGAGGCTCATTTATTTTTTACGCGAGAACCAGCACCCCGCACCAAGTTTTTGTGGGCACCGACCACGAGGAGGTCAACCAGGTGAACCTTAATTCGTTGGGGGCCAAGGTATCAAAGGGGCCCGACCGAATCCTCCGGAGGATTCAACGAAACCGTCATTAAGGGCCACCGAACCGTTCACTATACTCCCGGGCGTCGCTGCATTCTCTGTGGCCCGACTCTTTCGGGAAGAACAAACGACGACCGCTATATTGCCCCCCGCGATTATTTGCCTTTTGCTTTTATTAGACACGACTGGTGTAGCTTATTGGACTCGATTAGGTGGTCGATATACGGTAGCCACGGAACCATTTTCACTCGAGATCAATGGGCTACAAACTGTTCGACGATCTTCTTTGTTCCGCGAATATTAAAATGTTTTCTCTGCTGATAATTAGACAGCTGATTTTATGCATTTATGACAACTAAATAGGCGTAATTTAAAACTATTTGAAGAATTTTAAAATATTGTTATATTATTCTCAACCTATTTAATACATAATAGGGTGAGTCACCTAAAATATTTTTGTTGTTTTTAAAGATACGTCAAATGTCTTAAGGACAAAATTGAATGGTTCAATGGGGCTCACACGGTGCAATAAAACATTTGTTTTTATGTTATTCTGTTTTAAAGATCTCAAGAGGTCACCTTCATATTCTAAACGAGACCACCCCCTTTGAAACACTGTCTGTGACCTTGAATTACCTTGAGTAATTATAGCCACCGAATTCCTAATGAAAGGGACTGTCATTGTAGGTGCTTAAAAGGGATAATCCCCTTTAAAAAAATGGAGATGTTTTTAAGATTTCTAAAAGAAAAATAACAAAAATGAATATTTTTATGGCATCCTGCGGGCCCAAAATTTTTATTTTACTATTGATAATTAAATAATTTCTTTGGAACAACTGGCCACTAGCCCGCATAGACGGTTAAGAAAAGATGAACGAACAATTTTCACAAAATTTTGAACACCTGTCCCTACTACCTTGAAACGTTTAGAAGATGAGTACGAACAGAATGAAATCTTGACGATCTTACAAATGAATATGGATCGAACAAAAAGAAATCAAGATGTCCAAGATATCGAAATAAAAATTGATTCGTTGTCGGATTAAAGCGACACGAGAATCAGGTGGCTGGCAGAAGGTTTGTCCAATTGTGGGGCTACGGGGAAGATCATTAAAATTCAATTAAAGAGCGAGGATTAGTCGAGTAAGGCGGGGTCGGCTAAAAGTCGGGGAGGGATCGGAGGCTAGCTTCCAATTACGTAGTCCGTGATTAAGTCGCGTGCCCCTTCGTCACGGTTACCACCGAATCATCGAGCTATGTCGAAACCGCTGATCACCTGTCCCTTCGAGGTCGTCGGTCGCGGTGCACGAGCACTAAAACAAGAATTAAAACGAAGAAACTGCAGGGTAAAAGAAGCAGCACCTGACGAAGGCGGAGATCCGCGCGGCATGGCACCTGCCCGCCTCGATTTCACTCCGGTGGACCAGAACGAGCCTCTAATAGCTTTTCGAAACACTGTAGTTTCAATCCAATGATTTCGCGTTAATTTACAATAACTTCACCCTTTGCATAATAACAGTTCACGGCACGATTGTTGTTTCTCTCGTAGGGGGATGTTCGGAACGTTATCGGATCTAATAAGGCATAACACAATAATTTCTGTGCTTTCGAGCAATTATTGAAGATTTTATCGCGCTTATACACAATTTTGGATGCACAGGAAATGTTTAACACTACCACTGCCGGTCAAACGACCGGTATTATATTTTTCATTTTAAAATTATTGAAATTATACAGTTACTTACATGATTCAATCAATTTTTTTATCTAATCACATATTGACATAAAAGATCCTCAAAATCGAAACGAATAGAGCCTTGTCATTTTAATAGTTGAAACGCTTTAATCGCTTTTAGTGCTCGGTAGGTTTAGCGTTAAGACTGTCAAAGCGCGCTACAGGTACCAGAAGGGAATTGTCGGTTCCTCCCCGCGAGATCTTTGCCGGCAGGTTGGAAACTAGGTTCGAGGGGGTTTGCAGATAGATCGAAGGTTAACGAGACGACCATGTCTACTTAAATGTCGCAGGTACGCCTGTCTGATGCTACTTGTTGCTTCGGGAGCATGTAGCGCGCACACAAATTCCCGCGGCAATCCACCCCTGGCTGGGATAACGCGATAGATCATCCCCCGATCCTCTGGCGACGATCCTCCTTCACAAAAGAACCAACCGAGCGTTTCAGTCGGTGGCGTGATCTGTGTGCCGATGCTCTACCCTTGCTTTCCCATTCATCAACCTCTTCTAATCTCTTATCTCAACGTTTATGACTTTTATGGATTTATCACGGGAATAAATAAATGAACATGCATTCTCGTCAGAAATATATGAGATCACGAACAGGCCCAGATAGCACGTGACGTCCATTTTAGTTCATTTAGTCCATTGAAAGTTCTACGTCCTAAAAAGACGTCTTTTTCGAGATGACGTTTTAACGTCTGAAATAAAACGTCTTTTTCAGTACGTTCTAAAGACGTCTTGAATGTCCAACAACGGACATCTGTAAGACCTGTGCTATCTGGAGGTATTTTCTAATTAGAAGGGACATCCTCGAGAGAAGGAGGAGACGCAAGGAAAGGTGTTTGTAATTCGACGATCGAGTGTCGAACAAGGAATGCGAGGAGCAACAACGCCGAGCCTCGCTCGTTAGATGTCCGTCGAGGTGCCTCCTGGGTGCCGACCGGCTTGGGACCTGAATCTCAGATTACAATCTCCCGAGGGAACGCGGTGCCAAGATTAAGGGCTTCTCTGTACCCTGATCATCGCGCGTTGGTGGGGTACACCGCGCGATACCAATGAGCAGAAGAAGAAAACTGAAGAGAGTCGCGAAGGGAGCATCAAAGGGCGAGAGCACAGGGCTGGGAGACAAAAGGGTAGCGGCGAGGGAGCGCAATCGCGCGAATAAGAGTCCGAGGGAAACCGAAAGAAAGCGACGCGGCCTAACGAAAAGAAAAAAAAACAAAAACAGGGACTGAGAGCGAGAGAGAAAAAGAGAAGGGGCGGGGGAGGGGAGAGAAAGAGAAATGAAGAAAGCCTCGTGACTCGAGACAAGCATCGGACCAACGCGACTGAGACACGAGAACAAAGGGGAGAGAGACGCTCCTCGCAGCGATAGAAACGGATAAAGGAAAACGGGCGATAAATAAGAAAAAAACGAGTCAAAGGGATGAAAGATACGCGCGCGGGGACCAGATAAAGAGATAGGCCGAACGGAGGCGGGGTAAACGGGGTGGGGGGGGAAGGAGTACCTTCGTGAAGAGAAGGGGGCGGGGGACGACGACGAATAGGGGGGCCTGGGAGAGATTAAGATGTCACGTGCTCACCGAGGGACAAATACGGCCCGGCGAGAGGATACGTGTGCTGCACACCCGTTTCAAAGTCCTATGTAGAGAACCCGCTCTCTCTCTCTCTCTCTCTGTCTCTCTGGTGGAACCCGTGCGTGGAACACGCTCGTGCCACCATCGCCACCCGGACCGGTGTACTCTCCTCTGGGATCTCTCGCATTCCAACCCGCGCAGCACTCGAACCCGCGGGTCACAGATAAGCCCTTAACCTTCCTGCTACTTTGACGCAGACAGGCTCAAACCTCCACCTACGTACGTCGCTACCACGGAATCGCGCTGATAACGCCGACCGATAACGCTTACGTTTACCCGCTTTGTTCAAGCACAGGCGTCGACTTCTCGCTCGGAACTCGTTCGAACGATCTCTGATTGGAACGGCTGGAAATCAATGTTCGGTGTTCTACGATTATTATTTTACCGCGATAGGGTAAACTGTTCTACTGGTTATTTTACGTGGCACTGACGCGAAGGATCATTAAATCGATAAAAATAACGACGGTTTCCGCGCCGGGAACTAACGAAGAAAGTCCACGAACGGGCGACACTAGAAATTAATAGGCGGAGACACGTGCAGGGACTCGGATTATGGGTTATTCGACAATATAATTTTACGACATATCTGCGTAACCCTCTCCGTGGGTTCAAAGTCCCCCCGGTTAAACGGTGCACATAGCGACCAGAGCCGAACCCATAGTTGAACACCGGATCGTATGGAAACACCGGCGAAGTTCCAGTTGGACTAATCGGCCGTGACTAACGCGAGGGAAGTGGGTCTTTCGTTCCCGAACAAATGTCCCCGCGGTGTGGCTCGTGACAATGACAGGACAGTTAGCATGGTACCGGGGATCGGCAGGGGTCCTGCGATGATCCTGGGGGGCTGTCCGATGAGGGAGACAGGGACCGGAGACTCTCGCGCGCCGCGCCCCGTTCTTCCTCTCTCTCTCTCTCTCTCTCACTCTGTCTCTCGAAACGTTCATGCTCCATTAAAGTATCCGTATCACTGCCGTGGAATGGCTCCTCTCGTCTTAGTCACCCGTGAGACTTACTCCGATACCTCGATAAGTACCCTCTAAACTGCCATAAGCGAACGATCAGCTGCTGTTCACCGGGAGAAGATCTCTCTGCACTTGGGTTTAGCAGTTTGTGATGCGAAAAATGGTTGCAAACATTAGTATGCTCAAAACGACCCCTTTTATGTTCTTCATTTTAAGATTATAAAAAATATAAAGCTGCTTACATGGAAATCGATTGGATAAATTTAAATCTAAATAATTTTTGTCGCTTTTAGTGCACGGTAGGTTTAGTATTAATTTTCCGAAGGATTTCGAAAAGATCTGCATCGTCCCGAGAATTCGAGCCAGCTGAATAATTAGACCCCCGTTACCTGCTGGGTCAGACCGGACCCAGACGACTATGAATGATCATAGGCCCCTGTTATCGGACCGAGTGCTTCACGGATAAGCGGAGGAGGCAGCAATAATCTCTCGGACTCGAAGATTTCCAGGGTCGTGTTTCTCGGGCGGAATTGAATTTTAAATGCGCCGCTCTCCCTCCGCCTTGGTTGATCAACGAGGGTGTCTGGAGCGAAACGCGGGGCCGTGTAGCATTAACAAAATTTTTAACTGTACCCTGTAGCACCGACAGGATCGATGCTTCTTGCCGCGCCGTTGCACACGCGGTGCGCGCACGAGGTGCAACAGAGCTCCCCTCTGATAAAGTCCGAGAGCCTGAGGAATCGGGGACCTCCTGTCGCGTGACACGGGGAACGGTGTCGCCTCGCCGGTGTTTCCCCAACACCCACGCGGGGCCCCCCAACCCCCCAATCCCCTCGGAAATAAAGCGGAATCTTCATGAATATGAATAAGACACGGGAACCGGCAGAATCTCTCTGTCTCCCTCCCTCCCCCTCGCCCCTCATGGTTATTCGCTGCCGAGGAATCGCTCGAGTTTCTCCTTTAAATTCGAAACGCCATTGAAGGCCGACGATGGGAGATAATTCGTGATTAACGGCGACAGATTAAAGCCCCCGCCTCTCTCGGTACATCCTTTTGCCCCCGCGATGCAAATGCTGAAAGAATTCCTAATATGAATGCCACGCGGCCCCTTCCGATCCGGAGACTGCGCAACCTGCTCCTCTCCGTATTACCATTTTCGTTGACGCCACAGGCGCTTTGTACGGGGTGTCCCAAAATTCCTTCAACTCCCGGAAGTGGGAGGTGCCTCGGGTGATTTGAAGCAACATTTTCCTTTGCAAAAATGGACCAATCAGAGCGCAGCTATAGCGAACGGATTCCAGCTAGGCGACAGGTCCCGCTGAGGGTGGCCGTTGGACGAGCCACAGTCCGTCCGCTGTAGCCGCGCTCTGATTGGTCCGCGGTTTTTGTTAATAACTCCCGAACAAAGCCACGGCGGTCATTTTTGCAAAAGGAAACATCACCTCAGGAACCTCGCATTTCCGGGAGTTGAAGGAATTTTGTGGGACACCCTGAATATGTTATTAGATAATCTAAAGGCCAAAAACAGTTCGACAAGTAATCTCTGTTGACGCGTTTCTATTCCAGAGTTTTAATCACTTTTTCCCGTGAACGCATAAAATTTGGATAATTGTGAGAAAAATTGACAGTTACGTAAACGGAGATAGATTATGATGACTCCAGACGCAAGAAGATCGATCGGGACGCTGGGATAAATCGATGGTAGCGGATCGAGTAGCTGGAATCGAGATAGCCTCGAGTCTCCCGAGTAGCCGAAGTCACGTTTTCCGTGGGAGCAGAGCGAATCGTACGGAAGGAGAACGGGGTGACAAGACAAAAGATAAAAGAAAAGCAGACGCGCGCGGTGAGGTCGTCCCGCGGACTGTGGGAATGGCCGGGGTCCGCTCTTTAACCGATAGACATTCCGTTCTTTCCATTTGCAGAAAACAGCTTCATTTTCTCCCGTCCCCTCTGCCTATCTCTCTCTCTTTTCTCTTTCTTCAGCTGTCGCAGCGTTAAATCGGTCGTTACGCGCTTTTTGTTTCGCCCCACGAAAGAAACTGTGTACACCGATAACGCGCGATTCGAAGTTATAATTTCCCCGAAAGAGACCTTTTTGAGAAAACCTGCGAAAAAAGCGACAGCCGCGCGAAATCTGTCAGCGTTGTTCATCTTTTTCTTGTGACTATTTTACCGTGCCCGGACCACCTGTCTGGGGCCCGTTAGAATTTCTATAAATTCAGTCCGCTTAAATAAGCGACTTCGTCGTCCGACGCCGGCGTAATTGACACTCCGAAATGTTTCGAATAAGACCGGTTAATCCGCGTCGGGTCACCCAGGATTTAATTATATCACTGGGGACGTTTAAAAGTCTCCGGCTGATCTTTGAAGAACCAGCTAATCAAACCCAATTTAACCGACCAATCGTCGTCGAGATCGATAATAAGCAATCGCTCGGCAAAAGTCGCGCCATCGATTCGCTTGTTCGGTCAAATCGCGAGATTAATTTCTGGCGGAAGTCGCGGCTAACGTAGCAACGCTAGTTACTGAACAGACACGATTACAGTGTCAATGTAATTAATTAGTCCTCCTTCGGAAATACCGCTGTCGTTAACGTTAAACCTACCACTGCCGGTCAAACGATCGGTTTTATATTTTTCCTTTTACAATCATTGAAATTATGAAGTTGCTTGCATGGGAATTGATTGGATAAATATTTTTGTCGAAGCACATATTGAAAATTGCATAAAATCTAAATGAATACAGCCTTGTCATTTTTATAAGCTAAAACACTTTTAGTGCTCGATAGGTTTATCGTTAAAAATCCTTCTAGTAAACTGCTGCTAGCATATCACAGGTTTCCTTTCATCACATTTACATCCAGACAGACTCTTCAAAAAAATGACAAGTGATTAACTTCGATCATTCGAGAAGAAGCTGTAGCCATTTTAATTCGATAAAGATGTCCAGTCTAATTCCAGATGCTACACTTTGGATTTGCGTCTCAGTCTCGACAGGAGCGATGATCAGAATCGAAACAATACGATTCGGACGTATCGATCCGTCGAAACGGGCGGAGAAAGAATAATGGTTCTGGAGTCGAATCAAATTAATTTACTTTGATCGAGGAGCCTCGGATCGCCGGTTATCGACGCGGGGAGAACCGAGAGTATGACTGGGTGGAGCATAGTCATCGTAGAGAGAGGGAGAGAGAGAGAGTAAGAGAGAGGGGGACGGAGGAAGGGGGCCAGACCTGGCGCATATCATCTTAAAGTTTAATTGAGTCTCGGTCCCAGGAGGAGCCAACACCGGAGCCAATCTTACTCGACGCGGGCCCTTGGGAATCGGGACCCCGTCCCTGCACCCTTCCGCGCCGCTCCTGCATCCTTCGCGTTTCCTGGCCCATCCCGGAGGATTATCCTGATACCTCTCCTGACAAGACCTCCTACGCCGAGCACGACGTCTCCGAGGGTCATCATGCTGATAAAAGCTTCTTCCGGAAACCCGCTTACTCCTCAAGTTTAAACAAATACAGAAATTGCTATCTTTCGCTTCGAATTATTAAAAATTCCATCAGCGCTTCGAACGCCCCATTTCCGGGAGACGAAAATATTTGTCTCAATATTAACACTGTACGTACCGAACACCAAAAACTATTAAAATGTTTCAGCTTATAAAAACGACAAGGCCCTATTTATTTAGATTTTGTGCAATTTTTAAGCAGTTAATATTTTAAGTTATTCATTATTTTTAAAAAATTTAAAATGAATAATACGAATAATACATATAAATAGAAGTACTTTCATTTTGCTATATCTCATTTTTTATTTTTATGTCGCCAAAGAAATTGCTTTGACTTTATTTTTGAGGGTGTTATGAAATTTTTATACGACCACGCGACGAATCGGAGGAACCAATGCGACTTGCAAAGGAGCCTAATTTTTTCTGAGAAGCGCGAGAAACGGACGGCCAATCCGGAGAAATCTTCGCGCGCTCTCGAGGAAACGTCGACACGACGGAATCTTCTCTCGCATTAAGACGAATTAATTCGCCGGAATCACCATTGGGATTAAATTTGAAGGGATGAAGATGACGGTGTGCTCCAAGGCTAGCCACGGAAAGAAGTTTAAACATTTACAAGTAATTCGGCAGCATCTCGACCTTGCTCAGAGGTTTCGACTTGGCTCTCGAGAGGGTGGTGCGAGCAAGAGAGAGCGAGAGAGTGGGAGGGGTAGTTCGAGGACGAGAAACCTCTTGCGATGAATTACAGGAGGTCCCGCGGGATCCTCGGGGAGAGGAGAATCAACCCCGTCGTGCTTCGTCTTGCGTTAATTTCGACTTCGACCGGCTGCGTGTCTTGTTCGGAGTCGGGCATGGGCCAAGGTTAACTGTGCTTGCGAAATAAAAGTCCCTTATCAACCCCTACCAGATTGCGCTCAATGAATTTTTACAATTCTCCTTCCTAAAAACCACTAAAAAATCTCAATCCTATAAAAATCATCATTAAATTAAAAGTACATTGACAAAAAAACACACGTCTTGCGTTTATTGAATTTTTACAGTTCTCCTTCCAAGAGAGGGCCCAAAATTATATTTTGCGGAGAGGAGCCGAAAATTCATAGCTCTGCCACACTGAGTTTCCAGCAGCCCGATGTCCGCTAATGATTTTCTTATTTCCAGTGTGCTTTTGCGTCGAAGCGCTTGCTCGCACGTTACGCATCGTAATCTGCGATTCCAGCGATCGTCCGATAAAAATTAGCGAAGGGTGTCGTGGGCGTGGAAGCAGATCTGGCTGGATCGCGAGGGGATCGAGAACGGAGATCGATCGGGGCACCGGTGCCCCCTTCGGAGTAACACGCGCCTTCCGTGTTCCTCGTCACCGGGGAGACGTGTATCCCGTCGAGGCTATGGGGCCCATACTTTGTTTTGTGCCCCGTTCGCCCGCGAAGATATCGGGTTACCGCACCACCTAATGGCATAAAGGGTACGCGGGCACTGTGGCCCCGGTGTGGGGCCCCATCGGTTCACCACGGACAGGATATCCATTCTATATTATATGAAATCCTGGGGCCTCGTTTGTTTTTTCTTCCGTTCTCCTCGAATCACTCGGCCAAAGCGACGCGCAACCGAAAGAAGAGAGTGAGAGAGAGGGTAGAATCGGTTCGAGAAAGGGGTGACCGAGGGTGGGGCACGAAGAAAGGGCGGTGCTGATTTTGGTCTTCGGGGGCCCCCATTGTAGTGAGCCGTGGACATCCGATACTCTATACTCGGCCCCGAAAACACCGCCCGCGAAACGGAGCGAGACCAATTCCCGACCAAATCCACCCTTCCTGGAAACTTTAGAACATCCGCCGGAATCATCGATTGACGGAATCCGTCCCCCTTATTCCACCCCCGCGCCGATACAACCGGCCTCGGTCTCGGTTAATTAGCCGGATTACGCACTCGGCAACCCAGACCCTGCCGCTCTCCCGATCAAGATTTTCCTAGCGCAGATCGCGATAAATTCGACCCCCCTTCGCCGAAAAACCTCCCGAGAGAAAATCAGAATTCTACTTCGTTTTAAGGGAAAGTAAACGAACGCATCTGTTCAGTGAAACGTCCGTAGAATGTTACAGTAATTTTTCCTATTAATCTTGAGTAGGTAGCTGTTCCTACGAAACTAATTATTCATCTGGGTTAGGCTCGCCGGTAGATTGGCGAATTAAGTGCACAAAGGGTGTTCGATCCCATTTCCCTCGATCCGGGATCCCCCATTGTCGGGTGAACGGCAGATCAGATAGCGAGGGAGAACCCGATATCCCGCGGGATCCAGGCGAATACGATAATTGCCGCAAAAAAGAAATCGACATTATGCGTCGGAATGTTTTTTCGACGTTTAACCCACGCCGCGTATTCACCTGCGAGATCGTAACCAGACACCCCAATCATCTTGTCACGGGTTATAGAAACGTGTACAAAGGGTGGCACCACAATAAACCGCCCCTGCGAGACACCAAGGGCCGACCACCGAATACCCGCCCCATGGATCTCCGCGTTCTCTCACGAGAGAACCGTCTCCCGTCTTTCATCTCTCTCTCTCTCTCTCTATTCCCTGCTTCATTTCACTCTCTCTCTCTCTCTCTTGTAGTCGTCGTGTCCTCGTTTTCTGAGATTCAGAACTGCTGTTCCGAAATCTCGGACGCTCGCTCCTCGTCCAGAAATTGCAGCTCGTTGTTCGATCCTCGTTTTATCGATTACCGTCGATCTCCTCGACACATTCACTGCCAGCTAGGAGATATCTCATAGTGTTCTTTTTTTTATTACTATAAGTCTATTTTAGTACTATATCTGCAACTAAATATTTGGTGAAAATGTTTTCCTGAAAATACTATCTCTAAATTTGACTGACAGTGAATGTGTTAATCTAGTCCAAGCCGAGGTTGAAATTGTACTCCTGCTTTGGTATCATTTGTAAAAACTGTATTTTAACAAGGATTGAATTTATTCAGATATCACGAGATGTTCGCGGTAACGTGAAAAGAGGAACGAAAAACCAGAGAACATTTCGATAATTTTTGGGCGACCGGAGCCAACTCGAAACGGTTAATCTTGGGGATAGTTTCGAGGGGAGGCGAGCGAGGGTTTGTCGAGCGTAGGAATCGGTTTCTTTCGGTGGTCGTGGGATTGGTGTGGCAGGATTCGTCGGTGCACGCTATCGGAGGCAGCAAGGAAATCCTCATCGAGTGGAATCAGGAATTATTCGATCGAGCACGTAACACAGAAACCGGAGGAAGCGTTTACCAGGGCAGAGGGTGGTTAGCCGGCGGCGGTGGTGGGCGGACGGGGAGGTATAATGCATTGAATTAGACGCAAATGCACCCTGGACACCAATTGAACGGGCTTCCTGTGCTTCGTGCTCCATCTCTCCCACGGGGACCACCGTCTTTCCTGGATATAACACGCGTGTATACCGCAGTATACCCCGGACCCGATACCACCCTCTGTTCTCCCCGCCTTGCTACGGCACTGTTCCGCTAACCTCTCGCGGAAGGAAAACTCCTCCGCCGAACTGTCCGAAACACCGTCCATAGATCACAGCCTCCGGCTAATTGATTACGCCGCGAAATATGAATTTTAACAATTTCTTCTCTGCGCGAAAATTGTCTGAAGAAATTTCATTCCGAACCAGTCTCGTCGACTAGATCGATCCGTCGATGTTATACCAAACGTATTCGGTATTCCTCGGAATGCCGCCGGTACGCGGGCACGTAATAACACGCACGCAGTCACGTCTGCTAATAAAACTTCGCGGCAGCACGCATCGTTCCGTCGAGTATACGTACACGAAGCGATCCGCCTTGACCCGACGCGATTTTCGAAAACGACGACCGCGTGCCGAAACGCTGACGAACTGTCGGTACGTTTTTCTTTCACCTGGCCACATCTGCTGCGCGTTAAAATTGCGCAATTATCCTCACAGATGTTGCACGCGTCATCCTTGAGCATTTGCCTAACGGCCGGTGAAAGAATCTCGGACAAACCTCGATCTGATTAGAATTGGCTACGCTTTATCTGTGTTATTATTTTTTTAGGAGATTTTCTAACAAATTCTTTATTTAGCATTCATGCGAAAACATTCCCAGATTGCACACGACGTCATAAAGACGTCTCTTAATTTTAGGTCTGAAAGTCTTACATCCTATAAAGACGTCTTTTGCGGAACGTATTAAAAACGTCCAAAAGATGTATAAGGGACGACTTTAAGATATAAACTCGTACGATCCACTAGCTAACAGCAGGTTGTAAAAAATATTTTCGTGAAATTCAACAGAGGAGACCGAGCTGAAGTACGACGCGCCTTGGGTATCGAAATTCGTGGAGTAAGATCGGGGGTGGAAGATCGAAAAAATCGTGGGTTCCGACGGAGAATGGCAACGGAGGGAAGCTGGCGATGGCGATGGTGGTAGGAAGCCGAAGAGGAAGCAGGATCCTCGAAGGATGCCGCGAGGGCCGAGGGATCGGGCGTGGAGCGATAAGAAGGCACCCGCAGGTGTAATTATGATTACCGCAGTGCGGAGAAAGACGGAGTATTGCGGGGCTCGTATGGCAGCCGTGGGATCGTGGGAAATAGGAATCCTCGAACGGCACTTTCGCGTCTCCGGCTCGAACCTGCCAGCCGGCGTCGACCACCAACAACGCTGTTTTCCGATTGTTGGTCCCCTGACGTTTCCAGCCGCGGCTTCCTCGTACCACGGTCGACGCGCGAGCATATCCTCGCCCGTCCTCGATAATCAAATACTTCCAGAATTCCTACGCTCTGTCTTCCCATCTATCCCACTCCACGTCGGCTATCCGACTCGTCCTACCCCTAAATAAAGCGGCAGTCTCTGGAAATCCATCAGCAGGTTCGTTTCGGGAAATATTAAAGCGCCGAGGCTGCGTTCAACGCTAAACGTACCGAGCTTTACAAGTAGCCGGTGGATTTTGCTTTATAAAAATGACAAGATTAAGTTTATTTGAATTTTTCGAGCTTCATCTCTATTAAATAGATTTATTTAATCATTTAGCGTGAAAGTATTTTCCTAATTTCAGTAATTGTGAAATAAAAAATCTGGAACCGATCATTTCACCGGTGGTGGTAGGTTTAGTGTTAATGGAATTGTTATTAGCGGACCTTTAGGCGATATAAAAATTCTCTCCATTAATAATTAAATTGCTCTGTGAAATTTATAAGCAAAGGGGCCTTCCTTTACCATTTTTCAAGCAAAGAGGACTCTCGCACGTCTCCACAGACGTAGCGCAAAATCCTGCAACTTAGGGCTCAATATTTTTGTATTTTTCATCTTGAAATTTTACTAAAATTATCCCTAATTTTAATTAAATTAAAAGCACACTGACCAAAAAAAAACATATTTTTTGTGTTCATTGAATTTTGACAATCCTCCTTTTTAGAAATCATTGAAAAATCTCAATCCTATAAAAATACCGAAAGAAAAAAGGAAGCCTATATTTTATAATTTGTAGTTCCGTAGCTGCTCGCGCCTCAGAAAAGAAAATCTCCAGGCAAAATCCGCGAGTGCCAGTCGGAAGGAAGATGCAACTTTCAATCGTACGACGTCTCGAGGCAATCGTTCCGAAAACACTGATAACGAGAAAGCCATGTCTGCCCGGCGTGTCTCCCGGTAAGAATCGTGGCGAAAAAAGAGTCGAGCGTTGGATAATAGGCTTTGGGGGAGGGAGAGGGTGGGTGTCGGTGGTTCGCCTCTCGCTCGGAGCAGTTAACAGCCGAGTTTTTCCAGCATGGAGCCCATGGGTCCCAGCCACGGCACCCCGAGGCCTCGTTCCGACCTATGCTTTATACGCGTGACCCACCCCGAGAGCAGTTTCTCTCCTCTCTCGCGCAGCTCGCAGCTTCGCACATACGCCCGACGGACACCGCACGAGAGAGCCTTGGCGAAACGCTCTTGCGAACCCGGGGCTTGACGAATGGCCCGAATTCGGCCCGGAGAATACCTACGCGCGCGCGCTCTCTCTCCTACGGCCATAAATCGAGCACGGGAACACACCGAGGACCGCGAGAGGACCGGAGTCCGTGCCGCCGATGAAACCGGAGAATGTAATCGAACGCGGGGGCGGATTTCGCGAGGGTGCAACGTAATTGGCGACAGAGACGCTCTCCGCTTGATGCCCGGAGACACGCGGTGCTCGCGAATGATTGGCCGGCGCCACAGTGGAGAATGTATTTGCCCTGAAAAGTTGGCCAAAACTATTTCAACATTATTTTAAGACTTTCATGGATAGTACAGTGAATCGTTGAATTAGTATTGACGTGGGCTACGAATTGAAAAAATTGAATTGACCATAATTTTGTATTGAACAAAAGAATGTTTTATAATTTTTCGTATTTGTGTCTTTTGTCAAATACTCCGCTGTGCGGCGATGATATTTATCAGTTTGCTAGGACGGAAGGAGTTCCCCTTTGCGAAAAATGGCATTGATGGACTGCGAATCTTTGGGCAAAATAATAATTTTGTCTGCATCGACCGCAGGAAACAGGAGCGAAATGATATTGCCAGTCTTCAATAATTTCAACAAAATGACGCATCGATGTTTATTCGTTTTACACGTTCGGTGTGCAGCACTTGTTCCGTTGCTTGTTAAAATGTTCCATTAAATGCACCGTGCAAATAAATATTGAGTCAAACCGCGTATCAGAAGCTAATCGAAGCACGGGTTGCACACGAAACAATTTCTGTGCCAATTAGCGGCGGTCGATCTCTCTCTCTCTCTCTCTCTCTCTCTCTCTCTCTCTCTCTCTCTCTCTCTCTCTCTCTCTCTCTCTCTCTCTCTCTCTCTCTCTCGCGGAGAACGAAAGATCTCGAGCCTAATCGATCGATCAGCGATCGTCGCAAAAATCTGAGCCGTCCGATCGCGCGACCGCTCTGCAACATTGTAGCTCGCGTCGAGTTTCGAGACGTCATTCGGTCAGAATGAACGTCGTCTAAAGCTCGATCCACAGTCCCGGTAATCGATAGACTGTTCTCGGCGTATGAAAATTCAATGTCCGTGCCGGTCATGGGAAAATTGAGTGTAACGTCGAACAATTTCCCGAACGATGTACGTCTCTGTTTTCCACGGTGTTGGTGACGTGGACGATCTATCGATCGGTTGTGCGACGAGCTTAAGGGATCTCGCGGCGTCTCTCGCCCGTTTTATTGTCCTTATTCCGAGCCGGGGCCCTTATCCATCATCTTCTCGTTCGATTACGATCCACGACATCGAGTCGAGAGGCGGAGGCCGGCTTTCGAGATATCGAACATCGGCGCGAGCAACAGAAAACGAACGAGAGGAGCACCCGAGGTTCGAACAAGAAAAAATAGTGAGGGGAGGAAACGGAGTGTAAGGAAACGCGAAAAATCGAGTGTTAGCAGCCGTTGTCCGGCGTACGTCACCATGGACCGCGGGTGCCGAAGACGAGACACTTCTTCCGTGCTACGTACACGAAGACTGCGTGAGGATTCAGGAGCTTGGGCGACTACAGGAGCACCGACGGCTACGGTCTGTCAACCTCGATGGACGTTTAGAAACATTTAAATAATGAAAGTTCAATTTGTTGTCTTGTTTCTTGGATGTTATCATTTCTTAACGGACACCGTAGAGATGCCGAACAGATTGAGAGCCGAGGCAACATTGTGCGAGCTGCAAAGCGAAATTAGAAGTGCGGAGAGCTCCGGGAGGAAGAGGCGACGCGGAACGATACGTTCGCAAGACTTTTAATAACGCGTGCATCCTCTTTTTACCGGCGCAAGGTGTCCGTTAGCGGTTTACGAGCGGATAATTATAGGACCGCTCGGCTGTATCCCAGCAAACGCTGCTCTTATCCCTTTCGCGCCCCTTTTTCACGGATTTCGGCACGCCGCGCCGCGCCGACGCGCTCCACACGCTTCGTTTCCTTTCGCGCGGTTGTTGCTCGCGCCGGTTCCGATATTGGGAACTTTTGTACCGTTTGTTCCAGCTTCATTAGCAACATAAAAGAAAGATCGTTTGTCAACTAGAACGATCAACCCAGATAGCACGGAGACGTCTTAGCGACGTGTTACAGACGTCTGTTGTTGGACATTCAGACTTTTTAACACTAGTTTTACGTCATTTTGACGGGTCCTAATATTTTTAATTTATTGTGAAGATGCATTCATGAATTCAGGTATTATTAAACCAATTTATTAATTTCTAAAAATTTTTAGAGAACTCATTCTTATTTCTATAAATTAATATATAACATTCACTTTTAGTGCTCCGTGAACCTAGAGTTAAACACGTCTCCAACGGCTTCCGAACATCTGAACGTCTTTTATTCGGAAACGGTACGTTTTTTAAAACGTCTCGAAACAGACGTTTTTAAGACGTCTATTCGGAAAGTAAGATCTAAAAAAGACCGTCCTCTCTGAGACCGGCCTCCGCGAGCTCTATGTATAAATTCTCGAAACTGAAGAAAGACTAAAGAGGGACCAAGGGATCCCAGCACCGGAAGTATCTCGGCCGGAGGATCTCGGCGAAGGTTTCTCAGGGCCGGTAAGAGAGAGGCAATCCTGTAACGCGAATTCAATTAAGTGCAAGCGGTTCTCTGCGGTCGACGCGTGGGCACACGCGAGTCGATTATCGCTCGGTACGCAGGCATGCACACGCTATTGCACACTATTGCACGCGGAGCCGCCACGTGTGCAGCAACCGCATCGTAGGATGCGCAAGCACTAAGCACCATTCCACGGCTCCTTTTTCTCCTGGCGCTGTTCGCTGGTTCGCTCGGCATCGCAACGCAACGCGACGCGTCGCGACGCGACGGCGAAACGGCAAATTGCTTCGATCCTTGTCTCAACTGCCCTCAAACCGCAATCGCTTAAGACCCGGACAATTAAACGGCGCGCGCCGCCGTTTCCTCTCCCGGGATGCGGACGAGCTGTTGCCGATCCTTGCCACCATCCCAGGACCCTGCCAGGGCCTGGACCTCACCATTTGCATCCCTCGTGCCATGGAAAAATACCTAGCACCAAGTTCTAGCCAAAGGATACTAAGTGCATCTGGTTTTGGAGAATTTGCAAAGGCATCATGTTTCCAGTTTGCAATACAATTCCCAATTTTCGTAGACAAATTTTAAGACAGTGGAATTAAATAAAATCCGTTTTGTAACGGAAACAGCCTTTGTTGATCCAAAGAAAATAAAAATCGTACTTTTCCCTGAACTGAAATGGTTCACATTTTGACAGGCTGTTCTCGCAGGAGGAATCCTTTAAATTGATTTTTATTCTGCTCCGTATGGTTGACCGAAGAATATTTTTGCACTTATGAATGTTTAAAGGCTTCCGTTTCACGAAGAACTTTTGTTTCATTGAATTATTATTAATTGAGTTTAATGGAATACGGATATTTATTTCATATTGCTGAAGAGAGAATATCAATCAGTGGATTTATTAATTTAAAATATTTATTCCTGCCCGCAATATCGTCCTTACGCACCGCGGGGAAACTGGACCGATTCGCGGGTAATTCGGAGCAGGTTTCTCTGGAGGTTTACGCGTGTCGTTTCTGCCGGTATGGAAAGAGAATAATTGCGAAGAGGATCGCGTTGCTGCGGAAGATGAGGAACGGTTATTTCGCGGCGCGGCGAGTTTCTAGCCGGGCCGGTTAAAGAGATGTCCGGTGTCCTCCGCAGAGAACTGCTTCCGGAACGGGGTATACATATACCGGCGAGCGAACCAGAATTCGGAATTCCGTGGCGGAGTCATTGAAGGCGACTCGCGTGATCCTGCACGGCCCGGCGAGAGACGCATGTCGCGGCAAGTGAAATACAAAACGGAGCCGTGGAGAGCCGCGGAGAGACGTACCGCGTACAGGAATCTCCTGTGCGATAAAATCTGCCGACCTACACCTCGCCTCCAGATGGAGAAGGACGTGGCTGTAGCTGATGCTGAAGAGCCAGAGAGAACAGAACCGGGAGGCCCAGCGGCGATCCGCCTTGATCCTTCATTATTGAAACAAATAGATACGCGTCTCTTCCCTTCTCTCTCTCTCTCTCTCTCTCTCTCTGTCTCTTGCGTTCGCGACCAGCTGCTACTGATTGCTGGCATCGATCGGACATCATCGATAACGGATTAAATTAGCGACCGGAGATCGTGGATCTAGCCAAACGCCTTGGAACTTCGTTCCTTATTCTAGCCTTTGCAAGAGTTCCTCTTGCCAAGCTGCTTCTTCTTGCCGACGCGATTTTATAACGTTCTCGGTGGACGGCGCAATGGCAATGACGATTCGAAGATCGACAATGCAGATATCGAGATTATTTAAAGGTTCGGACTAGAAAACATGGACACGCTCTGTAGGAAGTTCAGAAGTTTTTTGCGGCTTTGGGGGATTTTAATGCGGCGACCATTTGTTCGAGGATCAGGGGAATGATCCTTCTCTTAACTTCTGGCGGATCCGTGGCAGAGCAATGTTAATATGCTGGAGGAAACTTCTCGGAGATTCTTTTGTTAATAAATTGGCTGCTCGTGGGAGGATCGGCGAGAAGATCTGTCTCTTAACTTCTGAAGCATTCGACGAAGATAATGAATATGGGTATTAAATGCTGCGAGGTAGACCCTCCGAGATTTTTGTGGTTTTCGATGTTGTTGGTACGATTTTCGCGTCTGAATCGCATCGATCCCCCGAAGGAATCGAGTTTCTCTTAAAACGAATATAAATGATTGGTCCTCGGAATTTTCGAAAATCCCGATTTTTTCGGGAATCCCGATAAATTCGAGAATCTCGAAATTTTCGTGTTCCCGATTCGACCCGATCGATGTTTCGGATTTTCCTACATCCCTGTATTATACACATTTTTGTATCCCAGCACATATTATGAAGCAACACAAGCCAGCGATTTTTAGAGCTCGGTGGGTTTAGCGTTAAGTTGTAATGTGTCAGGACAGATTAGTAATTTCTCCAGGCATTATTCGTTCGAAGACCATCGTCGAGGAACTTTTGAATATCCGAGACATCGGGATATTCGCTGGAGGACTTCCCAAAAGCCAGTGTCAAGCAGAACAGATTGAAACATCAAGAAGCAGGATGAATCGCGCAAGGTTCCACCTTCTCCTCTCTCTCTCTTTGCGCTGAGAAGATCAGAGGAACGACCGACTTCCTAATTTCCAACGGAAAGCTGGAACGAGCGAATTACCCGGGAGTTCCACACACATACACACACACACACGGTTCTCCTGAGTCATCCAATTGAGCATGATTTAGCCGGTGAAAGACACGCCGGTAATTGGGTTCAGCGTTCAGAGGGCTCTCGGCTCCTCTCCCCAACGATCGAACGCCCGGTTGGAGAACGGACGCACACGATCGATCGGTACAATGTTGCTCTCATGCACTCGACGTTGCATGATGGACGCGCAAGCATTACGGGATCTCTCTCTCTCTCTCTTCCTCTCTATCGAGCAAAAACCCTTTCGATCGTCCTCTTCGATTTTCAATTCATCCGGTCGGATCTAACGCGAGCCTTACCCCAGCGTTTTCTTCGGCTCTTTGAAGCCTCGATCCCTGTAGATCCTCGTAGATCGCGGAGGTAGCTACGGGAAAGACGATACAATGTACTGTATCGATTTTTACAGAAGCTTTTAACCCTTATTTTATCGTTTCAATGCGTATTTTTTATTCGTCAGATGTAGGTTAATCTACAATGATTCGAGGACATAAAACCTACAAAAATTTCGATATTTATCGATAAAAATATTAAAGAAGCTTCAAAGAGAAATTGAAAGTGGATACCCGGTTATCGGCATACGGGTTGAAGAAAAGACTTTGTAGAAGATGAATTCTCTTGTAGCTCAGGAAGAATATTCCGGAGAGTACAGAGAAAAATTAAAAACTCGGAGGTACTGTATTGGGGGCAATATAAAAACTATTTTGGAGCCTACGGAAAATGGAGGCTGGAGTAGTGGAGTGACGAGAAGAGGACAAAGGAAGTAGGAGATCGATTGTTGCTATTGTTTGCAATCGCTATGACGTGACACGGCGGATTTTATCGAGAGGGAGGCAGGACAGTCGTAGCGTAGCGTGTATTGTAAAATTCGAGAGTACCTCTGGAATATATACGGCCACGGGGACACGACAGTTTCGAATTAAAATTCCACGGAGTTAATGCCCGGTGTATTGCCAGCCGTTTAACCAGCGAGTCGTATAGGTGCAGCATAACTCGTCCCCGCACTCTGCATAGCGTTAGGTATATCCCTTTACTGTTATCGCGAAAGAAAACCGCAAATCTCACCTCAACGGCAATCCTTTCTCTCCGCGAAGAGAATTGCAAACTGTGGGACAATGTCCTTCCCCCTCTATCTTTCTCTCTCTCTCTCTCTCTCTTTCTCTCTTTTCCTTTTGCCTTCTTTATCCGAGGAGTCTCTCCCTCCGGCGAACGTACTTCCGTACGATTACGCTACCGTGCAATTTTTCATCCGACGATTTACCCGTTTCTCTCCTCTTTTACTCGATGCGTCACACAGGCAGAAAGAGAATTTTTGCTCGAGCTCGCAAGCAGATTAAGAAGCTCCGAGAAAGAATATTTTGCAATGTTGCTGCGTTTTAAAGATCGGCACGGATAATCCTGGTTCACGGTTTTCGCTCGAGGTGAACGCGATTAAGCATTTTCGTGGCGTCCCTTGAGAAGGTTGTAACGCTGTCTGTTAATTTCTATCCGCTCCTGTTGATCCACATTTTGAGACTGTTGTCACGTTGATCCGCGGTGTTCATATTAATTAGCGGTGCATTTTATTTTCACAGAAATAGTCGGCGAATGTGATGAGGAGTATCGTATTATGCAGAATCGTCAAACGATCAACGCTGGAAGAATCGAGTGCAGCCGCCGCAGTGGTTGCAGGTTATTTAAATGTTGAAGAAACTGTATTTTTAGACGAATGCAATTTCTGTAGACAGATCAACAACGACCCAAGTCGCGCAGAAGATTTTATTTTCACGTAATGGATGAAGACCGAAGGAAAAATAGAACGAGATTGCATCGAATATCGACGAGTGCACGAGTATTTTTATCGGCTCCATTTATCGATTAAGTGCAACAATAAACGGAAAGAGATTGGATAACTTTTACCAAAGTACAGTTCCAAAAATTAATGAATAATCAATCCTACTTTCAAGGAATTAACACGTTTTTCGATGGAAGAAATCCATTTCGGGCACGATCTATGGATCGTCTCGTATAAAAAGCTGACTCGCGGAGCATCCATGCTAGACACGGCTGCAGGAATGCCACGTGTAACCTTTGTCACGTGGGCTACCGTGGGGGCCGGCCTGGTCCGTATAAATAAAGCCGTGTCCAATTAGTATTTGGGCACCGGTGACCGGTCAGATAAAATCTTCGTGATCACCGAGAAGGATCGCCTTCCGCGTGGTCCTCCGATCGCTCGATCCTCTGGATCCATTAGCTGCGCTGACTCCTCGCATTCCCCTCGTCGTTTCACCGCCCCACGAAAACTTCGATCGAGTCGATTAATTCTCTGAGTTTGCTCCGCAATTCTCCTCCCTATTGAGTTCTCAATTCTCTGTCCCCCGGTCTCCATCGAGTTGTTAATTCTCTGCCCCCGCTCTCTATCGAGTTGTTAATCCCACATTCCCTACTGAGTTTTTAACTTTCTGCTCTTTCTTTCTATCGAGTGCTCAATTTTCTGCCACCTCTCTATCGAATCTTTCATTCTTTGCTCTCTATCGAGTTCTTAATTCGCTGCCCACGTTCCTAGTTTTTAACTTTCTGCTCTTTCTTTCTATCGTGTACTGAATTTTCTGCCCTCTCTCCATCGAATTTTTCATTTTCTGTTCCCGTGTTAAGTTTTCAATTTCCCGAAGATTCCACGAGGAACAAGATCGCGAACGATGCATTCACGCGTGGAATCCAGTTATAGCGATCTAACTTTATCCGCACCCGCGGGTCCAGCGAACGGGAGACGGTCGCCGCATACGGTATTTAAAATTTTCCTCGTCAACGCCGATGTCGCTCTTCATTAAATCGAACGAAGTCTCGTCAGAGACGTATGAATCTTTCATCGGAACGTCCCGCTTATTCCTTGCGTTTCGCGGACGTTCTTGAAACTGTGTCGCACACCCCGAGACACCTATTTCTAATCCGATGAACGAGTATTTTTAATCTTCCGCCAGAACTGTTCTCTAGCCGGCGGCGTCATCGATCCTTGCAAAAACAACTACCTCCTGTTATCAATTATTTGCCGCGATAATAATACAGTAGCCTATAGCAAATTACCATCGACATATGAACTCGCTAAATCCATCCGCAAACCGGCCGGAATAATCATTACAATAGGAATTCAACATTCCTGATTGGCTTGAAATCAAACGTACACTGTATTCAACTGAATCATAGATCCAAATTACTCTAGTCACTTTAAAAATATTTGATATTTAGAAATTATTTAACTACACATTTGGAAATTTTAATAAGTTCATTCACAAAAATTCTTTGGAAAACAATCAGCCAAGAGATTCCAATCGTGACGTACGGTATCAGTGCGTTTCAGATGGATGCAGCGCGAAACACACGGAGAGCAGTTCGGGTAGGTTTCCATCGTCTTTGCGAAACCGGGGCCCGAATCGTCGTGTTGGATCAAAAAACTGGGGCAAGGTTGGCCCAGCGGTGTCTGTACGAGGCGAGAATGCAGAAGATGGCGTGCTTAACATGCGCGACGCAACAGAACCGGAGAGAAATCGCCCTCGAGTTTAGCATAATCTCCGGAGATAAAAGATCGGCGCTTTGCGATCCTTTCTGGGGCTGATTCAGCCGTCGAAATCGATGCGGAACGCTCGAAACCTGCCGCCAATGAGACTGCGCAAGAGAACCTTCGAAAATCAACTGACGATCGATCAGCGATCGAGACTCCCAAAATTATTTCTACCTTCACGCATCTATTAAAATCGTTGCGAAAAGTTTCAGAACAAATTGTCAATGAAACCGCAGAAAAAAATGTTCGTCATAAAATTGCAGATATGTTGGTAGAGATCGATCAGTGGTCGAGGCTCCCAAAAATATTTCTTACTTTTATGCATCTATTAAAATCGTAGCGAAAGGTTTCCGAACAAATTGACAATGAAACCGCAGAAAAAATGTTCGTGATAAAATTGCAGATATATTTTGTCTTGTTTTGGTGGATAAATGGATTCCCATTGATTCGATCGGATAAGAGGAGAGGCACTCGTGGAGATGTTGGCAGAGATCGGTCAGCGATCGAGGCTCCCCGAACCGTGAAACGGGGGTAATAGTCATGGATTATTGTCCGCGCACGGAATTTCCGAGTCTCGAAGCACCCCAACGCCCTACGAAAACAATAATCCCGGGTAATGATGATTACCGAGCACTCAGCCCCGCCCGGATTAATTTAGCCCATTTGCATTCGTAAGCGAGCTGCCGAGCGGATAGTATTACCTTGTCGCGATCGCCGGCAGCGTATGCACAGCGTGCTCGCTCGAAATATCGGTAGTATCGTGTTTGATGGACGTCCTTTGATAAACGGCCCATCCCGAAAACACACAGCCCCCGGGAAAATTCACCGGGAACTCGAAACGCGGTTCAAGAAAGCCAAGAGAGCTCCCGCAAACAAAAATTTCGAATCGTAACCTGACCGGAACTGTGAGAAAAAAATTTATTTTTAGAACAAAACCGATATAGAAAAAAATCGTTTCGCTGAGGAATTCATTTTTTGATCTGCGCAGACTTTCCCTTTTGTTTCAAAGAAAAAGAAATTCAATGTGGACCGATTTTTGAACAGACAAATAATGGGAGGGGTTGGTTTCTTTTCTTCGTTGCTAAAAGCGAAGATATAGTTGTCGGTGATTCGCGGAATTGATTTTTTGGGCGTGGTTGGTTGAATTTTTTAGTCGAACGAGCCAATGGTGGTCGAGAGGCGATCGGTTTCGGTTCTCTAGGCGGCAAAAGATCGCACGAGAGCTAAATTTCGGTGCAGAACGAAAGAAAGTCGGGTGAGTAATCGGATGTAAATGGGTCAACACAGCTCGATGCGGCATCGCGGCCGACGCGCGCGAGTTCGAAACGCCGTTCATTAAGCGTTTGGGCCGCTTTCCAATTCGAGATACGATGAGAACACGGCCGGCTGCTCTGAGTCAACCGGCTCGAATCATCTTCGGGGTTCTTTTGCCCGTCGAAATTGGCACTCGAGGCTCGTCACCCTTGCGCGATCCTTCTCGGGAGCGTTGACGCGCGGGGATCCGTCAGCTCGGGCCATAGATCATCTTTGATCCGCGTACACTTGGCATCCGATCGACTCGACTGCTACTGCGCACCGCGCGGATCGAAACGTGCGGATTAAAAGCCGATTCGAGATCGCGTAATTCGAAGAAATGAAAACTGTTTCCTTGTAGTTTTTAAAATTTCGGGGAACACGTAATATCGACTTTGGGAATTTAACATTAAAGCGTCTGGTAAATGTTGTCTTATAGACTGTGAATCTTCAAATAAAAATTGATTTCATCCCTTGATCACTTTGTTACATTGAAAACAACATTGCTATATTCTGAAGTTTTTCTAATCTTTTACCGTTTTACATGTCATCCAACCAATGTCTTCGTAAATACATAAAGAACCGTGGTCTACTTATAGAAACGCAACGCTGAGATTATTCACATTTATTCTGTTGTTTTCAATAAATCAATTTTTATAATCCGAGTAAAACGTACCACGCAAGTTTCGTAAAAGTCCGATCGACTGAGAGCAAAGGAACCGCAGGAATTACTTAAGCTGAAGACCGATCGCAACTCCAATCCGCATTAAAACTACTGAGCCAGCAGAATCGAGAGTTCCCTTTCCGCGTCATCGAGGATGCATAATGTATGTTACAGAACCATGAATGACCCACCGCCACGATGAAAAACATTAATGGATCGTGACCCTGCGGCCTGCCCTCGGAAATTGCTTCTTCGCGAAGTCGTCGCTCATTTGCTACGTCAGGCTCTTCGATTCGAACTCCGTCGAAATTCTGCGTTCTTCAAAGTCCTTAGTTTCTATTTCCCTGAATATCGATCATTACAGGGCATTAATCCGCGAAATAGAGTTCCCCGGTTAGCAAAATAATTATTCCAAACGATTCCTCGGCTTCGGTCCAATTATAATTCGCAGCGCGCTCGTTCCGGAGATAAAATAAACGGTCGGGGGGTTGGTCCGGGGGTGTTGGTAAGATAATTCGACGGATAAATCGGCGAGTTAAGTGGCGGCACTTTCGGCTGTTGAGTCGGTGGTCGCAAGTTCTTCAATTCCACCCCCTAGGTTCCGTGTTCCTCGAGAAGGGGGGGTGTGTGGAGGGGCTCTCTCGTTCGTGTGTACCAGTTGCCGCGGCTTCTTGCATGACGGGGGCGTTGTACTTCAACCCCCTGTGTTCCTACCCTCTCTCTCTCTCTCTCTCTCCCTCCCTCCTCTCCCTCCTCTCCCTTTCTCTCACGGCACCCGCGGGAATTTAGACGAAAACTTTTGCCGGGCCGGCCGGAGGCGAGAGAAATTCTTACCCGGCGCGGCGCCGGAAACTTTAGCCGGCGACGTACTTTGCCGGCCGGCGCGCGGCGATTCCGCGTTATCGCCCCCGTCTTTCGAGTGCTTTCTCTCTCTTTCTCTCTCTCTCCCCGTCGTTATCGTCCACGCCGTAGGAGAAGCCTGGAGAGACTCGTCAATGGAAACTGCAGGTCCAGCTCGGATCACCCACGGAGATTGAATCGTTCCGTGATCGCCGTCGAATCGCGGAGAATCACTCTCCGGCCCTCGAGCTGTGAGAACTGCCAGTCTCTTTCATGGAAGCACCGTGACCCTTAGGTGAATAGCTAATTTTCACATTGGATACTCGATGGTTCAATTACGGAAGAGTCAGACCTCTAGCCTTTCTTTAGGGTTTTCTTTCAGTTCGGAATCAATTTCGCGGAGAATCACTCTCGTCCCCCTCGAACTGCCGGTCTTTTTCTTCGTACGGGGTTTCCCTCCGTGGATGGTTTATTTTGAAACGTCCACCCTCCTACAATACAACAATTACGGAAATTCCAATAGGAGAAACGTTCTCCCCATTGTTAGTATATCGATAAGTCGGGGATGGGTGGGTGGTTATCGAAATCGAGAGTGAAAAATCGACGACGACCATGACCGCCGGATCGCGATCCCGTAAATTTCGAAGGTGAGAACAACAGAAGGGGTTGCGCGCCAGGGAAAATTCTCCGAGCGGAGGAAGCTGCCTCCGCGCGTAAATAAGCGCGTTGGCTTGTGCGGGGGTGTGCGTGCACTCGCGGCATTCACGCGAGAAAACTCCCTGGAGAAATAACCGGGTTGTGTGTAATGTACGCCGAGGCAATGTAAGGGGGTGTAAAGGCAGCGGCATGGTGCCGGAGGGGGTGGCGAGGCCGAAGAAGGCGCCGGAAGGAGGAGGAACGAACACGGTGGAAAGAAGAAGGAGGAGGAGGAAGAAGAAGAAGAAGAAGCCGCGGGTTCAGCTCGGCAGGTGCGAAACGCCATCGCACCTCCCCCGTCCACCACCCCCACGACATGTATTTATTATTTTATTAGCACCGGGGGCGGAAGCTATGAAAGCGGAAACGCCGGGGGAACGGAACAAGACAAGGCGCCATGGGATGGATGTTAATTCGTTGCGCGAACACGGAATATTCAAGGAAAATATTCCACTTCCGATACACGCGACCGATCTATCGATCTTTTCTCAATCCTTCCACCGGCAGACATTTCCTCGATCGTCCACTCGCAATTAGCATTCGTTTGTTTATTCGTCACTGGATTGCGGATTCGATGCATTCGAAAATATCGCGTTGTTCTTTTCAGATAAGATTGTTCTTCGATTTTGGGAAAAATTTTATTACGGAAAGATTTTCCTTCGATTTTTCGGAAGGATTCGTGTACTTGAAATTTCAGTAGTTTAATCGAAGAGGTGGCGATCTCTGTTTGATTATAGGGGTGAGAAGCGGCTATCGATCGAGCGCAGCGCCGCGGAGAAACAGCGAACTATAAGAAGACTGCGATTGCACCGCTGGTCGGTAAATTAGAGAGCTACCGGTGGACTCGAAGAGGCGTTCGCGTCGAGAGGTAAAGGAGGATATTTTCAGTCCCGCTAAAAAAAAAAGATGAACATTATTGAATCGAATAGAACAATCCAAACTTTTCTTCCTTTATTTCATTACTTTGGACACGATCTCCGTAAACGAACCCTCTCTACAAAACAATAAAAAATTTCGACGCGAAAGCAAAAATTCCAGTTGACGTTTCCACGAATCCACCCCTGTGCAGAAAACAGTTAAAAATTTCGACGCGGGAGCGCAACAAAAATTCTTCGTCCACTTTCCGCAAATCCAGCCACTGTGTAGTAAATAAAAAATTTCGCAACAGACGTTCCTCTTCCCCGTTTCGTCCGATCGAAGGGCGGTCGTAAAAGTGGGGAGCGTGTATCCACCCCGTGGAGTTTGGAAAACTTATTAAACCGCGAGTCAGCTCTCCGAAACGCGATAATCTGCGCGGATAAGACACGTGACGGGGGCACGTCGGACAGTGACGGAACTTTATTAAATAATAAGCGAATTAAACCGACAGCAGGACGGCTGGCGGACATTTAAAGTGCACGTCCGTGTCCGTGTCCGTGCCCGTTCTCGTTCTCCCTAATTATCGTCGAGTCTCGGTGATGCCGGTCGTCCACGACGACGTATCGTATCGCATCGCGGTGTCGTGGACAAAATAATTTCGGCGAGGCGCGGCGCGACGCGAACCACCCTTCCGTTTCTTTGTTTACGTTCGCCTCTGTCATTTTCACGCCGATCAACCCTTACACTCTAATCCCATTCCCACCCCCCATACCACGTTCGAGCTTCCGGTCGTCCCCCGGTTTTTCACCGTTCCGTCATACCACCTTTCTCTCTCATCTCTCTCTTTCTCTCTCTCTGTTTCCACGAGCGATCGATGCCGGTTTGCACGCGCGATTGACACCGTTTTCACTTAACGTCAATTAGGCGAGCGGGATCCAACGACACCGACGATTCCGACGGAAGTCCCGAGGATCGACGTACCCCCGGAGATCTTCCAGCTTCCGGCAGAGCCGTCTCGGGAAAAATGTTCGAGCCATAGATGCGCGGAGATTAGATTTTAAAGGGTGGAGAGTAGGAACGGGAAGATCCAGCTGGGACGCATTGTTTGCATAAAATTGGCCCGCGGTTCGGCAGAAAAATTCTCGGTCCCGAGATTAACCCTAGGTTTTGCGGAGCACTAAAAGTGAGTATTTTTATTATTTTATAGAAATAAGAAGAACGAGTTCGTCCAAATTTTTATATATGCCTAAAGAAATAAGTTGGTTTAATAATTCCTCATGAATGTATCATCACAATCTCAATATTCGAACCCGTCATTTAATGTTAATTAATCACTCGCGCTAGTTACTCGACGATTTATTTCACGGTCGTGAATGGATGTTGTGCATTTATCACGACTATGGCTGCCTCTTATGTATGATTAACAGAGATATGAATTTCGTCCAGCCTTTTGCGATTCCGGGCCGCTGTGCGACGTTTCTCGAGGATGCTCTCTCGCGCCACGACAGATTCTTCGGGTCTGCGAATAATGTATGACCGGCCGTGAGACACTCCTTGGTGGCCAAAGATGGACTACAGTTAAATTTTCAACGTGTCCACCGAGGCTGTTAGGATTTAGTTAATCAGGGACGACGCTGACCGTCTTCCAGCGAGACTCGACTGACCAGAAACCCTTCCGGATGAATATCGTTATATTCGACACGATTACGAATGTTCTTCGTCAGAACACGTCCTTTGGACAGAAATCTTCGAAACTGAGAATAATATCAAGCGAATTTGATTTATTATGTCGCATAATTTTTCAATGTTCACATTTTCGGCCAGAACCCTTCCGGATGAATATATCTGTATTCGATACAATTATGAATATTCTTCAACGGGTCACATCCTACGGACGGACCAGAAACCTTCGAGACTGAAAATAATGCCAAGCGAATTTTATTCAATTTCTTATTGCCAGCAAACTCAAGCAATTTCAACAGAAAACGATGTAGAAGTGTCGCATAATTTCCGAATGTTTGTCGCATTTTCGATGCCCGACATCCGTCTCTCCGAAGCGGTGTATCTCCGCCGAAGACTGGTATGATGGTAAGACGTAATTAGTGCTCGCGAGAGTCCCAATTAAGGAGGAAAAGGGACGAGACAGAACACGATACGCTCTCCTGTTACGGTTACAGAGCCGGTTGCTGTCTGCGAGACTGGTGTACGCGGATGCCGATTAATCACGAGCGACTAACCCTTTGCCGCTTTGCGAAACCAACCCCGAAACCCCAATTGCGGGGTTTCCGCCGGCCTGATCCCGAGATGTCCGACGATCGGGCGCACGGGGTCCGGCGTGGATCTCTGGCAGCGAGAGCTGCTGCGTATAAACATCCGAAATGAATGAAATGAATTCCGAGAGTGAGAGAGAGAGAGAGAGAGAGAGAGAGAGAAAGAGAGAGAGACAGAGAGAGAAGTGGCTCGAGGGACAACAAGCCGCGGGGGTGGCTCGACCGTAGGGGAGGCTAAATTAAGAGCAGAAAGAAGGGAACAGCTTCGAGCGATCCCCGAACCCGAGAGAAACGAGCCGAACGCTCGTAATGCGAGGCGCTTAAAGTTGCAATGGGTCTCCCGAGTATAAAGAACGGCGGCCAAAGGGGGGGCACACAGAGAGGAAGAGGAGGACAGGATCGAGTGACTGACTGACTGACTGAGACCGAAAAGATGCGACCCGCCTAAGAGATTGGGAGAGAGAGCGCGGCGAATCCGGCGCTTGTCCACCGGGACCGATGTCGATTCAAGGTGGCCCTGCCATTTCCGACGATTTCTCAATCTCGTTCGACCGTTCTTTAATTGCCGCGACACCTGGACCCTGCGAAATTCATCCCCTAGGCGGTCGATGGTTCGCTCCATCGAGAAGCTGCGGTCAGGGGAAATTGTCAGGCACCAGAAAAAATAGCATTTGCAAAGAATTCACCTTGTGATACCATTTACACTGTACTAAAAGCATTTATGTCATCACAAAATAAAGGTGATATTTAGGTGGACCACCCTGCACAAAGAATAGTTTATTAGCATAACGTACTATTTAAAAACATTTCCAACATAAAGATTTCCGCAGGTTGATTCGCGTTTTTATCAACGAACTCGTGACCGAAATGGGAACACAATTAACAGCGTCCCTATAATCGCGACGCAGGGTATCGCGGTTGATTCTTAATGAATCTTACCGAACCCATTACATCCGAAGCACTATTTCACTGGTCGAAGGTACCGGCGTGGTAGGTGGCAGAGAACTTGAAGGGTTAATTAAGTGTTTGCTCGGTCGACAAGCGCCTCGTGTGTACTGGCAAAGTACAAACTGTTTCCACGTGCACACGCGGATCCCATTAAACCCACCAATCGTTCGTTCTCTCTCTCCTCGTTCCACCTGATTTTCTTACCGCCAGTCTGCTGCTGCTGTTGCTGCTGGTTTGTAACAAATTTTCAGCCTGTTAAACAAACCCAGATCCCCTTTTCGCCAGCCGAGGAATAATACCGCGCGCGCGGTGGTAGCGGTGTACACGATTTTTAATTGAATTCTATTGATTTCCCTTATAATTAAATGGTGATTTATCCGCGGCGGGCTCAATAAACAAAATTTACACGGCACTGTCCGTTAATTAAAATTGTCAGATACAGTCCAAGTTAAGCAACATCGTTTATTATCGTCGCGGCAAACACCCACCCCCCCCCCCCCCCACCCCCCCCCCCCCCCCCCTTCTCCCCAACGACGACCGCAATTGCAAATTCGATAAAGCATTTCGATGTTCGTCTCTCGCCGAATATTCAATCTTTTCACCGTTGCGCCAGACGAGCCGCCATTAAAACGCATTTGACAAATAACCAGCGGCCGGTTGAACCCCGGGCGGTCTTTGTGCGATACCGAAATCCTCTGTGCCAATTACAGGAGACAGCGGTTCTATAGAAATCCGCCTTTCTCTTTCTCTCTCTCTCTCTCTCATTTTAATAATTCAAGCATTATTTAATTCTACCATTTTTGCCAGCAATTCGTGAAATCGGGAGATCACGGTACAAAGAGAAAATCGCAAATGCTACTGTACGGCATTCTGAATTCTTCGAGGTGAACTCTTGCGAGCATAACGTACTACTAGGAATCCTGCAAAATCTAATAGAATAAACAATACAAGTCACTGATCCGTCAAAAAACACTGATATAAAAGAAATCGTACAAAATCAGCAAATTTTCGGGGGAAACGATGCTGCCGTAGAAAAATTCTGCAATTACGCGATCCGTAGGAACAAAAGCCGTGGGGGTGGTAGAGGAAGTTGCAGTTGAAGGGACACACTCGCGTCTTCCCAGTGCGTCGGCCAGGGTGGTTAGCCCGCGGGCAAAGCCCAACCCTCTCGGTCTTATTCACGGGCCAGGGAACCAGCTCAACTTCCTCCTGCACGGCTCTAGAGCCGACACTGAAGCTGAATCTCTGTGTGTTGGTCGACGGTAATCGAATCACCGCGGCCGCATCACGGAATCCGCGGAAACTCGTTCGTCGTCCGGCCGCAATTTCGATTACGCTCTCGAGGAGCACGCTGTTTGCTCGGCCGGCAAACAGGCTCAGCTTGTCCTTCCGCCCTCGATCTCTCCCCGATTAAAAATCTCCTCGGATGCAACCACTGTTGTTCACGTCGCTCGATACCTCGCCGCAACCAACGATTTCGGCGAACCACGTTTTTCCCGTTCTATCCGAGAGATTCTCGCGGAGTTTTCAAGGAATTCATCCTCGTTGGTTTGTTGCTTTCTTTTTTTCTTTTATTTCAACCAACATTTGCACTCCGAGCTATTCTAACACTGGGTTTACGGGACACGTTGAAACGACGGGTTCTAATAGTTTTAATTTACAAATATTGAGATCGTGAAGATGCGTTCGTGAAGAATTATTAAACCAATTTATTTTTTTGGGTATATAATATAAAAAATACAGCTAAAAATTTTGGATGAACTCATTCTTGTTATTTCTATAAAATTATATGAAATACTAACTTTTGCTGCTCCGTAATCGTAGTGTTAAGGGCAACGCCGAATATTTCTTTCCAGTTAACATATTCTACAGTACTTAACACAATTACCTGTCACAGGCGGTCAAATGACCGGTTTTATATTTCTCATTTTACAATTGCACAAAATCTAAATGAATAGGACCTTGTCATTTTTATAAGCTGAAACATTTCAGTCGCATTTAGCGCTCGGAAGGTTTAGCGTTAAATGTTCAGTAATTCCGACCAATTGCAATTTTTTTCAAAAATTTCTTTTCACATCATATGGTGAACTAATTGTTCTAACTTCTTAGAAAAAGTTCAAATGGTATGGTGCAACATCAAAAATGTTTTTTAAAGAGCGTCCGAATATTAATAGGAGTCACTGTATGTAGATTAAGCTTCTAATTTTTATGAATTATTTTATGGAAACATGAGTAAGAGAAAAATTCTTTTCGACAACAAATTTGTAGTTTATCGCAAGGATAAAATCGAGAGGAATAATACCTTCTCGAAGTCCTCGAAGGACAAGACAAATAATATCATTTTCAGGTCTCTCCCAACGATCATTAACAATTTCGTCTCTGTTAAAGTCGCCGCCAGTTCTAATTGGAAGCAGATTCGAGCGCTCGAAATGGACCGTGAATCCCATTGTTTAAAGGAGCGAGTTAATTAGTTGTCCAAGGGGTTCCGGGCTGTTTATCGGTTATTTAGGTTGTGTTCTTTCGGGAGGGAGGACGCGGGCTTTGCCGGGAAGGGGTCTAAACAGGATAAAATTTACGCGTTTCGAAACGAGGACCAGAAGCAGGAGCGGAAGCAAGAGCAAAACTCCCGTGGGGACGCGTGCGCATCCCCGGCACACGGACGCCGCTGTCCTAGATCAATCAAACGAAATAGTTAATTGTGTCTGTGACAATATTCCTGTGTCTAGTAATGGACTTGGGAGATTGGTCGAGTAAAACCGAGTGAAACCGAACTGGATCCTCTGTTACCCGACCGGTAATCGAATTACGTAAGCGTATGTCGAATTCGTGGAAATTCGTGGCCGTGTAGGAGAGTGCCGAATATGCAGGCGATTCTGAAAGTGTCCCTGGGGCCCTATGGGAACCCTTAAGCCTGCCGAAAGATTGTTTCGATGCCTTCAATCCGGCTCGAATTAATCCCTGACCCTTTAACATCGAGTCAGTATTTCGTCGCTTCGAGCGCTATCTAATAAACACATTGAGGATTTTCTGCGTTTATTACAGCAGTATACAGGATATTTCGTAAATGGTGGGCAAAACTTTAGGAATAGTTTCTTAATGCTTAGAGAAGAAAAAAAAAGTTATATCAACATAGGTCCGGAAAAGATTAGTTTCAGAGTGATTAAAGTTTTTGTGCCACAATTCTCGTCGCATCGTCTTAAAGGCCCGTTTAAACAATCGTAAAAAATATCATTTCCAAATCTATTCCTACAGTTTTGCCCACCATTTCCGTATAACCTTCTATAGCTGCGATTTAACGTGGAAAAACAGTGAAAGAATTTGGACTGTTGCGATCGACGATGAGCATTTTTATTTTTCACGAAGATCCGCAGTCTACTAATAAATATTGATTGACTCTGTCTCCTAGAATTTTCATGAAACGATCAGTAATCGTTAAAAATGCAAAGAAACTTGCGGCGCGAATGGGGTGAACAACCACGAAAGCTACAACAAACCGAGTTCTAAATGAGCGGTCGTCGGTCGATTGTTTTCGGTCGCGATAAATATTTCAGCGATAAATAATTGCTCGAATTATACCGGTCGATTTACGAGTCGTCGAAGACCTCGAAATTTAATGAACGCGAATATCATTCGCTCCCCGTAGAATCAACCGGAGACATCCATTATATACCGCGCGATCGAATTGCTCTACTTTCGTTCAATTATTCAGGTGCCAAGTAAAATCCAAAAATCAAAATCAACCGGGGGGAGCTGGACTTCAATTTCGAGGTAACTAAACAATTTCGAAACTACGCTTGAAACACCGTTTCTTTTTTTTTTTTTATTTCTGGAACTTTTATTCGCCGGAACTCTCGGCGGCTACTTATCCTTTACGAATTAACGCAATTATTTCTAGTTGCTCGGGAGTTTGCTGATTAGTCAAGAGATTCCGTAGTTTCGCGTTAATCGCAGCCGTCGCGCAGTTTGTCGGCGAGAAATCGTCCGCAAACAGGGTCCAAATCCTGGACGGTGTGTGTGTGCGAGACTCTATCTCGCCCTCGGAGCCTGAAAAATTCACCCCCGCGTGTTTGCGGGCTTGGGAAGCGTCGAGGCCGAAAAACAAGAAGGGAGGCGACGCGCGCGACCCTCTTTATCGCCGAGACTTCGCCGCTTGTTAGGATCTTCGAGATTTTTATGGGTCACGGGACTGCCTAAGAGCACGGTTCTCTCTCTCTCTCGCTGTATCGGACCTCTTCGAGCTCGGTTTTCGTGGTCTGTCGCCCGAGTTATCGCCCCGAGAACAAGGGAATGCGCGGCCCAACGTTCCAGAGAGGAAAACTTCTGATCAAAACTCACCGCTGTCGAGGCTGTTCTGATTCTCTAGGTCCGGCCCTTGCACCGACGATGGTCTGCCGTCTTGGAGGTAGTCTGCAAAAAGATCATGCCCGTTTCGTTAGAAAGAAAAAGCTTTATTGTCGTTTTTTAACATTATTTTAAATCAAATATTTTTTTCCGACCAAGAATATATTTTTTCCTAATTTTTTCCCCATTTCATATGGGACGGTATCGAAAGGGAGATCGTTTCCGTCCTTTTCGATCAGTCCCTTATCCAGTGGCGTAACTTCGGGCTCCGTTGGACCCTAATAGGGGTCAACATTGAAATTTCATGGGACTTGGTGCGATCGAGCAGAACGAAGTCGGGCTACCGGTGGTGGGACGAGAGCGGAAGGGGGAGGGGGCAGAGTTCGCGTTCTGGCATGGACATGGGCATGGGCACGAGTATGGGCGCATACGACCCTTTTGCCACACGGATGCGTATAATACGAGAAAGGGGTGGAAAAGAGACGAGGTGATCCCATGGGAGCCATACCCCGGTGATATTGGCTCCCATAGCCCATTCCTGCGCATAGGAGACCGAACCACCTTGGGCCAACATCGAGGAAAACTGGCCAAAATTCAAATTTCCCACCGGACGTATGCGCAACTTTAAGCGTAACTTGCGCGAAACAACTACGGGCTCGCGCGCCTGTATTCGTGATCCAAGTTTTTCCGCGTCTCCGTGTGCGATTATCGATAAACGGTCACCGACAGGTCGAGGAAATTCCAGTGGCTCGCTCATTTTACCGCCGTTTTGCCGAATAAACAATCGCTTCTCAGTTTTACGCCGACCTAATGGAATTTTCGAGGATAATAATCGAATCAAAGATGTCTATTGTTGAACATTCACACGTCCCCTGAAGATTTCTAACACGTCTTGTTTTGAGTGAAATTATATGTATCGAGTGAAAGTGATACCGCGTAGATTAAAATTCAACGAGTGCGCGCGGACGAATGCGGAGATATTACAGTATCGCGAAAGTCGATTCGCAGGAGGGGGTTGGTTCATGCGACTGGGGCGCGGGTTAATTGTTTGTCCGAGCGCGCGAATAACTCATTGATAAGACGCGGCGCATGAGACGGCGGAGACGCCGGGTGAATTACGGGCTAAGTAGTCTGGGCATGAAAAGCTGCGGCACTCAAGCAGCTGGAATTATCATCGCTCATAAGTCACCGGTTTGCGAACATTGCAACCGGTGCAACAGCAACAGCAACGGCGGCGATGGTTGCCGCAGAAACGTGCGCGCGCGTGCGAGCGCGCGGCCGCGCGGTTCGCGGTTTCAGAGAAGAGATAACTCGTATAAATAACCCGGAAGTCCGCGGTGTACAATAGTCTTTTTTTACGAGTATGACTTTTGGGAGTTCCAAGGCCGCGCTTGGGACACTGTTGGTAATCAGTTTCTCGTTGCTACCGAAATATACCGGGTGAACGAGCTTAAAAATAAAAAAAAATAAATAAATAACGCGAGGCGAGCGTGCGCGCACGTAGCACCGCGTTCCGCAATTTCAGGATCCGCCATTACGTCGGGATCAGATGTGTCCGTTGTATTGATCATAAAAATGGCAGCTTTTAGCCGGTTGCCTTCGACTGCCTCTCCGCGGGGCACCAGGATCTATCAAATTTTTATGCAAACATGATGCAAGATCGATCGAACAATCCTACATTTAATTAAGCCTGCCTGCGATCCTCGATCGATCGTTGACGAGTTTAAGAGATAACCAAGAAAACGAAAGAATTGTTGCGGCGAGAGAAAGCAACCCTTCACCCCCGTCCCCCCGAAAACGTTTCCAACTCGATATCCAGCTAATCCAATCACTGCCGCGTTTCAACCCCTAAAAGAACGGCAACACTCCCCTCGACAGTCGGTAAAACCAACCCCTAAATCCCATAAACAACCGGCTCAACCGTCTAGAGAAGCCAAAATTAACTGTTCCGATCATCAATCTTACGACAGCCGGCCCAGAATTACATCACAATTTAACAAGTACGGTTACACCCTTGGTTTCGTTTATTCATACATCTGCGAGCCACCGAAACAATTTCCTTGATCCTCCTTTAATCAATTTCTGCAATAGCCGCTTGCAATGCGCCAACCTTAAAAACAATTTTCACTCTAGTACACTTTCCACCATATTTGTTTGTTACTAGGTCTCACGCTATTATTAATTACTCCTACTCGGTATCGGCTTGCGGTGGCAAGGAAAAAATGATTTCAAGTGCTACATCTATTCTTGGTGGAAAAAGTCGAGTTGTTGGTCTCACACTTTCCACCGCGTCTTCCGTAAAAATTCTTCAATACTCGGTTCAATCGATTCCTGCCTAATTCTAATCTCCAATTGTCGGTTTCGTCTTCGGAAAAACTATCGGTACGGACCGTTGCAGGTACGAACTTGTCGTCGCGAGCTTAGTCGAACGTAGGTGGTGTCCCGGCAATTCGAAAATTTGCCGGGTTACCCATTCGGGATTCAAATCGCGCGCACTCGTCGACAAGGGTTCGACTGTTCGGGGTCCTCTCGACGTCATTACGATTCTCGCCGGTGGGACACGCGCGCAGTACGTATAGAAATTTCGACGGCACTCGAAGCTGTTGGGAACCGGTTTTGGTTTTGTATTAGCATGTAACTCCGGCAGGAGTTGAAGTTGCGATGGCTTGTGGGTGGCTGGGGCGAACGTAGGGAGGGTAATTACCTCCTTGGGGAGTGTGGCCCCCCTTCTCTCCCCCGCCGACCCGCCGCGGTGTAGCCGGGTATAGCCCCAGCACGGGTACAGAGGCTTCCCACTGCTCCCAGTGGTCCCGCGGGAGCACAACAGCGGCTCTCATCCCGCTGGTTCTCATTCGACCCAAATTGGATTCCCTGCTGTCGCGAGCGCGCGCGCGCACGCTCGCCTCTAGCGTCTTTTTCTCTCTCTCTCTCTCTTACCTTTCTCCTGCAATTTCTTTCGAGAGCTCAATTATGCAACGTCTCCGATATGCGTCACGACCGTCGCACGATCTCAAAATTATGACTGGTTCTCTCCCGCTTTGCCCGAACATCCTACAATCGTTCGCGAGGCTTGACCGATCCTTTCCGAGGCATAGAATATTTAGTGGAATACATTCACGTTGGTAGATATTTGTTTCTCATAGCTGTGGATTCTCGATTAATACACTGTAGACTGCGAGTAGAGGCTCTTCAGTCCATGTCTTCGGTATAATACACGATTTTGTTACGATCTGATCGATCCATTCGGAACGCAGAGAATGTCAAAGAGGCCACACAATCTATTCAGGATGGTAGACGACGTTTGATAAAAATTTTCATCGTCAATTACAAGACACAGAAACCGTATAAAAATTTCTTTCAATTTTCAATAATTTTTATAAATTGAGAATAACATATAGACATTCTTAAATTGTTTTAGATTACGTCCACCCATTTTTGTCATAAATGCATAAAATCCGCAGTCCATTCACAGCTGTGGGTTAACCCCTTGCCCTCGAGTCAGAATGGTGGTGAAGATTCTGTACAGAGTCTGATAAATATGTTACTGTTTTTCCTTTAAAACGAAATCAAATTCAAATAAAATATGAAATTCTAAACGATAAAGAATTTCTAATCGCTGTAATCACAAAATAAATAGTAGTGCAATGGCATCGTCGATTGCACAAAGAACTACAGCGAAAGAGAAAAATCGATTTTAGATGGGATTTTAGAAGAAGCTTTAGAAGTTCCAAGGACGATCGACTTTCCCCTAAATGATTTTTGGACGCGTCGAAGTTAAATTGAGTGCGATTCTCGATTCCTAATACGGCACGGAGGGTGTTGCCATGCATGCGACGGTAAGACTAGCCATCTAGCAGGCCAGCAGCGAGAAGCACACGCGAGTAAAATGTGATACGGTCTCCCGCGACTAGACCTTCTTGTTCCGTCATTATAAACTCGCTCTCCCGGCGACGCTATATTCCCCGCCTCATATCTAATACGATTGTACTCGGAGCGGTAAACTCGTGCAGCTGCAAATGCAACTGCGACCGGATGAAGCGCCCGCGGTTTCGAAGCCATCGCGGATGTACGCCGGATTAGTGTTTACACGCGGCGCCGCTGTCTGCTCGATCATCTGCAACGTGTCCGGCCCGGAGAAAACCCGTTCCCTTCCTACAATCGTGGTTTCGATCGATCCACAGTGGCATTTTCCAAAATTCAAGCAAAAGAAGAATATGATGCTGGACACTTCCCATCGTTCACTGTCAAATTCATTTTACGTAAAATATTCTTCGACGCTAAACCCACCGAGCTTTACAAGTCAGCCTGTACACGTTATAGCCTGTACGCCTTATAAAAATAACAAGATTCAATTTATTTGAACTCTGCGCGATTCGTATTATAATACCGGCTCTATTAAATAAATTTATTTAATCGTTTACCACGAAAGTATTTTTATAATTTCAGTAATCGCGAAATAAACGATCTGGAACCGGTCGTTCGACCGATGACGTTAAGTTTAGCATTAACACTTAAGAGTTCTTCTTAAGAGAAGCTAACTTTAACATTTGCTAAGTGATGGATAGTATATCTGTATCTGCACATTAGTGCGGTTCATATTAAAATACCGGCTCTATTAAATATATTTATTTAACCATTTACCACAAAAGCATTTTTATAATTTGAGTAATCGCGAAATAAAAAATCTGGAACCGGTGGCTCGACCGGTGAAGGTAATTTCAGCGTTAACACTCTAATTTAAGAAGCTAGCTCTAACATTTCCTAAGCGGTGGAGTTAAGATAAATTCAAAAGAAGGATGGGACCCGGCCACGAAAATTTCAAAACTCGATAGCTGTCTCTCTCTCTCTCTCTCTCTCTCTCTGTGTGTGTGTGTGTGTGTGTGTGTGTGGAAGCAGCAGAGTGCACTCTGCAGCAAGATAAGCGCAACAGAGCCGTAAAAAGCGGTTCACCGGCGAACAAAGGACCCGGGCCAGGAGAAGGAGGCAGAAAATAATTTTCCGTTTCAGACCAGTTCCGGAGCGGTTCCGTGTGGATCTTTGCGAGTCGGTCCGACGGGTCGGTAGGACTAGTTTTGGTCCTGCGACTGTCAGGAGCGGCTACCGTTTCCGGTAGTCCGGGCGCATCGTTGGTTGCAGTGGCTATGGTATGGCAACTGTAATTCGCGGGCGGGCAAACGAATGAGAAAGCTTCCTCGGAAGTTTCCTCGGTTCTCGGCTAATAACTCGAGGCCGGTTCGCTCGACTCGGCTCGTCCCGGCTCGGCTCGGCTCAGCGCGTTGTCGAGGCGTTTTAGCCACCGCGGTAAAACTTGGTAACTCGAGGAGATAAAGGTAGTCAGTGTCCCGAGGCCATACTAACGATCCTCTCTCGGCTAGATCGCGCCAGCGCTCGTATCTTCACGGTCTCATCTTTTGCCGAGGCGATCTCGTCTTCCCGAGCTAAGTCAGCGGAGAGAGCTTCGTCAGCCTTCCCTGGAAATTGTCTCGCGCCCCCAAGATTTCGCGTTTTTCTTTCGGAAAACACGCCCCCTTACCGACACCGCCCTCTCTCACTGTCTCTCTCTCTCTCTCTCTCTCTCCTCGTGATTCGTGAATTTCGTCGTAATTTCCGGGCATTAACGCCGCAGGAAAATGGTCCGTCTTGCCGCCTTCCACGGTAGTACCCCTCTCTTTTACATTACTTTAATCGGTTTTCTTGATTGTGTGCCCCGTCCCGCGGACCCCATCTTCGAAAAACCGAAGCTCCTTTGTCCGAGGAAATTGGATCCCTTACCCCCACCCTATCCCTTACCCCACACCTCGCGGAAAATTCTACGAGCAATCGTGGTCATTGCCTACGCTGTAACGCCACCGATTCTCGCGAAATATTGCGAAACGGTCGGGAACGCGTCCGTCGACGCTCGATCTGATTACGGAATGGCGAGTTCTTCGTTAAGCAGCAGGGAAACCGTGGAACTAAACGACAGGAATTACTTGACGGCTTGAAAAGGCAATGGTGGGGAACACCGTCGGTTGTATCGGTGTCGCTCCTTTTAGTTTCTTTCGCGTGGTTATTGTACTGTGGCGAGATGGCAAGAAGATCCCCAGGGCAAGACTTGTGTCCTCACTCTACCTTCCCCTTCTACGACGCTATTCCCCACACGCTCGAGGCCCGATCACGTGACGCGTTTCGTCTGTGTCGTGCATGTGTCCGGTACTGGCAGGGAGAGGATAACTTTTCCCCTCAATTCGTGCTTCCTCCCCTTATCTGGACCTTCTTGTCATCTCACCACGATACACAGGTAGCCGAGGAGCCATTCCAGGAAATCAAACGAATGTTGATCGAAGAAACAGAAATAAACGTGTTCGAATTGAATGGGACTCGAATGGTGTTTCATCAATCCTTGTCGGTCATTTGCGCGATGCTTCGACGCTGTTTAGCTGATTACCGTGTCGAAGGATCCCGCGCGATACGCGGGACTCGTTCGACCGGTGGTTAATATGTTAATTCAATTAGGAAACAAATCCACGGACGCCCGTTTCACACGAAAATCAATTAGACGACGACGTCGAATGGGCTGGAGAGATCGGTGTCGGGCTATCATTCCACAGTGGTCATTAGCGACATATTTCATTCGGAGTAATGATAGACTGTTCGACGGGCTAATAACGCCGAGTTCCCTCGTTTAATTGTTGCGCCTTAAGTAATTCGAATTTAATGCGCGTCAGAATGCGCCGCGGTGTGTCCCCGCTGCCCGATCAAGCTGCGACAGGATATTACACATAGATTTTATCCATTCGCGATCTAGAGTCCAAGATGAGGGCCATTTAACGCTAAACCCACCGAGCGCTAAAAGCATATAAAAATGAAGAGGCGCAGTTTATTTTGATTTTGTGCAATTTTTTATGTCGATATGTGGACAAAAAAATTTATCCAATCGATTTCCATGTAAGTAACTGTATAAGTTCAATAATCGTAAAATGAAAAATAGAGAACCGGTCACTTGAGTGGTAGGTTTAGCGTTAATTGAGTAGCGTTCGATGGAAAACCGGTGATAATATCGAGCCGGCGCGATCCCATTTCCGAAACGCGCCGCGAAATAACGAAAACCTGCTGGTCGGAAATATTTCGTGAAAAATGTATCGGACATTCGATATTCACCGGCCGAACCGCGATAGTCGCGGATTTTCGCGTCTTTCAAAAAAAAAACGCATAAATGGACGCGGCTGGATCATTCAAATGAAAAATCGACGTTCGGAGGGAGAAACGTGAAAGTGGGCGGATCGGCCGGTTCCAAATTTGATTTTAATCGTTGACGGATCAAAGTGTCGGTTACTTCGAGATCACGCGCTCGATGTTCCAATGGTCATCTGCCTCTGCGGTTAATGCGATTTTAATCGACCTTGCGAGCAGCCACGTTTCTTTCAATTATTAAAACAGAGACCCTTTTCTTTCGGAGGGGCTCTTCTTCGTGGGGGTAATTACGATTTTTTAAGGGCGAAGGTTCCTCGGGGAGGATTTTAGTCGAGCACACCGGAATATGAAACACTCGTGAGCGGGATCAGGATGAGACGGTGACCTTCTTGGACGGGTCCGAACGGATCTACCCAGATAGCACAGAGACGTCTCCCAGACGTTCAAACGACGTCTCCATGAAGACGTCTATTCCGGTCGTAAGACGTTCAGATCCAAAGTGGATGTAAAAAAGACGTCTTCAAGATGTCGCGTGCTATCTGGGTATTTACAGAATCCTCGAAAGACTGATCAGGTTCGCCATCGCGTTCTTCGTTAAGATTTGATTGGTGTAATTTTTCTGGAATTTTCTTATTAGCAATTTGAAGAAACTTTGACGGAAAGTATCAAACTTCTTCTGAAGGGTTGAATGAAACCTTATCGTCTTCATTAATCGCCAACCCTCGTTTCGCGCCTTCGAGCCGCAGGCTACCAATGATTTCGGTCATAGATCCAGGCAAGAACTTTGCTCTTCACTCCCGGAAGACGCCATAAATTATCGCAGAGCTCGATTAGCCGAGTTGCTCTAATTTTGTGGGTCTTTTCGCGGCGTCCCTCGGTGTCCTGTTAGATATTGTCCTGCGATCAGCGAATTCGAGTGCGGGGCATAAAGAAATCATGGTAAGAATGAAGCGTGCCACAATCGGGTGAAGAAGAAAGGCGGCAGGTAGGACGGACGGAAGGAAGGAAGGAAGGGCTCGCATAGGGATCGAAGGGTATTGCGGTGTCCTTTCAAGCCGGCGCGGCAGATTGCTAGTGCGCCACGGAGTACGGCGATACTCCGGACACCCGGTACAGTGTCATCGGCACATGCCACTGTTAAGGGCAGGCCCGTCCCGGGGGATTGTCGCAAACAATAGCAATAGGCTAGCCAGAGTCCAAGGGAGAGAGAGAGAGAGAGAAGAGGAGAGAGTAACCCTTGGCGGAGCCTCCGGCTAAGTCCTAGGACGAGGTCCTGCGCCAGTATCCTTCGACCTACCCTTCCCCTCCTTGAACGGCCGGGGACGAAGAAGACGAAGGAGGCCGCAGAGCGAAGGGAGAACGCGGCCGCCGCGCCGGAGAAGGAGAGAAAGTATACCGTCGGGAAAACTTTAATTTCTTTCTGAGAAAGATGGCTGTTCCTTGTATTTCGCCGCCGCACGAGGATCGGCCCTGTGTGTGTGCCTCGATGTGCTCCCCGATGTGCGCGTGCACCAACACCGGGAGACGCGGCAGCACGAGAACCCTCTACACCTTCGAGCGGCAAGCTCTGCGCACCGAGATAGGGACACCGGTGGGCTTGGTAGGAATTAATTTGGCCGGATGTCCCTGCTGGGACGTCTCTTCGCAGCCCCGAACCGTTTGGCCGCGACCACTTTTCCAAACGGACCTACCGAGACCCCGAAAAATCAGCTCCCGAGACCCCCCATCCTTCGAATCGATCAGAACCTGGACAGTTTCGTCTGGAGGACCTGCGAGGAACCTGTCCGCGACTCGTCTGGACCTGCTAATTCCTCTTCAAGCTGTCGAATCCTAGCTGGATCATATTGTCCCCAAGAAATCAGCTCTCCCGCCCTTGGAATCGATCAAAACCTGGACAATCCCGTCTGGAGGACCTGCGAGGAACCTGTCCGCGACTCGTTTGGACCTGCTAATTCCTCTTGAAGCTATCGAATCCTAGCTGGATCACATTGTCTCCGAAAAATCGCGTCCCGAAACTCCACGCCCTTGGAATCGATCAGAACCCGGAGACAGCAAGCCTTCTGCGTCCCGAGGACCCGGAGGAACCATTCCGCAACTTGTTCGGAGCTATTAATTCCTCTCGAGGCTATCAAATCCTTGTAGTACAAGAGGTTATCTGCTACTTAGATCAGTCGGTCCTCAAAAAATCAGCTCCCGAGGCTCGCTGCTCTAAAGCTGATCGGACGAACGAGAAGAATACCGGGAGTCCCGCGAGGAGTCGAATCTGGAGGTGATCCGAACCCTCTTCAAGCTATTAGATCCTTCAGGATCTTTCGAGGAGTCCGAAGAACTTGAAAAGGTTCTTCGACGAGAAATACACTCGAATCCGACCGATTCTTCGGAGAAATTGGCCGCGTCTGTTGGCTTTCTTTCTAATCAAGTGGTTTCAGAGAATCTTCCTGCCCCTGCCTCTGCCCTTGTCCCCCTGGAAGCTAATCGCGAGGAGATCAATCGCTTGAAATTAGCGATGGTCGTGCCTGTGTATCGCGGGTATCGATCGAGGTCATAGTTCAGGACGCGAGATGAACCATAAAGCGACGCACACACCTGCGTATCATAAACATGACGCCACGAGGCCGTAAGCTCTCGGCCCCACGTCAGCCCGACGCAGCCAATTAGTCGAGGAATTAGCGTGACTACGATCTCGAAATTATTACGCTAACCGTGCCTTCCGACGGTGCAACCTTCGACGAAAAGGGTTGCTCTTCTGTCTGTCCTAAAGGGTCGCGCGTAATTCAGCCCTCCACCGCCACCACCACCACCACCACCACCACCACCACTACCACCCCCGCAACCCATTTGTGCCTCGCTCGGAACTAATGTTTCTCTGTCGAGTTGAATCGCAAATTCGATGAAAACGATGTCCGGACGCTCGCGGGCGATGGGATACTACGATTAGGCCAACTATATGCGGCGATCCGCCAATTCGGTCGAACTCGGTGAAAAAATTTTCTTCTGGACGCGTTGCGTGTTCTGCGGTTTTTAACGTTAAACCTATCGAGCATTAAACGCGATTAGAGTGTTTTAGCTTGCAAAAGTGACAAGGCTCTGTTTTTATTAGATTTTCTCATAATTTCATTAGCTGCAAAATGAAAAATAGAAAATCGATCACTTGATGGCAGTGATAGGTTCAGCGTTAAATAAATGAAATAGTCCACCTTCCCGAATCGAATCGAATCAGTAAAACTAGAACACAGCTATTAATTCTAACTTAATCAAATTGAGACCGGTCCAGCAACCTGTTCGAAACTGGACCATCTCCGTCCCGGCAATTAGTCAAATTAGAAGCTGCATAAAGAATTAATCGTCGACTCTGAAATTCCAGGGAACGTCGGGAACTTCCCAAAAATATCGTTTCGTTGTTCTCAATCGCGTTTCCGAGCGGAGCATCTGCAAAGTATCGCTCGAAGAAGAAGAAGAAGAAGAAGAAGAAGAGAAAACGGAAGAAAGGGTTTTCGGGATGCGACGAGGGGCGTAAAGAGGAGAGGCCAGAGCCTCGTCCCACGGAATGGCGTCACAGCCCAACGAGAGAAAGATTAGCATAAAGTTAGCGCGGCGCCTGATACCTATATGTTCGCACGAAAGTTAAGTTGGCTTGCGCGCTACCGGCCCTCCGGTCCCCAGACACTCTGTCCCGGCTCCGTCACATTTCGATACGAGCTTAATACCGTATTCCAGAACATCATCCACCGACAGAATACAATTTCTTCGTCTGCGCTCTAACGAACTTCGACTCGCGCTGAAATATTCGACCGGAGGCATATGTGTACATCGCTGCTCGATGTCTTTCGCGAATATCTCGGATACTAAGACCGAGCGACGGTACACGTACAGGGAGAACCACTTTTTTAATATTCGACCATACGACTTGGATTTTTTTTTTTGAGAAGTTAGAACAATTAGTTTGTTACGTAACATGAAAAAATTTTTTGAGGAAAATTGGTCGGAATTGCAGAGAAAATACTAAAAGTTGTGTTTTGCAACTTTTTTATGCGGGCTTATATCGAAAATTTAGAAAACACGTTTCCCCTTTCTGCAAAATTACCAAAAAGAATTGTCGACACTGACAAAGTGGAGCCTTAAGAATCGGGAAACGTTGAAATACCTTAACCCTCATCCGTCCCTCGCGTCAATAGTTTTCCCGAAATAGGTTCCACTGATCTGTTATTCATAGGTAAATCTGCCCGAAACTTCGTGACTTTTCTGTTTCTAATGCGAAACTCGGACCGGAAAACTTTAGGTGTAATTTGAATAAACAAAAGCATCGAAAGATAACTGTTTACCTTGTTATTTAATCGATCTTTCACAGCTGTGTCAATTTGATACCGAGGATTGAGTTGGTGAAATGAGGGATAAGGGTTCGAATAATGATAAATGATTTGATGCATTTATGATAAAAATTACTGCAATTTAAAGTAATGGACAGATAGAAAGAATGTAAAAGTTTCTTCGCGGGGTCTGCGGCACAGCAGCGAGGTATCGGTGTGAGCGTGGTGATGATCCGGCGCGTACAGGGAATCGAAGAAAATATATATATATTTTTTTTGTTTCGTTCTCCGCTCCTAATTGTTTCCATTTCGTAATCACGATTCAGCAGACACCCCGCGGATAAAGTGTTCCCTGTATTGTTCATAAACATCTGGCATTCGGGCTCGCAATAAACGCGCGCGAACGGTCTCGCGTAAATACGCGTGTTCGCGTGTAAAATATGCGTGCGTGGCAGCGGAAACATCCAGAGCGCGAGCGAACGTATACACACGGCGCGCATTGTAAATCAAGCCGAGCTGTTCCGCTCCGATGTGTATACACACACTCGCTCTCGCGCGGCCCCGGGTTTTCGCGCGGCCGGCACTCGTTCTAGCTCGCTCGCACGCAGGCTTGCTCGCGGAAAAATGCTTGGCGCAAAAATTGCATGGTTTTTTAATCTCCGTGGCTCGACGTAATTATTTTCTTCATCGTCAGAGCGGCGAGCTGCCGCGCCACGCTCCTGATTCCTCGCTCGTAATTACACCCTTCCGCGGAGAACCCGATAACACACCACTTTCCCAAGGACCACAGGCCGCCCCTAACTTGTAACTTTTTTCATTTCGCCGTCGATCCGCAGTCGGGGAAACTCTCGAACACTTTGCTGCCTGGACTCTCTCCTCCACGCTGCCGTACTAAAAGATGCGCGCACGGTTACGCGCTCACGATCCTCGATCCATGAACGTTCGGCTGATCAGGAACGTCCCGTTCTACTGAAAAATTCATTTCTTTTTTGCGCGACACGTCCCATCCGCGCGCTGCACACTGCAACCACCCGGTTTCCTGGCCACATAATTGTTTTAGCGGTATTTCAAGGATTAACACTAAATCCACGGAGCACCAAAAGCGATTCAAATGTTTTAGCTTACAAAAATGACAACGCTCTATTTAGTTGGATTCTGTGCAGTAGTTAGCAAAATGTGTGCTGCATAATTTCAATAATTGTAAACTGAAAAATAGAAAAGCGGTCATTTGGCCGGCAGTTGTAGGTTGTGAGAAATTCGCAGTCTAATAATTATGTTTTTTTATACGAACATTATGCGATTGCACTATTTTCGTCGATGCTAGACTACCAGATGACAATCTTGTAAATGATGAACGCGACGGACCAAAAATAAGATTATTTAGAAGAAGATTGTTTGATTAGCATTGCTGTTTTAAAAATCGGATATTTCATATGGGACAAGCTAATTACACCAACAACGATCAACTCTCAGGTCCAATCAGCATTCTGCTTAGTGCGATTCTGACGTGCCACGCTGGCTCGCGGATTGCCACGCAATTCCGGAGTAGAATTTCGCAAAGGAGTCGAAACGGAACGCGTCGACGGACGGGAATTCGTCGGGATATCTTTGTAGAATGAATTTTCGACGCGTATCGTCGGGAATTTGTTTCGTGTCGCGACAACGCGCCGAACGCCCGCGGAGAACTTGAGCCTCCACGCGCGAGTTTATAAATACAATTCCGCGTTTCCGCGTTAATTACGCTATGGTAATTCCGGGTGATTCTACGTCCGTGCAGACGTTCGCGTGCCAATTTACGGTCGCAATTCTACGTCTGTGTAATCTCCCAGGCACAATTCCAGCTGTCTACTGGATCAGAGATATCCGAGTCCCGTTTGCGTATCGCGCCGATGCGGTTCAACGTTGTCGCGCGCGTATGCGATTTCGCGAGACTTACAGCGTCGCGTCGCGTCGCGTCGCCCTCGATCGGGACGCGATCGCACGCCGGGCGAACGGTGTTCTACCTTGGTGAAATTTTTACGAGGACGGAAGCCGCCTCCAGGGCTCGTTCTACCGGTGGAACGCTCCCGCCGCCGCCTACGCGTTAAACAAACGCGCGTTCGTGGCGAAACAAGCAGTAGAATGCGAAAACTGTGATCAGACACTCGACGAGTGCTTCGTCTAAACGATTCACAGGGACAGCATTCTGTTATGTCTTTAACGGAACGATCTTATACTCGGGGAACGATCGAACGTATAAGGGTTAATATATTTAATAGGTTGGAAATAATATAACAATATTTTAAAAATCTTCGAATGTTTTTGCTGTTTTCCACCAACTCGTTTTCGTCGTAAATGCATAAAATCCGCTGTCTATTTATTACTTATTTATCATGAGGCTAAATCTTTTCAGAGAGACGTGTTAATTCAGCGTACTATTTATTTCAGTGCGTAATACCAGCGTCATGCTGAGGGAACAACGAGATTGATTGTTGCTAGCCAAGGAATTGAATGGCACCGTTCGCACGAGCTGAATTGAAACAGAAGAATTTTTCGAATTCTTGTCGAATTTCTGACGAACTGGCCGCGAGAGTCGAACTAGAAGGTATCGGCTAGCCCCCGGTGAAAAGGCTCCTCAGAAAACTGCGGTGTTTTCTGGTTAACAATTACGATCGATGGCACAATGGCTATCGCGCGAACGAGAGTGCGAGTCATCTGTTGACGGTATGTTTTTACAATTTTCTTTTTTTGTTTGTTTTTACATCTCTTTTTCTTCCACCGAGGCGTCCCGTGTAAAGCTTGTTGCGACGAGCGAGGATGAGAGCATAGAATATTCCCTGTCGGTGTAACGAGGATTCGCGAGGTGAAAAAAATTACTTCGTCATTAAAGAAGATTCCAATTTCTTTCAGCAACGCGCGCACGGCTGGCAGCGATTCGAAGCGTTCTGAAGCAGCACAGGTGAATCTCCTCTCTTCTGGTATCGACGCGCGAGTGTGCTGGTTCGTCCGTGCTCGCCCACAGAGATCCCTCGTGCAACTGCTGGGAACGAGAGGATCGGGAGAGAGTGTCTCTGTGTGCGTGTGTGTGTGCGCAAGAAAGAGAACATAGCTAGAAAGAGAGTAAGAGAGAGAGAGAGACCTATAGTCGGTCCCAAGGGATACGTAGTGCCGTGGCACGGCCCGAGGCAGCTCGTCACCTGGGACAGCCTTATATCGGCGAGTACAGTCGCACCGAGAAAGTGCCATTGTACCTAAAGCCGTTTTCCTTGCTCTTGATCAAGAGCCATTCGAGAACAACCGCGATTCGTGCCTCGAAATGTTCTCTCGCGGGGGCGCGGCTCTGATAGATAATGGACGGGGGGGAGGGCGGAAGGGTGCATCGTATTAACGCCTCCCTCTATCCCGAAGTATCGATAGAGCCGTCGTGTGACGGGGCGCCCGTGTCAATAATCTCGAGGCTGTACCGGATGATCCTCCACTTTTCGCCGAACACCGTTCCGTTATCCGCGCATCGTTCCCCTCTAAAGATTAATTACTTGCGCGAAGACAGAGTCTATTCGCGCTGTAAAATCCTGAACAGGTGGCAAAGATATCGAAGACGGACTCTAACCGCTTTCGCTTTGGAAGTGTTTTACGAAATGCGACGTATCTGTGAAACATCAAAAGCTCAACCGCCGACAAACCGAATAGAAACGGCCCGGGATGGTCAAGTGAAGGTACCGAAGGCTTCATTAGCGGTTTGATCGCGCCGGGATATACGTGGGAACGCGTAAAGAGGAGAACGAACCGCGGTCGCGAAGGCTGGCGAAGGAGAAAAATCGAATGAGGGATAGAGGAGAGAGAGAGAGAGAGAGAGGCCGGAGAGCGAAACGAAATCGGGAGAAACGGAAAGACGGCAAAGTACACAGCCGCGGGAGGGACGGAGATGGCGAAAGAAAGCCAAAGGGAGGGTGGAAAGTGCGAAGAGGCAGCGGGGCCAGATCCCACGGGAGTCCGTGCTCTCCTCTGGCGCTGCCAGCACTCGGGAACGCGAGAGAGCAGAGAGGAGGGAAGAAGGGCGAGGAGAAGGGAAGAGGGAGAACTAATCAGCTCGACGCATGCGCACTGGGCTGGTCTCGCGGTCCCTCGGGATTCCCCTGGCATTCCCCATAATATACCCTCGCCCAACTCCCCTCGCGCGATCCCCTCCCCCACCCCGGTCCCTCCTCGTCCTCGTCCTCCTCATCCCTCGGCGCCCTCTTCACCTCCGCGTCCTCTTCTCCTCTTGGATCCTACGTCGCGGTTCTACCAGCTACAGGACTTTCTACCTTCCCACGGGAAAACCACCTTCTCCCCTTTCTCTCTTTCCCTTTTTCACTCTATCTTTCTTGCTCGTGGTATTTCAGCCTTTCCTCTCCTTCTCGCTTTTTGCCAAATTTCCAGTTAACATTTTTCACGCATCTGCCCGGCGACCGTTTCCTAATTATCGTTAGTTTAGCGATTTCTTAAATACCACGATGTCTGCGGGAATTTTTTTAAATTGCAATACAGTAATTTTTAGTGGTCACTTAACGCGATTTTCCAGTTATATAGGAATTGATTTCATAAATTTTTTCATCTAAGCAAACTTTGAGATTGCACGAAATCTAAATAAATAGAGCCTTGTCATTTTTAGAAGATTGGCAAGAAAGTAATTCCAGTATTTTACGGCGAGATAAATAAAATCCAACTTTGTGATATGGGCAATGAACTTTAGTCAATAAAATATTTTAACCTCTCTGCAATCTTATTAACAAACGTTAGTTATCATATGTCAGAAATAAAACATTTTAACCGCTTTTGGTACGCGATAGGTTTAGTTTTGTTAATGGAGACAGCTTCCGGTGGTTGAGGTGTTAACAAGCGAATCTTCGAGCCTCGGAGCCTCACGGCTGACTATGCACGGTCGATACTACTGATCGGAAGAATCGAAGCGAAACGAGCTCGCAACCTGTTAACCCTACGGCCCTGCGTCCGCTAAAACTGCAATGAACCCGTGCAATTCGGAACGGGGAGAGAGAGAGAAAGAGAGAGAGAGCAGAAGACGTTGCGCCTTACAACTCCTACGGACATTTTTGTTAGCTCGTTCGGAAAGTTTCGTCGTCCTTGCAGGCGAACTTTCAAGCGACGTTCCGCAGCGGAGAAGTTTGAACATGATACACTTATATAAATGATGTCTAATGGTAATGCTCGGTAACAATGGCCGGGCGATATGTCGCCTCTCTTCGACCTCTCGCGTCATTCTTTTCCTTCTGTTCCATATTGATCAGGATTGTTCTAGAAAGCTGGAATCTCTACGATTTCTTTCACGATCGAACTTGGTTACTAAAAACTCATGTCATTTCTCATAATGTGGAGGTGGCAGGAACGTCTCCATGAACAAGTATGATCCTGTCTGCGATCCTGCAGACGCATCATCCTCGCCGTCGATGATTATCCTGGGAGTTATCGACTGCGTTCTGTCGAGAACAGTGCACGGTTAACGCCTCGCACCTTGTCCAAAGACAAGAAGAATCCGAGGGGGTTCGTGGCTTCTGCGCTTTGCTGGAGTTTTTTTTGTGTTCCAGCGGGAAGAGTTGTTGTCGCCGAGCCGACGAGCGAGATTGCAACCCCGCTGGGTCCTGATTATTCGAGCAACACGCTGTGTGTGTCCCCTTTTCCGTCAGAGCGAGCGCAGCCAATTAGGAATTAGCGGAGCGCCCGCGTGCGTTATCGAGCAACAAAAGCAACCGCGGGGACGCGGACGAGGACGATGAAGAGGAGGATGAGGAGCGCGAGCGAGCGAGCTAGCTGGCAGGAGGGTTAAGGGGTGCGCGCTACCAGGTTTCTGATGTGTCTCGTTCAGAGACAGGTGAATGGGGAAACTGTTGCTTGGAAACGATACCCGTGTATCGAAGAAAAGCTGAAACTGCTACTGCTGTTGCTGCTACTACTGGGTGCTGGCTGAGCTGAGCTGGCTTGCTTGGCTGGCTGGCTGGCTGGCTGGTGCGCGATCGTGTCGCGCGTCCTCGAACAATCTAATTGTCCTCTTTGTCTCGGGGACAGACGCAGCGAGCGATTGTCAGCTCGATTCTCAGCCAGACCCCGGACGGTTTGCTCCGGTTCCTGGCGAACGTTTCACACCACCAGACAACCGGCAGACTCCCCTGGAAATTGCGCGATATACCGAGCCAAAGCGTCCACCATTGTCATTTCTTTGCGGTTCGACGGCTGCTAGATCATCGTTCTTACAGGGGTGCTGTAACAGTGCTCGCGAGCTCTTTTAAACCCTTCACCCCCTCCCCAGGAAACGCCCCTCGGGGCTGTTAACACTAGACCTACCAGTGGCGGTCAAACGACCGGTTTTATATTTTTCATTTTACAATTGTAGAAATTATGAAGCGATTATTTATTAATTGAAGAAATTATGAAAAATTTTCTACCCGATTTGTAACCTTATTTTTTGTCTTGTTATGTTTGATAGGTTGAAAATAATATTCTCGAATTCTTCTAATGTTATTACTGTTTTAAATTACACCTACTGATTTTTCTCATAAATGCATAAAATCCACGGTCTATTGATTAGATACAAAACATATTTGTGTAAACAATAGTTTCAATAATGGTGCAGCAATTTTCAATGGTTACTCTGAGTCACCGCTCGACAGCTGAGGGTTAAATTGAGAGAAATATCTCTTTCGCTGACCGGAAATGTAGACCAAGTATTGTTGTAACTGGTTTCTTGCATTTCATGTTAGAAATACATAAAGATCTACAGTGTAATTAAAAATGTAGAGAGGAGTTGCGCGACAAGGAGCATGATGTCTGAGAAGGCCGCTGGAAGGGGATGCCCGGAGAAGTTTGAGGAGCCGAAAAGTTGTCGAGCCGATCTCCTGACGGATCGAAATCTCTGGCATTAAGAAAATGCGGGATCTCGGCTCTCAGGGGGAGGTTGCGAAGGTCCTTCGACCCGACGACGCCAGCCGGGCCGAAAGAGACGACGCCGGGATGCTGGGGAGATTATGCGAGAGCTGCTCGGGGGAAATCGCGTGTACCGCGGCTGCTAAACAACACTGATAGGCGGGGATAGTTCCGCGGCTCCTTAGATTCTTCTCCGCGCGACCTGACGTGTTGGTATAATTACAAACAAAGCAAAAAGTGCTACGCATACCTAAAATTATACCAGTGCAATAATTCGCGAACTGTATCAAAATCCGGGATGGAAGTGGGTTCGCAGTTTGAGAAAATCGCGTTTTCGATACAAAAAGTCTTATCGGCCAAGAGGAGTATTACATTCGGGGCAAAACGATCTGATTAAACGAGAGAGAAAAAGAAGCACATTCTCAGGAAAACCGAAAAAGTGTCCGGCTTATCTACGTTTCCCCAGCACTCCGAATTTGAATCTAAATGCAGCCTGGCGTAAACTGAACCACACCGACACTGGCTAAGGCTACGGTATAAGAAGAAGAGGAACCTCAAACAAAGATCTCTACAATTACTTTCTCTACTTTCGAGAGGCCGTGTATTTCAGGATTTCGGAACAGCGAAATGCTTGTTCCATATGGAGCGAGAGGAAATAATTCGACGTCGAATACGACCTGTTCCCAGACACTCGTGGAAACGTTGTCAGGTTGTGAAAGGGTGAACAAATGTCCCTGGGAAATCCTGAGCCGCTAACGTTCCGTCATTTTATTCCGAGGTAATGAGCAGCGTTGGCGGAGGAGGGCATGTATTAAAGAAACGAAGGAGCCTCGATGTTTTCAGGCGAGCAGGTAAAGAGAGAGAGAGAGAGAGAGAGAGAAAGAGAGAAAGAGAAAAAGAGAGAGAGAGAAAGAGGCATCGAGGCATCTCCCGCGGGAGTCGGTGGCCTCCTCGGGGATACAACCTCGTTCCGAGCTCCTCCAAGCCGGTTTTACCTTCGAGTATAAAGCGCGCGCAAGTACACTTGGCGAAAGGTAACCTGAAATAATAATCGGCCAGTGCAGGGTGGAGCGGATAAAAGTCGGATCCCGCTTCCTCCTCGGGGAGGAGAGGATCGAAAGAGCTCTCCTTCCTCTCCCCTCCTCTCGGAGCTCTAACCCGCTTCAGCCCGCTTCAGCCGGCTCCAGACTCGAAAACGGAATCTTTCGGATCGGTCCTGCTAGTTATCCAACAAACCGCAGGAAATAAAGAAATCCGAGGAGCACCCTCCCCCCTCCCCTAACCCGCCAGCCAATGATAAATGAAAACAATCAGTTAGCGGAATCGGGTCAAGTCGCCTCTCCGAGAAAAGTTGCTACCAAGGTCTCCCGACCAGCGCAGACTAAAAGTTCCGACTCCAGATGAACAAAATTAGATGCTTACTTGATAATTACAATTGCGATATTCGGCGTACATTTTGTGATCATGGAATTGAACCGAAGAATTATGGGAAAAACTTTTTTTCGTTTTGGTAAATATAAAATTAAAAAATTATATAATTCTTAAGCCTCTTCGAAGCATTTAAATATCGGATTCACTGTGCGCAGAAGCGAGAAGAGTATTCGCGAATTTTCCTTCGGATTTCCGGAAGAGTGTTATGCTGCGGAATGCATAAACGCCCGCGGAAAACGTCCGCACTCCGGTCGTTTATTTCGGGTGGCGGGGATCGATGTAATTCGTTTAATTGAGATTCACTGCGCGTTCACACGCGGACGCACCGCGAGTCGACAATTTTTCGGCTAATATCCGATTCATTGCTCCGTACAATTTTTACGGGTCTCCGCGTCGGCCGTTCTACCGGACCCGGAAGCGTCCTTCTCCGAAATTACGCTGGCTTTCTAACCCTGAATACTATTGTCGATGATAGGTGAATCGAGCTTGTTCGGTAACTGCAGAAAATTCAGATGCCATTTCCCGCGTTGCTTTTACCGTTGAGAATATTTTCAGCACGTGGGACGAAGTCTTGCGTGTCGAGAGTGGTCTACGAAAACGGATATTTGTGCGACGAAAAAATTGTAAATTGTGCCTTTGAACCATCTGGTGGTCAGGGGATTATTACAAATAATTTTAATAGACGGCGGATTTTATGCATTCATGAAAAAAAAATTTAAGTTAACTTCGAATGTCGCCATTAGTATTCTATCGAAGTCAGTGATATTGATTTCGTGAGAAAATCGATGATTTTCGTTTCGGGAAAATTGTTTAAAAATGAAGAGCGATGTACAGGAACACAGAGAAGGGGTAACGGATATTTTATGACGCTCGATCGGGAAAACTATCCGCCCTCGTATCGTTAAGACACTATTGTTCACCGCGTGTACTTTGCCCGCGATATATCGACGTAATAAGCAGGGTTGGATCACCTTTGCCACCTGAGCCCCTATTACCATTCTGAAAGGAATTGCCGCGGCCTGCCACTTCTTCTCCACCCCATACGCTATGCACAATGTCCCTCGAACCGGAAATAACCACCCCGTGAAATTTCATGCGACCACCGGATGGAAAGCTGTACCCTTAGGCGGGGCAATTTTTCCGTAATCACTGCCATCATCCTCTGTTCCAATTTCTAATTACGGCGATACGAGTTCTCGTCGCGAAAAAAAAACAACGCGAAACGATATTCAATCCTTGACCACGGATCTCGCGGCAAAAAAAAATCGCGGGGGCGCGAAAATGAACGAAACACACGGGTTAATTTATTAAAAACCGGAAGGGTCGGTCTACTCGAAAATTCGCTATTCGCGGAGCGATAAAAATTGCAAAGAAATCAGTGAACTGATTAAAACTAACTCTACCGAGCTTTAAAAGTAAGATTAAAAAATAAGATTAAATTTATTTATTGTAAATATATCTATTTAAAGCAGCCTTATAATCCCAATAATCGTGAGACAAAAGAGCTAGAACCGGTCAGATTTAGTGTTAAAAAAAAACGTTCTACAGATTAAAAATTCAAACTTTCTAAAAGCTCGCAAAATAAATGCTCGACGCACCTTCTAAATTCTCTGTATCTATTGGATAACGTCGCCCGATTCATTTCCATCCGTGTCCAAATGGAATCTCGAGCCACGGGCCGACAGCAACAACATCGAAGGCGAGAGAGCAGATAAGTGAGAGAGAGAGAGAGAGAGATGGCACAGGGGGGAAGAAAATTCAGATTTACCATTGTCTCGGATTTGGCACACATCGAGGGACGATCCGCGGAGGATCGTTCTCGAGGAAGGAATTCATTCTCTCCCTCTCGAGCGAGAATGCGCTCGAAAATCCAGTCATCGCTCGGAAAACGAGCGTAGTCATCGGTGGGGCGGTTTTCTCTGGTTCGTGTGGCTGTGTGTGTAGCTGGGAAAGGATCCGCGAGAACTCACGCAACACCGAAGGATCCGCCGGGACGAAGGAATCCCATATTCATAGAGTCTAAGGTGGGTCTGGTTGCTTCTTGAGCGGCTACGAACAATGACGACGCGTCTGAACGCATTGTTGCGTCGCGGATAGTGCAAGGCAACGTCCCGCGAGAACTGATAAAAGTAATGCACCAGAATGCGCCGACTGCACGCGCGTCCCCCTCTCTCTCTCTCTCTCGCTCTCTTTCTCTCACTCTCGCTGTATGCCCTCCTGCGATTCTTGGCCCATTGTTGCGTGCATAACGACGGTTGCCTGGCAGCAATACTTCATTGTGCCGAGTATTCGAGAGCAGCGCGAAGGAGATCCACGAGCATAGATCTCTGAACGGGGCTGAATGTAACCGGTGCGTGTTGTTGGTCTTTTAACTGGCTCGCCGGGGAGTGCATGCTGCGCACGTAACCATTGGGGATCCTTTCCTTCCACTTCTATTTTTATTCTTTTTTTTCTACCGTTCTTTCGCTCCTCTTTTTCCGCGGTTTTTCTTTTTCGATGCTACCACCATAATACCCGCGATTCAATGCAATTTCCATCGATCGACGGTGTTTGAGCGCGTTCGCTCGATGAATTAGACGCCCCCGCGTTTAGGCTAGCTGGGAGACTGCGAATCCTTTGGGATTGGCTTTGACGCGCAGAGTCGGAGGGTTCGATTTTTTTTTTATTTTGTGAAACGGACAGAAAGAAATTATTATTGAAATCAATTTTACTATGTCTGTATTCAACACTAAATCTACCACCGCCGGTCAAACGATTAAATATATGTATCGTAATATGAACCCGCTAAAATTTCAAATAATCTTGTTATTTAAAAATTCGAATGTTATATGCGCGATAGATTCGACGCGTCTCCGACGAAAATTAGCACGCAACGATTCGGCGACGCGAGTTTCGAACGAGCACGCTCGATAAGGGAACAGAGGACAGAGCGGGTAATTCATCGGCGGCGCGGATAAGCCAAGACACAGGGGTCAGGCTAATTAGTTTTTAATCGTTCGACTCACCCTCGGAATGACGACTGAACGCCCGCTGCAGCTCCTCCTCCTCCTCCTCGTCCTCGTCGTCCTCTGTAACGGAAAAATTATTCGCATCGAGACCGGCGAACTTTCCATGGTAGGGAAAAGCGCGACACAGTGGAGAGGTAAAGAGAAACGAGGAAAAATAGAAAAGAAAGAAGAGAAGCAGATGGGAAAGAAGGAAAAAGGAAAACAACCGGCGGGGATCGCTCGGTGCTCTGCGGAGCAGAAAGAGAGAGAGAGAGAGAGAGAGAGAGAGAGAGAGAGAGAGAAAGAGATAGCAGATTTACGCAAACATTTGATAACGGTGGAAAGTATTTAGTAACACTCACGCTTAATTCCCGTTGTCCCATTATCCTGCTCGGTTACCTCCAGGACATTCTGCTCGTTCCCGTCCTCCCACTCCTCGTCTCCTGCGGAGAGAGAGACAACCGACCATTAATTCCGTCTCATTTGCATATCACCGGCCAAGAATGAAATCTGTATTTGCGCCCCGGAAAAACAGGCAAAAACAACCGCCGCACGGCAACGCGCACCACCGACACCGACACCGCGAGCCGCGCGCGACTAACATGAATATGGATTTCGAGTAACGCGGACCAGACGATTAATAATAAGCTCTTAGGGCAGTGACGCGACCGGCCAACGGGAATCTCGATGGAAAAAGTATCGGCGAGAACCGCCTACGGCACTTCCCCGATGTAATCCCATTAATTCCATTTCTTTAACGGATCTCCCCGATTCTATATGTATACCGTGTTTCTCTTCTTTCGGCAATTAATACCCGACAACGATTCTGATCGACACGGTCAATGCATTATTCCGGGACATTGTCGTCTTTATTCATTGCAATCCGCGCAAACAATTATTATCATAATAATCCGCAGTCTAGTAATAATTTAACCTACCATCACCGGTGAAACACGATCGTTACCCGACTTTGTATTTGACAATTATCGAATTTATAAATATGCTTCATTCGAAGCAGACATGATTAAAATTGCAGAAAATCCGAATAACATTCGATCGTCTCATTTTTATACATATGATAACACATAGTAGCATTATATTAAAAATATAATTTTTAACCCACAGAAAAAACACAATTTGTATTATTATATAAAGAGACAAAACTTATATTACACAAAAAAATAAACAAACAGAAAGGGTTTGTTGCGTTAGTCAGTGTACTTTTAATTTAATTTAAATTAGGGATAATTTTACTCAAATTACAATATAATCAATGCAAAAATTTTGGGCCACCTCGTTGCGGGGGCCCTTTGAGGACCGTTGAGGTCTTGCAGTATCGTAGTTCCGCCCCTGCATAGTAGCAAAAAAGACAGAAAAAAAACAGAAAAATTCTGTACAAAAACACGCCTATGAAAATCTGAAATGAAACGATTATATGCTACCCGGTGCTCAGAACGCGAGAATCAACTCGGCGCATTGTCGCGCGTGAGCTGCGCTCCGTTTGCGCTAAGTAGAAGCGGTCCGTAATGCTCAGCCGCGTCCCGAAAGACGAAACAACGGAATCCGTGAACGGCGTGTCGCAACAACAGCGTGCATATTCTCGTCTTTGATTAATTGATTCGTAAAGTCCCCGGACGGGCGTCGTTTACAAAGAATCGCCGTGTGCACGGTGTAACATCATAAACCGGTCGAACGGTATACATCGTTTGGAAAAAAAAACAAAACCTAAAGCGAGAAGAGCGGTCAGCCCCGCGAATGGGTTAATCAGTCGACGGGGGTTGACGAACGATCTCGTTTAGGTAAAAGCTGAGGCCGGCTCGGGTTTTACAAAAAAATCCGCATTCGACACCTTCGGAAACGCTGGCAATCGGCCGGAGTGGCAAGTTGCTCGACTGCGGGGGGTTCGTTGTACAAGCGAGAGAGTGAAACAACGATTCGGGGAAGAGACAGAGAAAGAGAGAGAGAGGGTGGGAGAAAGGGGAGCGGCGGAGGCGGGCGAATGGAAAATAACAAACGACCTGTTGGCCACGTGGACAGGGGTGTAATTTTTTAAGTTTAATTTTGTGGTCCCGCGTGACAAACGGATGGCTCTGGTATACGGCAGCAACGTCACTGCGCTCCGCGGGTATATTTCATTCCGGAAACACGGCTCGTCGTTTCGCGTTTGATGATATACAACAACGAACGGCCGCAGCCGGACCGAGGCCCGACGAAGGACCGGCTCTCTCCACGGCTACACACTCGATACGCATTACTATCGACCTCTTAAGCCGAACACTCCCAAAACTACTGGTGAAACATGCATTATCGCGGAACGCGCTCTTCGCTGATCTGTACAGCAGAATTAATTTCTAAGCCAAATGCAAGCGAAGACTTATTGAAGAATTATAATCTTTCTATACGCTCGTCTATGTTCTTTTTATTATATTTTTCATAGTAAACCTACCACCTACAATGACCGGTTTCTGGATTTTTACTTTACTATGATTTTACTATTATTTTTGTATGGAAAAATTAATACAAAATCTATATAAATTTTATGATGTCATTTTTATAAATAAACAGTGGATTTTATGCATCGATGACAAAAATGGGTAGATGTAATTTAAAACGTTAAAAACATTCGAAGAATTTAATAATTACTGATATATTATTTTCAACCTCTTAAACGTATTCAGAAAGAAAATCTGCGTTTTGTTGCAATTCAGGTTGGACATTTCTACCCCGAGTTGAACAATGTCAGCCACTTTTACTGCTTCGTTTAGTGTTAATCGGAAAGTCTGCTTTCACGTCGACGTTCATTTTAAAAGTATGTACGTACAGAAAAATCGACGAATAAATTTCAGCCACAAAGATATGAGAACGTTATTTCGTTCTTCTGTACGGTGGACAGTCAACCACCCTGAAGGTAGATACCGTTGCTTGGAAGAAAGGTCGGGGATGGTCAGTATAGGTAGAACGGAACGAACCGGTCGGCAGAGATGAGACACGAAACAGCACCGCGCGTTTCATGGGGATGGTAATCGCGAAAGTTTGATGAGGCTCCCGGAGAAAATTCCAGCGACCATCGACTTTATTGGAAAGCCTCGGGAGAGAGAGCCAGCTGAACGTCCTCCCATAGACGGAAGGAGCATTAGCCCCGGTGACGAGAAACAACGGGCGCATCGGAGAGCAAGGGAATGGAAGCCGGTCTTAAATATTCCAGAAGACATCAGCCAAGGCACCGGTGGCAACCACCCTTCGATTGAACCTTCGCACCCTCCGCCCTGTCAGCTGTCAAGGCTTCTGTCGAGCCGGTGCGCGCGTGTCTCGCCGACGATATCAACGGTTAATGGTTCATCCATCATCGAGAACTCCGGTCGCCCGGGCGAGAGTTTTCCGTCGGTTCCACTTGTCCCGCTAATTGCCGCCGATTCCACCCCTAAGAACCGGAAGTGTCGCATCTACCTCGTCCGACGCACTCCTCTCTCGATACAATGCTACTCTGCAGAACCGCGTTCAACTGTGATTCTCTTCGGGCGATATTTATTCGAGGGATTCCCGAAAAATCGGAAAAAATACCTATGCGTCAAAATATGAAACGCTAGATTTTTATCAGAATTTTTTAACCGAAGGAGAAATGGATAATCTCAATTTTCCCCGAAGCTATCCGACAGAGTTAACACTAAACCTACCATCACCGATCAAATGACCATGTTTAATACATTGAGAATAACATAATCGTATTTTTAAATTCTTCTAATGTTTTTACTGTTTCAAAGTATGTTTACCCTTTTTTATCGTAAATGCATAAAATAATCCGCAGTCTAGTAATGATTTAACACTATTTTTCCAATAGAAATGATTATACCATACGCGATTCTGTATTTAAGCAGATGTTACAATAAAAATCATATTCGATCGCGTCATTTTTATATGGCAACGCACAGCAGCCATTTTCCGTGCTCGGTAGGTCTCGCGTTAACGTTAGCAGCGGTTGGAGACTCGGTACAAAATCTTTGGTCCGTGCTATGTAACGAGTCGGTGATGGATCTAGTTCGGTTCTAGGACACGTCGGACCTGCATCCATCAAATCCACACGCTGAATAAATGATCGCGGAAGGTATTATCTTACGGCGAAAGCTACCCACCGGCTCGGTGTTCTTTCGCGATCTTCGAGGCGCGGCAGTTTCGCCGGCGCGAGAACGAAGATCCACGGCGGATCTAGATGCAAAATCCAATCTCCCCGGTCGTGGGGTTAGCGCGTAACCCCGTGGAATACCGAGTGGCTGGTTCGTATGCCTCTCGCGGCACCCCGGGACTCGATCTATCGTAAATACTGTAAACAATTCGGCGGTGAGGCCGCGGAATAGCCCGGTCGGACAATAATCGTAAAGGTAAGGGGATTGGCTATCATCTCGGCCGGGCCTGGTCCGCTTGTGTAGCTTTATGCGACCGTGCACCTGTGTTTATGTACGATATGAGCGTAAGAAGGCACGTAATACGGTCTCCCTGTCTGGTCTAGGCGGCGCACCACGCGGCTGTACCGGCTCTCGGCTCGACGACCGGGACAAAGACGGCGATGTAAGCTCTCGAAAATACAGCTCGGGCAATCTCGGGGCTCTCCCATCCCCCACCCCCACCGCCTCCACCCTGCGGTCCCGGGCAACGTTAAACGGATGTATTATTATGACCCACGTGCACCCTCGTCCCGAGGATAACTGCATATTGCGGCTTAACCCCGTACGTTGTACTTTCGATAACGCTTACAGATACATTCGTAACGGCCCGTGACGTACGCGGACTGTAAAAGGCCGGCGAGAGAGTTCTTCCTCTCTCGGACCAACAACTCGCCGGGAAATGTCCCTCTTCCGCTTACGAGCCCGCAGAAATTCGACGGAGCCAGTTCTCTTTTGTGGTTAGCAGGCTCTTCTCGGATAGCGCCCGTCGACAAACTCCGCTCATCAAGATTCAATATGCACAGAATTAATTACTCTCGATTTAACACGTTTCACTTCGACGCGTTATCACAGTTTTTATCTGATCGTGTTACCCGCGAACCGACATTCGAGCCGTTAACTAAACTTAAATGATTAATCCGGGATAGATTGAACGGACACGTGATGAATATTCCGGACAGAGTGCGGCGATGCTGGCGGTTCTTTCAGAAACTCTTCGAAATCTACGCGGGCGGAACACTCTTCCGGTTAATATAAGGAAGAGAAGTATTATTATAAGCCAATCTATATGCGCCGGTACGATAACTGCATATTGAGGCTAAACCCTACGCGAGCGTAGACCGTGCTGGATCTCTCACGGAAAAGTGTTTCGAGGCCGGAGAGCTTCCTGTACCTCTGTGTCTGGAGATGTCAACCACCAAGCCGAAGGCTGATTAATAGATTAGCCTATTCGAACGTGGAGCCTCGTCGTACGTTCGCCCTGTGAGGACTTTAGAAAGAATCATTCGAGCGAGTGTACGTGTGCTGGTCTGTACAGGGTGTCACAAAATGTCACGGACTACATTCCCGGCTTAGTCGAAAGTGAAAACCAAAATTTTTATAATCGTTTGACGATTAAAAACAAAAATTTTGTTTCTTTTTTACCTTGTTTTCCACGTTCAAGGTCAATTTTTCGGGGGTGTGCAGTGTCCGTGACATATAATTTTGTGACACCCTGTAAAGACGAGATAGACTCTCCGAGACTCTAATTTCCCGACGAATGGCTTAAAGACAATGAGGGTGTCGTAACAAGCATCAAAACCGAACGACAGTACGAAGTTTACAAAGTCGATGGGCGGATGTGTCTGTGCGTAACCTGAGGCAGGTGACGCGGGGAATAAGCGTCAGCGGTCCGGCGCGGCGCGACGCGACGCGGCGCGGGGTCAACTCGTTACGATGCCTGGAAGCTAAGAGGGGTAAAACGGCGAGTGCTCCCGATTACCGGTTACGATAATCTCGCTAACGATATCTCGGGGGGATCGACGCGGCGGCAGGTCGCGGGAGTCCCGGAGACGTCGATCCCGGAGGCTGGTGGCTGTAGGAGCGGCTAGGAAGCCTGGCTGGCAGGGTTTCGAGTCATTAATCGATACGCCGTGAATAAAGGAGCGCCCTGCGGGTTATCCGGACCGACTGCTATCTCTGCTCCCCGGTTGCAGCCGCCGCCGTACGTCTTGGACTCGTGACAGGCAGCCAGACAGCCTGTGAGAGAGCCAGGGCGAGCGAGAGAGCAGCCGCCAGCCCTTCCCAATAGCTGCTCTGCTCCGCTCCGCTCTGCTCTGCTCCGCTCCGATCCGCTCTGCACTGCTGCGGTGGATGACTGCTCCCTGCTAGGCTGCTTCTACGCTGCTACTGCTGCTGCTGCTGCCGCTGGGTGGCTGCTACAAGGGAAGTCGAGCTGATTCCCGAGGGAACCGATCTCCCCCGTACCCCCCGCGGCCCGGCCAGCACTGACGCGGGCTCAGACTCCCGCGGGACCCGGAGCATCCGCCGACGAATACCCTCTGGCTCCGACACGGTACCTGGAGCACACCCGGGATATTGCGGATAACTTTGGTGCCACCGTTCCCGGCGCACGAGTATTTCTTTTATCGATCGGTCCACCGACCGCCGGGGATCATCCGAGGACCACCGACACCGAGTCAAAGGGGTGGAATTATTGTTGCCTTTCAATTCGAACGTGCGCACACCACGAACCGTGGTGGCTACCTTCTCTTGCCGAAGGATGACTCTCTTATACCGCGGAGCCTCTACCTGAATGAACAAATTCACCGGGTGGCGATTCGGTGACTGTTTCAGGTGCAGAAGCCATCTTTTTGGATAAAAAAGACTGTTCCAGGTAGAAGCATTTTCCTTCGGGTTTCGGTTTTTGTTAGAGGTGCCAGCGACTCGCCCATCAAAAATCCTCGGAGGCTAACACTTCGAGCGGCTCTCTATATCCCGCAGGTGCGAATCAGAGGGGTTCGCAACGGCATTAGCGTTCCAATAAACCGTGTCCCAGCGAAATCCAATTTCCTAAAATTGACCGCACCCTGCCGGCGCAAGAGCGGCAACGCGTCTCTGACCTTTTTATCGCAATGCGAGGCTCGTAACAAAGTGAAAGAGGCACTGGGATGAGGAGGATAAAGAGGACGAGGAGGAGGAGAAGGGTCAAGCGGACGCAACTGGTGCACGCGACGACCGGTACAAAAGGTAGGCAACGATTGCGATTCTCGTGGCAGGCGAGACGCACAATTCGCCGCAAAAGGGACGCCGAGCCGGGGCGAACGTCGACGCGTGGCCTCGCCTCAAAGGAATACCGCATCCCGGGAATGTCTCGCCGAGAAAGAGACAACCTTCTCTCCAATCCTCTCCTATCCTATCCTCTCCTCTCCTCTCCTTCCTGGGGGGTAGCTACGCAGCCTTCCGCATGCCGGGCACTTTTAAAACAGTCTCAAACGTCCCGAACGCCGCCCACTTTATCTCGCCGCTTGTACACGCTTCTTAGACGTTCCTTTTGCAACAGTGCTATACCGAGAGAACGTGCTCCGGAGACTGCGCCGGCTGGGCTCATCTGCCTCTCACCGTTGTCCTCGCAATGACGCGTTAACGTCGACATATCGCCGCCAACCCCATTCACTCGGCCAGAGCCGATTCATGGCACCGCGCGCTCATGCACAAACCCGCATCTTCCATTCAACATCTCAACGCCGACGCGCGACCACGCATTCCCCTAATTTTTATATGTAGTTTGCGCGTACGTTTTATCCAGACGCTTGTCTGGTGTCTACCTCGAGTAGAGTTGGACAGTAATCGATTTTTGTAATTGATCGTTTAATGTAATCGTAGTAATTGAACATCATTAATCAGTCAATCACCGTTGAAATAAATCAGTAATCATGATTACCTTCTGTAATTTGTGATCGTTACTCAGTAATTTTTAAATCATTCTGTGATTAATTATATTTTATTCAGAGATTTGTATTAAAAGCAAATTACACTGAAAAATAAATAAATAACATGTTCTAAAGATTTTCTATGTAAAACTATGTAAAAAATACATATATATCTAAAAACATGTTTACAATGTTGTTATTACAGCAAAAGTACAGATTAAATCATAATAAAAAATGTAATCATTTCACGATTAATCATTAAAAAAGCAATCACGAACATTGATTACAACAACTTCCGATTCCTTGCTTATTCATTGATTTAATGATTACTGATTACTTAGTAATCAGTAGTCACGATTAATAATTTGATTTTATATTAATCATAAGTTTGCTCAACTCTGACCTCGAGTAGTTATATTCACTGAATTCCTAACACATCAAATATGAAAATGGACCTCGATATCTCCGGAAAAAGATACAACGAAAACGATTGTTTCCACGTGCAATGGCATTAGGGACCGGGGCGATTTCGAGGCTGAGAGTAAACCGAACCGATCAACTGATAAAACAACGCGCAATTAATCTTTTCAATTTCTCGAAAGGGTCTGGATGGTCCACGTTAATTGCAACGTTGGAGGAGTCGTCGGTGGTTTATCGCGAAGGGAGGAGAGAGCCGCAGCGAGCAACCCCGTGTCGTAAGTAGAAACAGACGGACCGCGACAGACAGGCATCTGGAGAACGGTATTGCCGTTCTAGCCGAGTAACCTTTGCAGTTTCCCGGTGGTTTCTGCCGGTGGTTTCTGGGTCGAGGTAATTTTTCTGAGAAATTCTCTTAGCTGGCAGGAGGATCCGCAGTACCCGATATTTCATTCGGCCGCGTTGAATCGTTCGAACGATTCCGCGCGTGTTCGATCCGCCGCGCCGATGATGCAACGCGATGGTAACGGGACCCGCAACACAGAGGTCCCGATGCACACGCGTAATTTCGTTGTTGAAGGAACGGAGCGCAGAAATCGCGCGTTTCCGGCGAAAGCAATTCGCTGTCGTTCGATCGGATCAACGGACAGCCCAGCATCGCCGCCACCACCGACTGCATCGATGCAACAGCAACAGCGACGGCGTACCTGGGCCGCGTTCAGAGCATCACGTACACGCGGTTAGCCACGAAATAGCAAGCCCGGCCCGATAGCATTGCGAGAGCGTAGGTGATATACGGTGTCGCTAATTAATGCACGATAATGAACCTGGGCGCAACCGAAGCTGTATTAATGGATTCCAATGCCCCGTCATAACGTGGACGATCCGTAGGTACATCGGAACCGTTCGTAATTGCGTTAATGGAGGGGCCCATCTGTTTGCGCTGCCGGCTTTCGGGCTACTTCTGCTCGTCACTCGTCCACCAAATAATCGCATCCCGACCCCCCGACGAAACGACCGTTCGATTATGCGAATTTACAGCCGACGCGATGCGACTCCCGCCAAGCCGCCACGATATTTACCCCAAGAAACATTCCATTCTGCTCGATCGACTTTGCGACCCTTTTAGTACAATATTATGTCGTATTCCCTTTCCGATGGAAACCGACGTGAATTGACCGTTCACCTTTAGCAAACTATTCAAATATAACACAAATAATGTAGTTATTAATTTTGATCGAACAAGTTTGCATAAAATATGTTTCGTCTCGCGAAGAAACGGGACAGATAAAATTAAAATGTTGTCACCAGACTGCGGATCTTTATGCAAAATAAAAATTTTCTTCGTCGATCACAAGACACAAAGACCATATATTTCTTTCTATTTTTAACGATTTTTATAAATTGAAAATAACACACTGGAGGTCCTTAAACTGTCTCAATGAGTTTACTGTTTTAAATTACATTACTAAACAACTTTTTGATCATAATTTTAACGAACAATGAAAGAATGAACAAGAATGAAAAATATATAGAATGAAATAATTGATTGGTATACCGGAGAAAATTTTTTATCGGATCGAAAAAATTATGGATCATGTAATATCGGCACACCCGGTGCATCGACTGTGTGCCGGCGTTACAGGTAAATAATCGAATGCGAATTTTTTAACGATCACCTTCGGATTCCGTATTAATATTGGATGTTAATATATTCGATATTATATTGGAATATTCGCGAGCCTCTGATCGTACGAACGTAAAGCTGGCCGGCAATGGCTAGAATCACAGCGCATTATGCTTCGGAGTCGTGATTGTAATTTGCGCGTGTCGCGCGAATGCATAATAATAATCTCCTAATTAACGCATGGACCCAGACGATTATTCGAGGTTTCGTTCCACGGATCGAAGACTTGCTGACTTTCGTTTGCGGTTCTGATTGGGAATAAATTGTTCTGTTCCCCGTTGGAAGATCGCGGTCTACATTTATAATTATAGATAAATATCGATGCTGAAACTATTTTAAAAACTCGCAGATTCCCGAAACAACGCTCACGCGAAAAAGACCCTCAGAGATCTGAGGAACTCGGAAAAATTTTTCGGAGGACTTGAGGTGCTTGTTGTACACACTATGGAGACCGCAGGGAGTCCCGCGACTTTTAATGGCAATCGATGAATGATTATGCAATTCGGTCCGAGACCGGTCTCCGCGGTAGCTCGAGACGACGCGACGCGACGGTACAATGTAAATTTCCAGCTTACGGTTTTAATCCCTTTAACCGCGTCTCCCCTAAAACTTAATCCACTATTAGTTTTTGCAGTGACAGCCCTAATTCCTGCCCGGTGGTTATAGTGATTATAATGCAACTTCTAACTAGGATTAAGTTGGCGGCTGTTCGTTAAATTATTATGCGAGCCAACGTGCCACCAACGACGCGGGGCGACGCTCGAAAAGTAGGCGGTCCTCGGGCGCGAGCGGAGAATGCGAATTTCTTCGAGGAATATTTCAAAAAACGAAGACACACACCACCGAGAAGATTTCACGCGGACGAAAACGTCCGAGGTCTGCTCCGAGTCAACGAGACTCGACTCGTGCTCCAGAAACGTATAAAAGACCGCTCGTGAAACTAATCGAACTTTCAAATTAAAGAAAATGCCTCGGAATGGCCAGTCCAAGATAAAACGAGATCACCCGATTCGCGTATCCGAGACAACCTTGAGGAATCATTCAACCAGTGAAAAAAAATTGAAAATTAAGTAATACGAACGGTGAGAAATTTTCATATTTTTTCCAGCTAGATTGCAATCGTAAGACCGTCGAGGCTCGCGTCGACACCCCCGTGGAACCCCCGTGAAAGCAGGGCAGAGGGGTGCGGACTCGCATCAACGCCCGGTCCCGCGACGACGGGAACAGGAAGAAAAGCGGAAATAGCGGACGAAAACTCGCCGTAGACGAGGCGGAACGTTAGACGAAGATGCGCGGCTTGCCGGGAGAGAGGGGAGGATAGAGTGAGAGATAACGCGGGGGTGGAGGAAAGGAGGGAACGAGGGGGTTGAAATAAAAGAAACGGGCGGGAAAGGCCAGCGGGATGAAGCAAGTGAGAAAATAGTAAAAGCGAGATAGGAGGGGAACGCGGCAGCGCGACCAGAATTGGATAGGATAGGAGAACTGGTGATTACAGAGGCCGGGAATTCCGTGGGGAGAGGCACCGGTCCCGCGGGTTTCCACCTAATTCCATCCTGGCTGACTACTGACTCTGTCTCCCTCTTTTCATCTTTCTCTTTCCATCCCGTTTCTCTCCATCTACCGCGGGCAGCCACTCTACGCGAGCCTCCCTCTCTCTTCCCATACCCCCTTCAGCCCTCTCCTTTCCTCTAACGCGCTGCTTCTTCCGCTATCTCGCTCTGTACCGGGTGGTCCGTCATCGCCGTGGAAAAAATAACTATACCAATTTCTTTCGCGCCCGCGTTCGCCAAAACCCACCCCTGTACGCGTACTTTTTTCCACCGGGTGCTCGTTTTCGGTGCTCTCCTTGACCCTCCCAAGACCTATCCGCGTACCCACCCAACTCCGATTCTCTTCATTTGATCGCTCAAAATCATTTCGACTTCCCACAAAATTAGTACGTCCCCGTGCACGAAGTCGAACTTTCACAAATTGAGATTTCCAACGTGTTCTTCGGAGAATTTTTACTTCGAACGCTAAAAATGGCTGCTTACGCGTGGCCATACGAAAATGACACGATCGAATTTATTCGGATTTTCTGCGCTTAAATATAGAATCATTTCCGATGGAAGCATCTTTCTAAATTCAACAATTGTAAAATACGAAATCTGTAGACGGTCGTTTGACCTTTAATGGTAACTTTAATGCTAAAGTTCGAGGAGGATGGAACAAGATCCTCCCTTTACTACCTTTGCTACGTTTCAGAGTTAAGAATACCGCACTGTTCTTGTAAACAAAATCACAAGACGTTTAAAACAGTGAATCCCGCAGCGTCGCTAAATATACACTGGAAATTTGCACGCATCGACGCTTCATAAATAAAATCAAATTATGCAAGAACAACGCGATAAGCCACCGTAGCGTATAAATAAAAATGATCAAGATCTCCACGATACGCAACGGTTAATTGCCAGGAAGTCGTGGACATTTTACTTGTGGGGAAAAAACAAGATTAATTTTAATCTCTGCAGCGACATCTTCGGCAACGCGGCACGTGCGTCTCCAGTATTTGCATCGAGCAAATTCGTTTCCGAAAGCTCTCTACGGCATACGAAGCAAGTATAATTCATCAATATTTATCATATCCTCCAATTACATTGAGAATATACTTCGAGCAACAATGCACTCTGTTTTCCCGTCTACGAAACTCAAGGACCCGATAAACCCGAGAATCGCACGTGCCATCAGCCACGAATTCGCGAACACGTAAAAGAAAAAAAAAACAAACAAACGTGACGCGACGGCGCAATGTATTCCGCCGTCAATTCGCAAGATCAACTTGCGCATTTTTCAGTCGCAATATTTCGTTCGAATCCTCCGTGACGCGCGGGGAAATTCTAATAAAAGTGTCATGGCGCTATTGCGCGCCAATTTGGAACAGCCTCGACAAAAAAAAAAGAACACGACGACAATTAACGTACTGGAACTACGAGATCGAAAATAAATGTTTGTGTAAATAGCAGAAGATTGCGACGGCGACGATGACGGAGAAATTGAACGAAACAGAGAAGCGAATAAACGATAAATTGAAAATCATTACTCACGTTTGAGAGATCGCGGTTTCGCCTGTTTCCTCCTGGACATAGCAGCGTGGCGTTGGTCGGTCCGCTGGCCGGATCGCCAATGACAGCTCAGCAGGTACGTGGATCCAGTCACATTTCGCACTTCCCTCGGAAACTCGATATTCCGCGCGCACTGGAAACAACGTCCGTCGCGAAACCGCACCGTTAACAAAACCTGGCCGGCGGTCCGCGGTGCGCGAGGACACGCAACCGTTAATGAAACTGTCGCGGGAGCGTGGACGCGACGGGGGACGACATCGCGCGAATTCGAACGAGGAAAAAGTATCCGGTTACCCGCGCGCGGTTACCATGGCGACGCCGAGTAACATCTCGCTGCGACAAGTCGCACGGTCGAGCGAACGGAACCGTCCGTTTATCGCGTTCGACGCCGCATCGTTCGTTCCACGGTAAACCATTCGCGAAGTCTAGTTCTTCGTCGATTATTTCCACGCAACTGCGAAACGTGGCGAACGAACACCGATCTTTCTCCGCGCTGCCTCGATCGAACGAACGCGCGCGACGACCTACGACGCGTTTATCGGGGGAACGGTTCGTGCACCGGAAACCACGTGGCTCCGGTTCAAACTCGCGTGCACACACGGCCGAACATGTCGCAACAGATACGGACGAACAACAAGCGCGGCTCGAAAGTCGCGCGACGAATGACTGCGTACCTGATACCGCGAACAGTCCGACGCAGAGAACCACTGGGAACTCACTGCGCACGCGCCACCCTCTCGCTGATAGCGTCCCTGCGCAATCCTTTCTAATCTCGCGTCAACCCTCGTACAGGCAACTGTCCCTTCGCATACAAACAATTCTCTGCAATGTTGCGCACTGTTTTTAGGCCGAACATCCGGAACACGCTCTCGTAGTCATTATAGCCGTACACACGCTGCCACGTCGCCTGTCTGTGATAACAGAAACGAACCGGATAACTATTATGACTACATATGCCTGTTACATTATAAGATCAGTTTATCCAGATCTTCAGGTGCATTTCTTGTAGTTATACTTTGGTTAAACACATGGTCACGGTGAGAATGCTCGTTTCAAAATGTCAATCGGAATTTAAATCTTTTGTTTAGCGAGACAAAAAATGTTCCTGTCTATCTGATAAACTAGAATATAATATCCAAGTACATAGACCTTTCTTTTCGTTTGAAGTTTAGATGATTTCAATGATGAAATTTCGGAGAAGGAATTCTGCATTGCCGACGTGAATAAAAAGGTATCGCCAGTCGTCCTGTACTCTTGCGTACTATGTACCGTACAAACAGATAAGCTCACTGTTATGACAGCTCGACGATTGATCTCGTTTTGGATTCAGTGAAATCAAAGTATAAACAGTGGCATAATCAGTTCCGTTTCTCCGATCCTTCGTCAGTTGCACATAAATTCGTAACAATCGTTACTTTCTACATATCCACGGCTACATACAATCTGTGAACAGGTTAGAATTTAGACAGTCGACAATAAATGCCTCGAACGCAGAGTCATTCTGACTATATTGTACCAGAGAGGATATCCTCTCTGATTGTACATATTCAGCTATTCATTTACCGATATAACATGTAATATATAATTTTAAAAAAGCTACACACCAAATTTTTTGATCAATTCTTTCTAGAAATCTTTGTATAGTAAAAATGTTACTATAATCAAAATATTAATTTAATTAATTATTAAATACTGCCTGTGTTCTAGTCGTTCCAAGGTTAACATAATATTGAACTATCGTGGTCTGTCCAACGAGACAAGACAGTACATGTAAACATAGTCGCTCAAATGCGACAGAGTTACCCTTCTCAGATAGTTAGCAAAGAATGCATGCTGGACTTCGCTGCCTTGTCTTTTTGGGCAGGCTATAGATATCTTATTTACGATTTTCATAATTAAAGATACAACCATGTTGTTGCTGGAACGTATCCCAGATCAAATTGGATATTTGGTTTTGAATGAGGACGGAGCCGTATTAACGGTAATTATTTTGTTATTACAATGTGCCAGAAAAGAAACATGTTGATCAATGTACTTTGCTGTTTCAGTCTGGAGGTGAATTAGAAAATGACGAAAGGATTGCAAATATTATCTTGGGCCTAGTCACGCTGACAAATAAAATCGATCCTAAAGGATTTCCCAGCAACGAAGCGTTCGACAAGATATCCATAACATATCCAGACCATTGTTATGTTATTTGTCTTTCGAACAAAAAGATCCATGTAGTTAAGAAAAAGTTAGTTTCTGCAACTACTGCAGTTGTAGAGCAATCGCCTCTTGTTGATTTATGAATGAAACTATTCTAAGATTATACAAAGTTAAGATTGTGTATAAACATATGAACACAACTATTTCCAATAAATATGTAAGAAATTCTCAAGCTCGGTATATAAAACATTGAAAAATGTAAGATAATTTTAAAGATCTGTTATCATAAATAAAATCGTATGAAAACACAGAAAACATTTTCTTCCTTACACGGACTTTCTTACGACAATTGTAAATATGGTACACAGTTAACAGAATAGTATAAATTGTATTGATTACAGATATAATTTACAGTATGTTACACAAGCTACTCTTGAAAAATACTATGTCTCGTTGTCCGTATCAGAGCTATCGTAAGTGACCAAGGACGTACTCAACGTGCTGGTCACCGGTTTCGATGACGATGGTTGTGGCTTCAATTCTGGAAGTTTTGGTATTTCATGTTTATGTTTCTTCACGTTGCTTTTGGAAGCCGACAGCGATAATTTTTGTATCTTGTCTTTCGTACGTACAATAGAAACTAATCGTTTCAAAGGATGAGGTTTCTCCTTTTCATCTGTAACGCATGAAACAAGTAATGCATTTGCCAAAGAAAATGTATTACTTAAATTACCATACCTTTTTTGCCCATGAGCAACTTTGCTAGCTTCACATCATCTTCGTGTTCATTCACCAAATCAATATTTAACCCATTCTTCTTGAGCAGCATGTGGTCAACACCTTGCTTCTTCTGTAACTCTCTTTTTCTCGTCTGGAATGCAGTACATTTAAATGCAATAAATTAATAATTGAATGCTGGTACTATAACACTAATTGTGACGATTTGTCACGATTTTATGCATTTATAACAAGAATGAGTATTACCCGAAATGCAGAACGTAGTTCGCAATTCGAAGTGTAATCATCTTTCCATGTAGCTTCATTAAGTGCTATCGCACTTTCTAAGGAGGAATCACGCGACTTTGCTGTCTTTTTGTCTTCTATACCATGCTCCAATTTATACATCGCATCGTCGTAAAGTCTACAAGATACTTCTTTGGTCTCTGGTACTATCTGATCATTTTCTTTGGGGTCCCACCTATTTTCTTGTCGTCTGGCTCCACTAACTATCACATAATCTAGATTCTGCAAAATAAAATCCATTCATGAGACTTTGTATAATTAATAATTAATCTGCAGAGCTACCGATTACTAGTTTCTAGCAAAACCTACCGCTGGATCAGTTTTTATCTCAAAATGATTATCGCACAGATGACATTTCATACGGAACTGATACAAAGGTGTGCTATAATACATTCCGATCTTCTTTTTCTCTGCATTATAACGTACACCCATTCCTATGTGATTGCCGCATCCATCACACCATATATTGTATGGCATCTCAAATCTGATGATAAGGATACCCATGTGTAATTTACGTGCTCTCTCACGTAATGCATGGGTACCCAGAAATTTATTGAGTCCTCCAACCTTTGGATCATAATCAGGTGGATAATATAAGTTTGTACCTTTACGTTCACCCATTTTGCCCTAAAAATTGAACAAATCCTTAAAATTCTATTATCATAGTGTCATTTTGTATTTATCTGTCAAAATCGTCAACACACCAAAAATATATGGAAAACATATGTAAAACGATAAAATTTCAATGACTCGCGAATAATATTATTATTTTATCATTACTCTAAAATTTATAACTCGTACCTTGTTTTTTTACTACGTGTCCGCAAAAAGAGTGGATTGTTTTAGTTCTAAATGTGTTTAACCTCACTCGTCTCCGACTCGCCTTCACCCTCCTAATTACTGAAACGAAGTGTCTGTTTACAGATGTGTGGCACACGAAGATTTCTGTCTTACCGACGGTACAAATCGTATTTGTTTTACATATTTAATCAATTACAAAGTGTTAATTCTGGATCACGAGAATTCGATGATAGTACAGTAAACAGTTGTTCTAAAAAAATGGAAACAGTACGATCTAAGACTAAGTCCAACGAATATCCCTTCCACTGCCCCTCCGTTCGACGCAGTCATAAACCGCTGTCCGCAAAGTATAGAAATTCTATAAACTATAAAGGGCAATGCTCAAACGAAGGGTATCAGTCTTAGAAAATACGTAAAAATTTTATTAGTTCTTATAAAACATTTATGATACTTTTATTTCATAAATTCTTATAAAATAATCGTAAACTATAGGATACACGATTCGGTAACGAAATATTTATTTGAGCGCTTATAACTTTTGTTAAAAAATGATTACAACATAAAATATAGCTGAAAATAAAATAAAAATCAAATAATGGTTTCAAATGCTCAATTCACAAATTGAACACATATTTGGTGTTTGATATAACTCTACTGGTTATAATGGCAGGGCTCGGCTTAAATCTACAGTCAAACTACAGAAAGTTGGAACTTTGTCGACAGATTGACTTACGTATGATTACGTAGATAGCTTGATATATATCATGTATGTATATCATGTATGTATACTACATCTTCGAGAAAAGAACAAAACGTAACTATTCTTGTCATATAAAAATAAAAAATATACTTCTATATTTTTTTTCTGCAGATCGATAACATCTCTTACAACTATTATATTTTATGCATCTAAAAAGACTAATTTTTTAATACTATCACAAATTGTGCCTCTCGGTCAGTCGCACAAAAATAGAAAAAGATAAAACGTCACTATAAAGATTACAAATAATACAGCAGATCCTGCATTTGGGAACTCGGGGGACGACGTATGAACTGTGACACCAAAAATGCTAATTTGTGAGCGTACTGACAAGGCGCAGGTACCTTGACTGTACCGCTCCAATTATAATACATATGTGTTAACTTATATGTAATCCTTTGTAGCTGGTCTGCCTTCCATCCTGTCGTGTCCGCGATAACATTGTACGCGCAAGGAGATACTGTACCTTGTCGCACGCTCTGAGATATAATAAAGAAATCGTATCTCATTGGGTTCGTCACAACGTCATCTACTACTGTACCCGGCGGCGGATTGTTCTGATTATAGAACAATCGCGTGTTTATACGTTTCGTTACTATGATGAACGCCATTTTCATCGGAGCCTCGCCATAAATAGCTTTTAATTTCATTTTGATCTGCTCTACTTCGTGTTCGTACACGTGTGACACTTGACCTTCTCCGACACCGTCGCGATATATTACAATATGCGATGGCAAACACTTGTTCAAGTTCTTGTAGCAATGCAGAGCTTTGGTCAAGCTTACGGAGAACTCGTTAGACAGTTCTTCGCCAGAAGTATGCGCGCTTACAGCGCTGAAATATCTGGTCAAACTTACATCTAACGTCGCGACCATAGCACCGTAGTCACGACTCTTATCATTTGGATCATGGCACACGTCGAAGCCGACAACCATTAAATTAATAGGTGGCAATTCGACACTCCACGGAGCACCGCCCAATTTGCACGCCAACTGAATAGCAACTTTTGTTGCGATCGACCTGGCATTTTTATTCAAGTTCTTCGCCAGGAAAACTTGCGATGGCACAGGCCTGTCGACTACACATTTCTTCTTGATCGCGCTATATCGATCCGATCTATTGTTTGAAACCACGCAATAGATCAACTCTGGATTAGAGCTACTCATTATCCTTTCCAAAGTGTCAGAATACGTATTCGATCTATCGTCGTTGATGTCCCACATTCTGGGAGGAGCAAATCTACAGCCCATTGCTTGGGCCACTTCTTGCAAAATACCTATGAATCTCTGCACAGAAAATAAATTAATAAATTTACGGTACAGGTTAACAATTATGGCTGTTTCACGAAAATCTCAAACGTCTTACCTCGACATCGCGTCTCATGCGATTAACGCAGATTACAACCCAATTATTTAATTGGACCGGATTAAACAAGTGTTTGTTGTGCAGCTCTCGGGTCCAATCTGCGAATTGTCCGGAAGGAGCTTTCCTGTTACCACCGAGCACTATAGCTTCCTGTGGTAATATTCGTCCTGGGATATTAACAAGTCGTTCATCAAGTTTTAAATTCCAATCGTGCAATTCTTGCACTATCGCGGGCTCAGACCGAAGTCTTCGATTAAACACCATCAATTTATCAATACGTGATTTGGGAGATACACGAGTATGTTCTGACAACGCTCGCATTAAGTGGAAATTATCTCTCATTGAATCGGTCAGACCTACAACAAAGTGGTATTTCGTTATGGAATACGACAGTTATACTGAGCCAGAAATTCGGAGTAGAACACAGACCTGTTGCACGGCATAATTCAGGAACTAAATATATTAGTTCGGTTTGACCTGCGCGCCGTTCTCTTGGTTTCACCCTCGAAACCAACATCGGTTGCGAATCGTTACGTACTTTTATTTGATATTTATTTTTATAATAATCTCTGTACGATATACTTTCCCCGGTTCGTAATTGGAACGTTGAACTGGGGGTCGTATCAAAATCTATATCGGTTATACGATACGTGTTGTTGTTGTAATCCGTAAGAACAACTAGACCTATTACTCGTTCTTGAAAAATTTTCTAAAAATTAAAGCGATCCTATGTAAGCACAGAAGACCATAGACATTCTTTACGATTAATACGTTTACCTTATAGTCTCTAGTATTTTCCTGGTAACAATCATTTAGAATATCTAAAAGCGTTTGTTGACGCATTACTTTGTGTGTTATCTCAGAACACATAAGTATATCATCCTCGTGTTGCCTTATGGAGGTTGTATATCCTGGCCAGAGTTCCAATCGAAAATCACGGATTTCTACCTGTATTGTAATTACATGTACATGGATTATAGAATTCTTTCATACATCGACGAATAAATATTACCGTAATGTACATCAGTGTGAAGTGAATATTTTACTTGCCTTGCTACGGGCGTCGAAGTAATCGCGTCCAACAAGTTGGAGCTTCAAAAGACCCAAACATTTTCGCATAATTATGTTAAAGAATTGAAGATAATGTTGGTCTCCTTTGACCATATCTCCGACGAGACGTATAGTAATTTGGATTTTTGTATCGTCAGATTGTCGAACAGACCACAGTTCCATATTCTGAAATTAAAAAGTTTGTAACATTGGAAATACCGGACGGTCAAAGTAATGCATTTCGTTTTTATTACAGTATTCGTAGTTTTGGTGTTAAAAGCCTATGCAATTAACTTTTTAGTACAAAACCTTACATCGGGTAATCGTCGGCTTGTATAAAGCACGGTTCCATCGAAAACGTATGCTCCGACAGTTTCTTTATGTAATCTGAGAAGACCTTTCCGCACGATCGTACGATCCTCTTCTGGTGCAAAGTCAACTCTATACTGATAGAGACACCAGTCAGTTGTGGCCAGCAATTTAAAGTAATTTGCTTGCAGGGTTACTGCCTGGCCAGTTGTTCCTAAAAGTGGCAATATTTTTCGTAATTAATTTGTAACATTTGTCGAATACAAAAACTACGTCCGGCCACCAAACGGATATCTGCAAACCTTTCTTGGTTACTAAATTTGTTGGCCTTGTGTTAATTTCTGCATGTATTACTCTGCGTCCACGCATTGCTCCTCTTCCCAATGTTGCTCCATCACCACTTCCGCCTGCAGTTTCAACTGCAAATGCAATCGTGTGTCAACAATATAAAGATATTGTTCTTGAAAATTATTCCACAAATTTCTCAGCTTACCCTCCATTTTCTCATGTCCTTCTCCAGATGCATAGCCAGCCCCTCTATCACCTCTAGAGCCCAAACGCTCTACTGCACGTCCAGTACTCTGTTGTATTGAAAAAAAAAAGATAACTCAACTTTTCGTTATAACCAGCAATATTCTGTAACTATTAAAAAATGTGTAATTTGTTGTAATGTGTTACCAGAAAACACTAAAAACAAAACTAAAAGTTTACAAAGTACTACCAAAACAATAATTCAAATACTAACCTTCACTCCTTTTAGTGCAGGATATACTTTACTCTAAGTAAAAAAAACATGAAAAAAAAAATGTACAACATCAATTAGTGACACAGTGCCCATCTTATCACCTAAGAATCATATTTAGATAAAGATTTTTATAAAGACAAGTAGAATAACAAAGGGAATATGTAATGTAACTATTGGTTAATTTTAATTTATTAAAGAAATGCATGCATGTTGTATGGATTTAGAAGAGTACTAAAATGTATCATTCGTTCACAAAAAGAATGCGCACGCTTTCGATTGAGGGGCAACCGAGAATCTCCAGGACATGCAAAGCAAAGCAAGGATTACCAGGCAGCAGGCATAGATCCCTACAATCTTGCAGTTGCCTTCTTTTTGTGGTCGTACGATACATTGTAAGAAAAATAACAAGTAGAACTAAAAACGAGCAATATTTAGAAATTTAGAGAAGTAGAGACATCATTGACGCACCAGAGAGTAATAAAAAGAGCATTATAATTGAAATAACAAGCAGAACAAATCTGCAATTAGTACTTTAATGTACCTGAGGTTGTGTTCTTGAATAAGGTGTTTGCCCTGAAGATTGTGCAGTAGGTCCTGGTCTCCGACCCCAGGCACTTGTTGATGGTTGTTGAGAACTACCAGGTGGTGCATCCTGTTGATGATGACCCTGCTGGTAAGAACCAGGTCCCTGCTGCTGACCCTGAGGAAACTGTCTCCTATCACTGCGACCTCGTCCCATTGGCTTTCCCCGTCCTCTGTCCGACATGACTTATTGGAATCCCCTAAAATCATAAAAAATAAATTTAATTTTGTTTACATACAAAATAAACTTCTTCACTTTTATTTTAATCATTAACACCAGGGTGCACTAGGTTGTAAAGATGCATTCATCGAAACTTATTCCACAAATTTAATTCTTTGAGGATATATTATAAAGGAATGATTAAAAATTTGAATAGATATATTCCTGTTATTTTTGTAAAGTTATGTAAAATAGTAATTTATGGTGACCCGTAAACATATTATTAATATAAAGTCTTTTTTATCTCGTATTTAATGTTAGTTTTTTTTATATATCCATACTATGACTCTACCAACTATTCGTGCGTGTTTACGTTAAAAAACAAAAACACACTATTACCGGTTACAAGGTTGTACGGAGACAAATGAAAGCATAAACACATTCCTGTTGGCCCCGTTGTACAAAATTTTGTTCTATTCACTAATAATTGCTATTGATAAATCAAGACTTAATAAACATGTTACTATTTAACAGAAATTCATATTCATGCATAACGCGAGGTCCATGAAAGTATGATAAAGAAAGCCACGTTATAAAACACCTTTATTGCAGAGTTCTATGTTTGTATCTGATTTGTAGAAAAACTAGTACGAATTAAAAATTGTTTGTTTTCTTTCATAATTAAGTCATAAGTGCAAGACAAATACGTGCATACACGTAAATAAGAAACAAAAATGTGTTTATATTGTCAAAACAAAAGAAAAATAGTCAAACAAATGGCTTGTGCGAAGAATCAAGGTACTACATAATACAACCATTATGAAATAATGAGTGAAATAATTTGAAAAAATGATCTTTCTGTAAAACAAATTTCATTTAGATAAAATCGGGATGTAATAGTAAGTATGTAATTTAGAATTTTGAAAAGTTCTTACAATATTGGTCACGAAGAATAAAAAAAAACTTCGGCGATACAATCCCGCTGATGCTCCTCTGTGCTCCTTCACGTAAAAACGACAGTCTATGTAGGACCAACGACCAATTCTCTTTTGCTTCTCCCCGATTACTGTAATACGAATCAACTGGTGTGCGCTTCTGGAAACACGAACCATGAATCATGAAGTTTTACAATGCCGTATTTATATTTTTAAATTACAATTTTTTTACTTTTAAAATAGATATTAATACGCATACAGCTGATATGTTCTTAATAAAGGAGAAAAGAAGAACAAAATACACAAATTTTTAGAATATTCGACTGTGAAAATAGGTACGGCGGGCGCGTAGTGTTAACGCGCATGCGCAGTAAATACATCGGTGGCATTATGGGTAATTTCTTGCAATGTTGACTTCGAACACAGTAAAATCATAAACTACGCAATGCTAGAAAGTTGGCGCGTATTTTGAATGCTCGAAACACAAGATTGTGCAGAAAAGTCTGAAAATTATCATGCAATAATAAAATATTTTGAACACTATTATTCGTCGAACTTTCGTGTAACAATATCATACGGAAAATCTCTGCCAAAATTGTGTAATAAATAAATATTAAACAAAGTAATAAATGCAGGCGCTAAAAATCGAACGGTGGTGGCATCTTCTGATGAAATCAGAAAATTGAAACATTTTTATTTTTCTCACTTCATAAAACATTGAAGAACTTGTTTCTATGTAAATCTTCATATTCATTATAAACACAAAAATTTGATTATAAATATGGATATATCGGCAATCCATAAATCTAATGTTTAAATGCTCGCAAAGATTGTAACATTTTTTCCCAGAAAACGATTTAATTAGTAGGAATACATTCGAGGTCCTCATATCTGTAGCTTGTAATCAATAGCATCATATCAAAATATGATTGACGTTGTTTCTGCACACAATATTCTTTTTACGAAAAAAAGACAAAAGATGAACGAAGAAAGGAAAGATAAAGACGGAGATAACACGTGGTTTGGGCTCTAAGGACCTAACCTCCTAAAATGGGAAAACAGAGAAGAGAGAGAAAGAAACCTCACAAGAAAAATCCCACAGGACTTTCGTCCGTTAAAGATTTCGAGGAGGAGGAAGCTACGAATATTATTAATGAAGACCGAGAAACTGCTCTTCAAAAAGTCTACGACGAAGTAAGCTTTTTGTTTCAAAATATGATGTTTTCTAACCCAATTTATTTTTGTTCCTTATTCTTTTAATTTCTGTTCCTGGTTTTAAATATCGAACAGTGAAACTATTACATTGTAATTATTATAGATACAATCTGTTAATGTTGAAGAGAAACTATCAGGATTACAGACATTGGAATCAATGTCCTGTGATTCAGGATTAGCCGTACAAATGGCCCAAGATGGAATTGCTAAAATGGTAGGACCGTTGCTCGTTGATAGCAATGTACTTGTAAGAGCAGGGAGCGCAAGTGCTTTAAGGTACATTGCGGATAATGGGAAAGCTAATGCACACGAAAGTTTGCTGAGAGACGATATCATGACCCCACTCTGTAGTTTACTGAAACAAGTAAGCTGAGTACTATTGTTACCAGGACTAACAATGCCTTTCCTACTTGAAACTTGAAATTGTATTGTTGCTAGAATTAATTATGATTGATTTCTACTTGCAGCATTATGTGGACTGGCAGCCAACATTAAATCAGAATGATAAAAGCAAAAGAAACGATGAAAAAGAAGCATTTATTCAAGCTGTTACGTTATTATGGACACTATGTGAAAATAATGACATTGCAATAAAGTACTTTAACGAGGAGGATCTTGTGTCCATTTTAACAAAATTCTTTGATACTGCTGTTTATGGTATGGACATTGCTACAGTCACTATGCAGTGTCTATTGTCTTTGTCGGAAGACAATTCTGCTGCTATTAAAAAACTGAAAGATTGCGAAGATACGCTTCTACAACTGTTATGCTTAGAATCGAGCAATGCAAATTCCTTTGAAGTAATTTGCCTTAAAACTGCTGTAACTGGACTGTTAATTAACATATCTAACTACATGGGTAGTAGCTCTATAAGTATAGCTTTGAAAGCAATAGCTGTACTTTCTGAAACACTTTCTATTAATTGCAAACAACTGTTGTCGAAGTTAACATCAATTTTACCTCATGAAAAGAATGCTTTCTCAAACAGTCATAAAAAGACTGTACAGGAAAGCAAGAAGTTGTTTGGAGCCCAACAGCAAGCATTAGAAATTTTAGCTAATCTATGTTCGGAAGATTTGGAAAATGAAAATGATTCTGATTTGGAAAATTCGGATTGCGAAATTGAGAGTATAGATGATGTCTGTATGGATGATAAATTATGTAAAATGAATTTATCCCTCCCTTTAGAAATAATTGAAGTATTCAACAGTTGTGATATTGTTAAGAAAGTTTGGGAGAAGACTGTAGCAGTGGATAAAGACACGGTCGAAATATTGGAACAGAATGTTGAGGGAAAAGCTGTATTATACCAAATGCATACTTTGAGATGTCGAGCATACCTGTGTTTAAATAATTTAGTATCGATCCTAGAAATCGATGCACTCGGCGGTTTGGAAGACATGTACAGGTGAAATATGTTTTTAGTATTTATCTAGGATTACATTTTCTTAATGAAAAAGATAGATTGATCCTGATATATTTCTGCATCTCTTTTTTTTAGAATGTGGCTTAACATTGGAACGGTTGTATTCAAAGATGCAAATCCAAATGATAACGAGCTGTTGGAATCTGCTACAGCAGCTATGAGGTCAATTCTTCAAAGATTGTCCGAAGTTAAAGCAAACTTCTTCAACAAGTTAACTTCAGACGATTTGCAGCCAATGTTAGATGGAGAACGCCAATGCACAAACGCTAACGTTCGCACAAATTTGATACGAATATTGGGAAACTTTGCTTTAATTTTGGTCAGCAATGAGACTCCCGAATCTCGCGAATTAGTCAAAGTAAGATTTCTACTAAAATTCATACTAAAATTTGACCATGAATTTCCCTTTAAAAAGATGTTATTCCAGCAAGTAACAGCGTTCTTATTGGGCATTTGCACAATGGAATCCAAGGCTTGGGTGATTGCAGAATCTTTGGATGCTATAATGGATATATACGCGGAAGATGAAACTGACCAATTGGCAAATGAGGTTGAATTAGTAGGGAAGTTGCACGCTCTAGTACCGGTCTTTAAAAATAAGGTATAGCATTTTAAAAATGTGTATTTAAATAAATCATCGGTACCATATTTTTAATACTAATTGTCAAACAGATGCGACAACAGAAGAAAACTCTAGGGGACAATGTAGCAATAGTGTCTACAGTAAATGCGAACATCACGAGATTTATCAAATACAAAGAAAAAAGGATGAGAAATATTTGAAGAAATATGCACCATTAATTGGAACTTACTGCACTTCGTGTTTTAATGACTATTTATATTCTGTCGAGAAATGTACTAGTGTACATTGTTAGATTGTAATGATATTTACATTTTAATTGCTATTCAAATATATAGTAGTAATATTTCCGTTTCAGTTCACGAAAATCTATATGATAAATTTTGTAAATATTACAAATAAACGTAATTTGGGATTAATAGCTTTTTTTTTCTCTCTTCGTTCACAGGAAACCATCGAATATGCTCCTAGCTACTGACAGAGCACAGACGTAATCAAATTTTTCCGGCTTTATTCTGTAACAATAAATAACGAAAAACTAAATAAATGGGAGGACGCGCACGATCACATAATAATATATGCCCGAAGTCGATGAAAACGATCGTTTCATCGTTGTATTAAGGCTCCAAGTACATAATACGCATACATATTACACTCGTTAATCCTTTGAAGTATCGAACTATATTCCCAACGGTGTTTTAAGTTTCATTGAAAATCATTCACCCTTCCAAAGAAGAAAGTATCTCAAGACCGAAGAGAACACGAGTTGAGGAGGATACTTCAACGGGTTAATCGGGGATTTGTAAGCTTAAATAAAGGCACATGTACACAGTGGTCTAGACTCTAGACAGTCTTTAAACAGTATTTCGACTAAGATAAACGGAGACGTCGCTTTTCCATTCAAAGCCGAAACAATTGCACAATGTCCTGTATACACAATACAGTCTGGCGTGAGAATCTTCGTACATCCGACAAATTTCAAATACTCAAAGGAAACAAAGATTTTGAACATTTTAGGAATATTGGTTTAATTGGAGCTATCTCGTTTCAACAAGTTCGTGTCCGATTCCTTGTATTTTAATACGAAATCGAGCAAGAACTTTTGCACTATTTGCATATTTATTGCTTTGTTTCGAATATTCAGGATTTGCCAGACGTATGGAGACTTTCGTGACCAACTGTATTTTTCATGATTGGCGACGGATCTAAAATGATTTTCCTCTGATGTCGTCGCGGTTGATTCGTTGCTTGATTGAAACGACGGAGCTGGATCGTGTACCGTTCAGACTCAGCGCGCTGTGTCTCCTTGGTTTCGGTATCGGGTTCACATCCTCGACGAACTCCGCCTTCTGTTTGATCGGCTCGGATATGTGAAGCTCGATCACTTTCACCGGCTCTCTGGGTGACGGCACGGGAACCGGCGAGTCGTTCAACCTCACCACGTCGATGTCCTTTTGCTCCCTGGGGAACTCCTTGAATTCAATCTTAATCGCGTCCTTCTCGGTATCGACCAGATTCTGGAAGAAGTGTCTGCGGTTCGCCTGAAGCGACAGTCTGGTGTTCCCGATCTGATCATCCTCCGACTCCTTGACAGAGTTTCTCGCCTCGAGCGCCTTGATCTGTTTCTCGATCTTCTCGATCTCTTCCTTCACCGAGAAACTGTCGCTTCTCGACAACGAATCCGAGGAACTCTTCCTCCTCAAACAAACCTCCTCCGGCTCCGAAGGCGCTAGCTCCTCGACCTCCTTCACGATCTCCATGTTCTCCCGGGAGTTCTTGCGATACTCGACTCGAACGTTCTCCTCCACCTTCTCCGTGGCCTCTTCGGGGGCTTTGGTGTCCTTGTTCTCAGATATCTCTTCGTCCTCCGTCGGAGAACTTGTTAACTCGGTCTCCGACTTTTCTTCTGTACACTCTGTTCCTTCGGATGGTGGCTTCTCTTCTGCGTTGACTTCCGTCGGTTCAACGAGACTGTCTTTCGTTGTAGTTGCTTCCGTAGACGAAGAAGCATCGGTAACAGACTCCATCGATTTGTCCTTCTTCTCATCGGCTTCGATGTCTTCAACGAAATCTTTGCTCTTCTTCGTCATCTCGTCGATGTTCTCGGTGACCCTTGCTATGTCACTCGGCTCCACTATTTGGAGCTCAACGTTGGGGGCTTCGGTAATCTTCTGCGGACAGTTAATAGATCAGTAATCGCTTCAGCGAACCTGCAGAGCAGCTACCTACCCTCTGATTTCGATGATCTTTGGATATAGGCATTTGTGGCAGTGCATAAAAAGTTGTTCAATATATCGATTTCTACAACATACCCAAAAATCATTGAAATCCGAGGGTAGGTAGCTGTTCAGCAGGTTCCTTATCGCTCCCTTCGGGAAGAATCGCCAGTACTAAATGTTCTGCAGGTTCACCATCGCTCTAACTATTAACAAGACGTTTAATATTTCGCAGTTACCTCACTGGTTTCCACTTTTGGGATAGACCGTGGCGGCTGCGGAGCCTTCCGTTTTTTTCTACCGTACGCGCTCATCGTACTACCAACGGAGGTGCAGCTGTTTATGGAGAGATTGGACTTCCTGACGGCATCTTGGGTGAACCTTCTGAACACGTAGTCCTCGGGAACGTTCTCGTTCTCGTCGATCTCCAACTCCAGCGTACTCGCGTTCGCTCTCTGCGAGGCTCTGTTGCCAAATCTTCGCCTGGAACATCGAATCATGTTCTTTAAAACTGAAGGAACGTCGGCACTCGATGCTAAAAACACTGGACAGTCGCCGCGACTCGTTTTCAATTTGTGCAAAATAAAAAGTTCGTGCATTAATTACAACATGCAAATTGCGCTTACTAATTTCTGTCATGAATGCATAAAATTCGCAGTCGAGTTATCAATCTTAGTTATTATCCCAAAATTTTTCGGAATGTTCCGGTGTTTTTCGAACAAAAATTGCGATTCCTTACAGAGGGGGGACGGGAGTTCTTTCCTCAGTTTTCTCGCGAAGCGTCACGCTTCCGTTCTCCTTCGGCGACGACTTGCTTTCGTAGTCCAACGGTGGGATCTTGTCAGTAGGTTTGGGACTCACGTAGCCGAACCTGATAAAAATTACGCTGATTAATGGGATCGTCTATTTGGAAATTCAAAGATGATCAAGATCACGTACCTCCTCGCCGGTGGTTTAGGCGTGAGCTCGTCCATGATGGACGTGGTTGTGTCCTGCGGGCTGCCGTCGTACGTTTTCGCAGGATCACCGTTCACGGTTAAACTCGAGCTGTATCTCGACGAATTGTCCAACGTGTATTTTCTTCTTCTCGCCAGGGTATCGAGGGCCTCGTTGAACTCCTCCTGGTCCTTCGTTGGTCGCTGAGGAGCCGTGGGTTTCGTGTACGACTCCCTTTTGTAGGTGGACGAAACTGTGAAACAAAGGAAATTGTTGTGAAATAACTATTTCTATTCTCTCCAGGGTTGATATATCGATGAGCTCGACGGCAGTAATTAAATTAACCACCTGTGGTGATCGTGGACCTCTTTTGTTGCGCCTCCTCTTTCTCGTCCTTCCGTTTTCCGAACAACCCGCTCCTGGAAGCAAACGATTCGATTTATTTGGGGAAAAGAGAAATAAATTAACAGACTCGTAACATAATTGTGCCGCTCGTCTGGCGTTCGCGCGTGTTAAGGGATCCGTGTCACATCTGTACGCTGACAAGATGATGGGACTCTGCTAGCCGCTATGCTCTTAACCCATATAGCCCGTTCCGCAATTAACACCAGCCAGCAACGAGGCGACGCTCGCCGTCATCGAATTACAATACCGAATCCTACAATTCTCCAACTGAAAAAAACACAACTTTTCGTGAAACGTATGCACACCGTGTCCAGGCTGATCCGACAGGCAAACACCGTTATCTAGAGGCGGCGAACAATTCCACTTTTCATTCATGATTCATCGTTTATTTGCAGGGAAAACAGCGTGCAGTCGAAAGTGCAACACGCGGCTCTCAATGAACCTCGCCTCGCTGCCAAGAAAGTTAATAATCGCGAGAAGATCGCAATTTGGAATGGAATCAAATTACATCGATTTACAGTCTGATCTTGGTCCGATTATAATCTGATTATTAGACCGCAGATCTTTACACGAGAGAAAAATTTTCTGGCGCCAATTTCGAGAAGTAGGAGCTACATAAATATTTGCTTCTTCTCTTAAGTGTTTCGATAAATTGAAACTGGTATATCGATACTCTGAAATTCCTCGAATATTTTCACTGTTTTACATTTCGCCAGCTGTATTTTCCCATAAATTTTTACACCAGGTTTATTTACACGTTCTCACGTTACGATATTTGTTTGCGAGCCTTGGAAATTTCGTAGCCCGAGCGGCATGTGTAAATAAACCTAGGGCCATCGAGCATCACGTTGCAGCCCTGCTTCAGCCTCGCAAGCATAAGATACATCCGGTTGCAGTACAATGTACAATTGCTGGTGTGTCTCCAGCCTCTTCCAGCGAAATATAGCACATAACCGATTACAAAGCGAAAGATCTCTTGATCGTCGTTGCTCGATCCGATTCAATCTGCGTCTGCTGCGCGTCGAACGCGACGGACGGAGATTTTCGCGGAGCAAGGAGCGTCGCACCGCGTCTCCGGTGTACACGGAGGAGCGAATAGGACACGAAACGGACGCGTACGTCGAGATCTGCCGACGTCAGGAATACCATTTTCTTATTTTATCCGCGCGTCGCGGTGTCGCAACGGGTCGAAAGCGGATTCGTGACGAGAAGCTGCCGTCGCGTCGTCTCGCGCGTCGATTCTTACACGGTCGAGTCGTCATCGTCGCTCCGCTCGTTTTTAACGAGACCAACTCCCGACGATCTCTAAGAGTCTCTTCGCTCGGGGAGCGAAGGGCAACAAACGGGAAACGGTTTAACAAATTATCAGGGACGGTTCTCGCCCGGGAACAATGAAACTTCACGGTCTGCTAATAAAGATAAACCTCCGGGGACTGAATCACGATCGCGAGTATCTTCAGGACTTCTTTGCACTCGCCGTGCTTGTCGTCCTGGGATCAGCTGAACGTCTCATCGATGACACATCTATCGCACAGACTTCGACCAAACACGTACACGCAATGTCCAACAGAAGCTAATCTACGGTATCGTGGACCGGTCAAGTTTTTCGACGTTTCCTGCTGGCTGTTCGATATCTCCCGGAACTGATAATTATCTACGAAGAGCCTAAACCGCCGCACAGCTGCGGTAGATCGATGCCTCGGCCCCAATTGACGTCTACCGGTCTATAAAAACGATATTAAGGTGACACAGGTTTCGTGACGTTGTTGCAACGCGTTCTATTGCCCCGTATCTTTCCCAGCCAATCAATAGTATCGGTGCTTAGCGTGTCGTTCGATATCCCCGAAGAACAGGAGAAGATCGAGCATGAAAAGCGAAAGAATGAAATTCCGAAGAGCCGCTCTTCTTTCCGATTGTTCGGAGGAGGATTCCGATCGAACAGTCGGACAAAACGTTTCCGAAGCGAGAGGAAGTCTATAATAAGCGGAGAAAAGCTGCCGGCTAATTTTCAAACGAGCAATTACGCAGAAGAGCAGCGCGAGCCGGCGAGCGTTTCTGCAAATAGAAATCGCTGAGACCTTTCCGATGGAACTCGACCTGACGCCGATCGCCTGCTACGCGGAGATTCGTTATTTGTGTAGCTTGGATCACGGCCAGGCGCAGGTACCGGTGAGCTACGCTCCTAGACCGGTAAGTTCAAGTTCAACAAACTCGCGCCTTTCCCAATTTACCTTGGGATCGACCGGGGAAAAAAGCTCGCGCGCTCCCGAAGCGCAAACAACGAGTCAACTGGACTTCTTTGAAATTCCGTTTGACCGAGCTTTCGAAATGGATCTCGAAGACGTTAGAGCTGTTCCTTCGTTAGCTGAACCCGTTATAAATGCGTTTTGCTGGTTACTTGCTGTCGCAAATTATACTTTCGTAAGTTTCGAATCTGTATGAAATTTTCCTGATGCTTCTGCTGCGTTTTTTAACGAATCGGACGAAGAGGAGATCGTACCAGGTGGACTTGATGGAGAAGCTGTTGGATCTCTTCTTCCTGCTCCTGCCGAACGTCCAGAACTTGTGCTTTGACTCCTTGGTCTTCGCATCCTGGTACGCGGGAGGCTCTACATTGTTGAGCTCCTCGTTGAACGGGTTCAAGTGTTCGGGGTAGTTGTAAATGGTGACTTTGGTACGTCTGGGCTGCGACATGATTCACTCTGGTTTCCTCTGAGAGAGCTCGTCGGTGGATTTTATCGCAGGAACCGCGTGAGATCGTCGCGACGCCTCGTCAACGGAGTTCACCGATCTCTCGTCATGATCTTCTTGGCGGCTGCCTCGAGCTGAAAATAGAAAAACGATCTCGGTCATTCTTGTTATTCGAAAACAAACCGCCAAGATAAAAAGTCCGTTCGCTTTTTTCTTTTTTTTTTTATCGTGTCAAGAATAACACGTCTCGCACGGAGAACGGAGCACCTCGTATACTACGGTTTTCCGTATTCTACGTCGTCGTCGGATCCCTAACTGGCGCCTAATTTAACGAGCCGCATTACAATTATAAGCGCCGCGGAGTGTGAGTAATTTAATCTAGTAACCGAGTCGAAAGCATCGAGCATCAGGAATAAAGTCCAGATTTATTTTTAACGGGTTACGTCGACGCGATTCCGTGGAAGTCGACGCAGGCAGGAAGTTCAAACCCGGCTCCGGCGCAATGTTGTCACAAACAATCGATCATATCGCATTCCCTTTTTGCGACGATTACTCTTGAACTCCTCGTAGACCGGCTCGCGAAGTGCGGACACACGGTGGCGGAGCATTTATCTCTCTCTCACTCGGTTTTATTGCATCATAAATATACTAGCGTGCGCGTAAAACCGTATGTTAATTGCTCGACGGTGTTTAGAATCGTGCTCGAGGCCGATAGAAAGAACTGTTTCTACAGTTTTGTGAGGAGCGCTTAGAAAATGATTAAAACATTTTCGCCGATAGAATCACCGAGTTAAGGGAGTAAACTCGTTTTTTCTAGGATTGTAAGGTTCCGGGACGCGCGTTCTCATTTCTCGATAATACAAAAATGGGGGTTTTCAGTAGTTAAAACGCTAGTTAAAGATCAATTTCATCTAAATCCACCACTGCCGGTCAAACGACCGGTTTTATATTTTTGAATTTACAATTATCGAAATTACGAAGTTACTTTAGTGGAAATTGATTGGATTTTCTTTATCCGAGCACATATTGAGATCAAAATTGCAGAAAATCGAACTAAACAGAGCCTTGTCATCTTCATAAGCTAAAACATTTTAGTCGCTTGGTAGGTTCAGTGTTAACTCGCCTGTCCCGATTAACGCGTCTAGTGCCGCCATTGTCCAGCCGACTTTCTGCTCGGTTTTAATGCTTACGTACAAGCATACGAGCATGTCTCTCTAATTGCACGTCCGTTATCATGCTTTCCAACCAATTTTCCTCTCACACCTCTTTTTCAGTATATGTTAGAATTATTTAATACATTTTTGGCATTCCGATTAATAATAACTTTTCTAGCATTTCCTGCCAGACACATTTTACAGTGTTCTGCTCTCGTCGTCGGCACGCGGGTAAGAGTTTTCGTGGTCCCTCGACAAGTTCTAGAATGTTACATCTTACACTAAAGATAGCGGGCGCGGCGACAAGAACCCATTGGTGGCCCACGCGGCCCGAATGGAGGGTCACGTGAATCAAACTCGGGGCCAAAGCGAGTACATCGCGGAACTTCATTTCCTTTCGATCGATTCGTCGACGGAAGTACTATCGCGGAACGGAGATGGATCACAGAAGGAAGCGATTCGGAGCTACGATGTAATAATTGCTGGCCGCGCATGCTGCGGCCGTCTCGTTATGCCAATTGCCGTTTCGAATCGAACGAGTCGACCAATTGGTCATCATTGTGGACCAATAATGGTTGCGAAACGAGGATGAAGCGGGTTAATCCGTCGAACTCGGAAGCATATAGACGGCCCCCGTCGATCCTCGATAAAATTACGAAATCAATCGCGAAAACAGATCTCGTTCGATCTCCGACAATTGCGCTGTGCCCGGCCGACTGGCCAGAGAAACCGAGAGGAATTATAGACGACCGACGACTACGGCGGTCTCGTGAAACTAATTAACCGTGAGCCTCGAGATTTCTCGCACGACACGCGAAACACTATACCGACGCCGTTAACCCAGTTAACGAGCCATCTAACACCAGATTACGAAAATAGGGAACTCGGTGCGCATCGTTTACGCAACACGCTGCTCGATGATGCGTCTTGATCACCGTACACACGTAATTTCGCGCAAGTCGCGCGCGCTTTTCGCTTTTCTCGTCACGCGTTCCCCGAGGACGCACGCTTTTCCTTATTCCGCTGCTCGCTCGATCGCGTGCCATCGGGCTGCTCCCGAACGATCTAATCGCAGATGTTTATCCTACCACGTTGCGATCGAGCCTGCGAAACACGATGCTATCGCGATTTTTTTTTTTTTTAACAACTCACGGCCTTGCCGGGCTTCCTGCGACCCCTGCCCTCGAATTTTCTGTAATGCGCTTTTAAGGACCGCTTATGTTAGCCGCCGTGAAGCAGATGGAAATCTGACCGACGATCAGATTGCAGGCGTGTTAAGCAGTTACGGTAAAAAGTTTAATGAAAAGTAATAACTAGACGGCCGGAACTTCATGCATTTATGGCCTCTGAATATTTTCGAAAAATGCTAGGCTAGAGTATACAATTTGCAGAAGCTGCTGCCATTGAAAATAAGGTTTCGTTTGATTCCACTTTCGGAAAATTGCAAATTGCATAAAAATCCGCAGGCTAGTACTAGGATTTTTATGCAAAATAAAAATTTTTTACCTAAATTGCAACAAACTGAAGTTAAGTAGCAATTTATTTTTGTTTGTTAATATTAATTAATGGTTTTACTGTTTTAAATTACACTTACTCATTTTTGTCATAAATGCATAAAATCCGTTGTCTAATACTGTCGTACTTTATGCGAAATAAAGATGTTCCGATTGCGAGGAACAGGACTTAGACACACGCCGACTTCCTCACTGGATAGCTGTGATAAATTGAAAATTCTTTTAATCGCTCGACCGTTTTAAGACTCATTTGTTCATTGTTGTCATCGGCCCATAAAATCCGCAGTCCAGTTCTAATAAAATGCCATGCAACGAAGCGAGCGTATTTCTGTGTGAACCCGGCAGTCGGTGAATCAGCCCATAAAAGTTTCTATTTTCCAAAACATCCGCAGTCTATTTACGACTGCGTCGAGCCGTAGTGTGCAGTTGCGGCAGCTGGTATACAACGCGCGTCTGCCGACCAGCGGTATAAACAATTGTAGCGACATTGAGTGTCCAGCAAACCTTGACCAACGGTTTATTACGCACAGGTTTTTGTATACACAGAACAGTGAATTTCTCTCGCGTCCGAATTTCATTTGTAAAACGAGGCACTTTCTAAAAATCGTCGCGGACCGACCGCGGACTCTGAACGAAATCAGGATTCTCATTTAGATTGTCAGACGGTTGCGCGTTCGAGAGAAGAAACGCTCGAGCATAATTAACCGTGCTACATGCTCGACAACCGGGAACAGGAATGTTACGCGAATTAGTGTCGTCCCGGCGACGATGTTCGGCCACGAAGACGGTCGTGGCGAGGATCTCGGCGGGGAACAGGAGGTGCCTATCACGCGGTTACGAGAAACGCGACTAACGAACGCAATTAGCTCAATTAGCTCATTGCACTCGCAGCTCGCTTCTGATCCGGGCCTTGTCGATGGACGAGCCGGACGAACAATCCTCGGCGATTGCACTGCCCAGCACTAATCTCGCGTTTAAACTTTTTTCCGAAAATCGTCTTTCGTCTTCGGTTTCACGAGAAATCCGATGTTCGACCATGTTAGAAATGAAACGTCTCGAGCGTAATCTAAGTGTACCAAGCGATAGACGCGAGAGATTAAAAATCATTGGAGTCCCGCAATGGCCGTGCTAGCATAGTAGGTTTAAAGTGCGACAACTATCTTGTCTCTCGGCTATCTCTTGATCGATTCGAGCACAACAAACGCGAGAACGGACAGAGGCTGATCACCCGGAAAATCGATATTGAATTGTTCTCTGCGAACCGTGATAGGATGGCCTGGATGTTCGGTTTTTTTTTTTCGTACGCACTAATTGCCGAGAGGGCCACACAGCACACGTCATTAATCGGGGGAAATCGTTTCACGCGGTCAAGTGTGCTCACGGAACCGCTTCTGCGCTGATAACTTCTGAATTTTCTGTGGTTACGGTCATCGAAGAGAAAACAATAGCGGAAAATTATTAACTTTGAATTCTTTGTACGTCTCGGTCAGACGACTGATCGATGTCTCCCCTTTCGTTACGGTGAAATAAAATGTTGGTACATTCATAAATTATTTAAATCTACATAAAACATCCGCCGCGTCGCAACAATAAATATGCCGGAGACAAAGTCGATTGTGTTGCTATCGTGCATGTTCAATTCTACATATTATACCACTGTCCTTCAGTTGCGAAACTTCTTTTCTGCTTTCAAGCGATAACACGAGCTTAAATCATCAGCTGTATTATACGATTACGTTTCTTGTAATTACTCCAGTGTGTTGGTAATCCTCCACAACCTCCGCACGTGGCCCGTACGTTCGATAACGTGTCGCGCGAATAACGAGAATGCTAATGATCGATCCGCTATCCACCATTATCATACCAAGCTATATATATTAATATTAACCCTTTGCACTAGGAGCTATTTTAACTTGAAAATTAAACATTTCTTCCAATCTAGAATAACTCCATTGTATATTATTTTTCTTCATTTTATGGATACGAAATTGATATAATAGTTCATAAAATACTTAAATGTTTAGTAATTGATTAGATACCAACTTATTTAATAATTTAGACAATATTTCAAATAATGGTGCGACTCTCAGTCGCCACTCGAGTGCTAAGGGTTAATCATCATGCTTAATTATAAAAAGTATATATTACAAGGGAAACCGCCTTTTTCTGACAAAACGATAGCGAACCGGTCGCGATCCTAGACGCCGCGTTCTCCTCGAAGCAGAAACGGGTGCCCCGATCATCGCGGGGGAATTCTCGGATCGGTTTCCTTTCGAGAAAGCAATCCCCATAACGTTCGCCGGGTTTTCACCGAGAAAATTCGAAAAGATACGCGACTCGCCGGAGCCGATTCCGCGGCGAGCGGAATGCTTCTCGCAGTCTCGTATTAATGGCCGCGTATCTGACAGCTTAATTCGACATCATTTCGAGAGTTCCCCCGTTTAAACGTCGGAAGGACAATTCCGACAAAGTCAAGTTGATTCGCAGTTAATCTACATCGAACCCTTAACACGTAACCGGCTTTCGCCACCTGACACGCGCGCGCGTTTCAGGAGCACGTCGCGACGGAGCGGAGAATCGCCTGGGTACTTGCGTAGTACCCGCTTCGAAATTCGGTCAGGAGGTTCTAGGACGGGATCCTCGCACGAAACCGACGTACACGACCCCGGAGACATTGACAGAAGGCTGTTCCAGTTGGGCGACACGCAAAACTGAAATTCTGCCCGATAAATCTTATCCGCGGCGGTTAAAGTTCGCCGAGCGGCCATTATAATCGCATTATGTCGTGATCTGATTAACGCCGTCGGTTCGATTACACTAATTGCAATACGGTTCAACTACTCAAAGTCGCGGACTTGTCGCAACAAGGTCGCGACTCCGGTTTTACCGATTTCCACAAGGTGATCCCGCAGAAAGGAACGGTTCCCGAGAATTCATGACGCGGAGCGAGCGATTAATAGACTGTGGATCGTCGTGCACGATTGAAATTCTTAAAATCCTCGGTCCATGGTGCAGCTACAATAATCTCCAGTTTCGCAGCTCCGTGAAACGAATTTTTCCTTGTTGTTTTAGCGGCAGCGGACGATGGATTTATTCGCATAGGCGCCTCGGATTTCGGGCAGGGCCGGGATTTATTGTGCAATCCCGTCCGATCGACCGAGATCCTAAAAATACTTTCGTAAATCCCGTAGTATCTGTGTTTCTGGGTGAAAGCCAGAGAACTGTCGCACCGTTCGCCGCCGGATAGTCTCTTGTTGTCGACAGGCGGCCTTTTTCATTCGGTTTCCCGCTCTTCCCTCGACTTTCGACTTTGTCCTGACCGTCGATCCCCGACAATTACGAATCGTCCTTCTGCGTGAAAGATCGCGATACGCGCGTCTGCTATCACTGAAACATGGGAAAGAAAAACTGAAGGCCGATATCGATTGTAAGAAAATTATTCCGATCCGCCCTGAGACGGTCGCATCGAGATGCATCCTGTGGTGTGTTGCAATCGTCGGCGGATAGTCGCGAGCCTCCATTCTCTCGTTACGTCTGAGACTTGTTTAGTGTCTTTAGTATCTCCATGCTTCACTCGTTTCCCAGGTGATGCGCATTGCATCGGTTTTGTAAAGAACCGAGCGTGCTAACCGGAGTACAAAGACGGACTTCTTCCTAGGAAACGCGTGTCCTTTTCACACGCGTTGCGTCAGCGTAGCTGAGATATAATTATACCCTCTTCTTTTTCCGTGTCATTTCTCTGTCGAAACACAGTTCTTGCCGATTGGAGGCCGTCAGTTGTTTCTCATTTCTTGATAATGCAAAAATGAGGCTTTTCAGTAGTTAAAAACGCTAGATAAAAGATCGATCTGGGCCGCGATCGCCCTCGAAAGCCCTACTTTTTCATTTACGAGGCGTAGTTTGCGTTATTCGGCAGCTATTTTCATAGCTACATGCTACCGAATAATGCCAATTGCTTTTATCTAACTTCTTTGACTATTGAAAAATCCGATCTTCGTATCATCGAGAAATGAGAGCGCGCATTTCTGAAAACGAGCCTACCGCGTTAAGGAAGTCGGCGCGGTATCAATCGACTTTGATTCCGTTGACTGCGATTCTTTTGCTGGGTGGATGGTTTACGGTCCCTTCGTGTCCGCCGGTAATTATGGCAGTATCGATTGGAACTTCCGTGCATTGCCTGGAAGTCGCAATCGTAAAATCTACGAACACGCTTATCCTTAAGTGTGTTCCTTGGGCCGCGGCGGTGCGGTGTGGCTATTTCGCGGTAAACTCGTGCCACGAGCCCGAGTCACGGATGCCAGAGATTCTCAACTATGGAAACTGGTTTCTTATTATTTGTTGTGTCGTTGCTTCGAGCGTCACGTGCGCGGCCCCCCTTCTGTTCCCCTGGCCGGTAAACAGATATCTAAGATGATTGCAACATCCGTATCTTGCTTCCTTCAACAAGTTATCGATTCCCGCGGAGGAGCGAGTTTCCACGCGAACGAACCCTTTGCGGCAATTTTCGTTCCAGCTGGATTAAAGCCAATTGTCGTTGATTCTGAACACGTCGACCACGGCCGTATGTGGGTGACACGATTTTTCGTTGATTTTTAGAAATTCATTTTGTTCGTAACACAGTTGCCGGTAAACGTTGCTAAGACCGCAAAGCGTTCGAAGAAAACGGAGTCCCTCTGGAGTTTTCGTTGCTGACGGATGAGAACCTCCGTCACATGTAAAAATAGAAGCTTAACAGTTCTCGTCGGCGGGGGTCCCGATCGAATGCCCAAAAAATTCACCTGGTGAATGTACTCGATCCGTCGAAATGGCTCGTCAGAGATATTCTCGTCCCGTAAATCAGGTGCTCGACGAATTAAGCTTACGATAGTTCTTATCAACAAAAAAATTTAATTAGTAAAAAAGAGAAAAGAACGAGCGTCGCGGCGATCGTTCGGTATATTTCCTTGGAAATTGATAAGGGACGCGCTTGGCTGTTACACTCCCACTTCGATTTGTTCGGGTATTCTCGTTCGCAATCGTTAAATGTTCTCTTACATAACTAACTAAGTCAGTGACTAATCATCCAATGGACAAGTATAGTCGGAGTGCTGGAAATTTATCATGTTAAAAAAACAAATGAACTCGTTGCGGCCGGCACAGCGTTTCAAGTGCCCGTGTCCGTTCATTACCGAGGACAAGCTGTTCAACAATTCGGCGACGATCGGAGAGCTTTTCGCGCGCGCGACGCTTTTCGCGAAAAACGCGAATGGCCCCGATAAAAAATAACGATAATCCCGATAAGGCGGCGATACCGTGGTTATCGAGTTGGAAGGTCGTAGGATCGAGAGTTGCCCGAGACATGTTCGGTTCAATTTATACCCGACATGTAGGTCACTGAATCGCGGCTCGAAATTATCGCGCACGAATTACGCTATGCCGTGACGGTCACGTATCGCTCGACCACGAAAAAAGAAACCGCTCGTCGACTCCGTGCGTTCGATCGCCGTCGAGCAACTTCCTAATCTACACCTGCGCAAGTTCCCGATCATTTTCGTTGATCGTTCCTCCGATCGTTCGTCGATCCCGAATGTTTTTCCCGAGTTTACGTTGCTTCCGGCTCTACGCCGACTTGCTTCCGCTGTCTAATAAAGCGCAATGCGTAGCATGAAATCATCTACACCGTTATCCACGAACATCAAACGCTTCTACGAGCAAATCGCAGTGGACCATCGGCGTGACCGGTGTGTAAGAAGTACGCGACACGCGACGCTCTTTCATTTTTTTCTTTCGCCTAATCCGTGATAAAGTGCCTTGGCAATTTATCTTTAAAGCGCAGAAATCGTTCCGTACGCATACTCACGCTGAAACACAAATGTTTACATAAAACATTATCGAATCACACCTCTGATAAATTAAGCGATAAAAAAGGTAAGGTGAAATGCCCTAAGTATGTACAAGCTAAAAGTGATGCCTAAATCTGGACAATTGAATTTTTATAGTAAAACCAATAATTAAGAGATTAAATAATTATTTTATATATTCTGAGGTTATAGCTACAAATAGATATGAATATTATTTGATTAAGAAATGAAATTTAAAAATCAATTCAAAGTTTATCTGAAAATAGTATATAAAAATGTCTATTTTCATGCGAATCGTGTGCATTTATAGTTTGAACTATTATTATAAAAAAAAGATATAATTTAAGCTCTCAGGAAAAAAATAATTATCACGTATAATAATATTGATATTTTAAAATAAATTGACGTAACTTAAATAATAATTAAAAAATGCTCTCCAGTATCCATCGTCGTGTCGGTTTCGTCTTGATCGTGTTCGGGTAGAGTACGGAATTACAACGGCAGTCATACCGAATCTCGCACATTCATCCTTCCATGCAATGTAATTTAATTACCATCGTTATTATGTCATCTGCTTGTCGTCATTATTATTTCTAGGCAGCGGATCTCTGTGCGAAATAAAAATTTTCTACCTGAATTGCAACAAACTGGAGTTAAATATGTTGAAAATAATTTTTTTAATAAATATGGTTAAAGTTAGGTAGCGAGTGGATCTACGACAAAAATTAGTAGGTGCAATTTAAAACGGTGAAAACATTTGAAGAATTTTTAAATAGAATGCGCCCGCGATTTCTCGCGAGACCAATGTGAAAAGCGCGCGCCTCCCTCGGCAATTACGAAATCGATTTCGCGCCACGTCTTTTTAAAATCTACAGCCGCGCGTTACACGTGTTATCGTATTTAACAAAGTAAGCTGGGCGTGTCGAGTTCCGAACGATCCGGCCGACAAATTTGAAAAACGTGGTCTTGCCATCGCGATTGCGGCGTCCATTTCGCGGGAATGAAAAGCGTTACGGGGTTGATCGATTCCCCCGGCTACATACATATTCTCGTCTTTACACTGTCCGTGCATGCGACCATGGTCCTGGTAAGTTCGCGTCTCGCGACGGTGACAGGTCAATTCGCGGCGAGAAGCAAATTGAGGGAATTCAGAGCGGGGTACCATCGCGCCTGGGCGCGTCGTTATCGCGCCAAGTCCGTTTGATCGATCACGGGGTGTCGGGTCGATCGCAAACCGCGGGGCATCGAATAACCGTGCGACACGCTCCTCTGTTATTTTCGTTACTACGCGAATCGTATAACGATTCTCGGTTCGCGTGCATTTCGGTGTGCCCTGGCGTGCCTCTATGCAAATCGCAGGCCGATTATTGCGACCGGAAATCGCAACGGCGATGCGGTTCCTATATCAAGGATACCGTCCCGCTAAAAATAAAATAATGCTTCGTCAATATTTCACAGAAATGCTCCTTAAATCCCCGCGATTCTACCGTTCGATTAATATTGATACCGGTCGGTGGGGGTTCATCCGATTATCGCAACAACGAAATCTTCGATCTGGTCGATAACCTGCTCGGGGTTATCTTGATTGGTAATACGCGGAAGATACACTGTCAATGTTGTAAGACTTACGTAAGTGCTCCTGGATGACAAGCGAGCCAGGTAGGCGAGACAGGTGAGAGGATTCGGGCTGTCTCGACCGTCGCATCCAACGAGGTTATCTCGGGAAACGCGCGTTGTCGGTTGCACTGGAAACGACACTTGCGTCAAAATACGAAGGGAGACGAACACCACCCCGACACGAGAGATCCAGCGTGTGACACTTGCGACGAGAAACACGAAACACGTTGTCGCGACGACGTTCGCCGGTCGACTGCGTCGAGTTCTACACGTCGGACCCGATCGGACGACTTCGGCGAACTTCGCGGCCGTTCGAACGCCGCGGCGAACTTCGCGCCAGTCCCGCAACCAGCCTCGCGCATGCGCGATTCCCGAAAGTTTCCACAGGGCGGACTCTTTAAATACGTACAGGCAAGAATTGCCTGAATCGCGAGATCCTGATTTGTTCGCAACGCAAACTGGCGAATCCGTCTGTTAAAGTTATGCTCGTTCAGCTTGTAAAATTGCGTTTGCTTAAATATAATATGTTCAATCATAAACATAGCGATGAATTAAACGCTATCCTGTATTTCAGTAGCTCGAGACGCGTCGGTTTTGTTGAACAGTCCTCGAATACCGGGTGAATGAAATCGGTGGATCGTTTAACAAAATGGACCTGCGTGTTTACGCGCGCTGACTAATGCTAATTGAATGCGCACGTTGCAGGTTTACCGTCTACGTAGGCGTTAGTGGAACGTGCATAGAAAGTTGTAAAAGGAAAAATGCGGTATGCATGTGGGTAAATAGTGGGATGGCTCACCTCGTACCAACAACAAAGATCGCCTCTGATCCATTTCCACGTTATCTTTCGTACGTTCGATGGAAAGTCGACCAACTCCGACAAACCATTTAATAGCACGCATATTTAGCAACGCCGAGGAATGAAACAAGTATCCAAATACGGCCGTGAATCATCGTGATTGTTTTCCGAGCGGGACGGCCGACTGAAAGCAATCAGATTCGAATGAAAGAGGCAACTTTCTTTAATAAGAATAGAAAGAAATTCAAGAGTGAAATTTCACACCGGACATAAACGACCCTGATTGTCCGCGGAGGGTTAGCGACGATCTTATATCTAGAGAGAAGAGGCAAACAATTTTCCTCCAAATAACGATCATTACTTCACTAGTAAAGAGATCCATTATTCAGGTTTCGCGAAGGTAGTTCGCAAGGGGAGTTAGCAATCGAGAAGCAACCGGATTTTGTTATTGAATATATTCCGTGGTAAACTTCGCCGCTGAATCGGTTCGTTCGAGGAATTGATCGCGGATGGCAGTGTCAATATCGATAATCGTCGAGAGCCAAGCAGCGTGCTAATCTCCTCCAAGTTATCTCGCGAATGCGCGAAAAAAAATGTCGAAAAGAACAAGCATAACGAGCGACGTACGCGATATCGCGCTCCGATGGACGACTTGTACATATTTCGATCGATGACGGTGTCGTGACTCCGCGAATTTCGCATAACTGAATGCAAAGTTCGCGTTATCGGGTTTTTCGAATTTCCAGGCGGTCGACGTTTTACCGGGGAAACTAGGTGCCGTCGATCGTGGCTGCTTTCTACCGGGTCGGAACGGTTTTAGAAAGTGACGGTGCATCGTCGACGATGACAACGGCGCCGTCAGAATTATTTTTAATCGCGGATTCAACGCCTAACGAACCGACAACAACTCGCGACTCGCCGCGCCGGTCGGACAGGGTGCGTAGCCTCTTCGCTCTTTCGGTCTCGATCGAATTCTCCCGGCGATCGTATCTAATAAAACTGATAAGATAGGCGTTATCGGGCCGCGTTTGCTCGTCGCTTAGTGTTTACGGTATCCCGATCGCAGATAAATACTAACAAGTCGCTAAAAGTGGAGTATTGCGCAATCCTTTCGCGTTGGCTTAGCAATTTCGTAGATACCGCCGGACGCCGGAAAGAAAATATAACGATCGACTTCTTGACAGATAATAATCGCCGTGGTCGCGATAGAAATCGGTGTGATGCTTTTACTTCTTCGATCGTTGGCGGGACGGTTTCGCGGAAGACTGAAACATGAATAATTTATTAGTACTTGGACACCGCGTTTCTGTAAATCGGTTTTCATTCGAGCTGAACATTATCCAATGGACAGTAATAATTACTTGAACGTTGTACGAGCATTTCCAGCGCCTAAATTGCTTCCCACAAGTTCGCACAATAGTAAATAAGTGGCAGTTATCGTCCGAAGACTCGTCCGGAGCTCCTCTGGCCGAATATCTGTCGCGTTAAAACGAATTTGCGCGCACCAATGACGGATGATGGCCCTGAGCGACCGGCTTCAGAGGACGCTGAAGGAACCGTGAATCTGTTGAAACCGTTTAAGAACGTTATTATGACATAATTCGGGCATTGTACGCGACGCCATTCATCAATATCCGACTCAGTGTTAAAGGCCGGCCCGAAAGTCATTACGAAATGATCGCGATGCGGAACGATATAGAAAGTTCATTGCACAAAGACCCTTTATCGTCTAACACGGCAATCGACCCAATAACGTATTGATAAATATAATCGGTCCCGCTCGCATCGTCAACCAACCTACATTCATTGGACCCGCGGACGCAAAAGCCTCTTCAACTCGCATCGGCTCGGCCCCGCGCGAACACGCAAATATTAACTTTCCGACTCGCCATTTTTATAAACGGCGATCGATTTCTATGCTGAGTCTAATAGAATCGCTACCACTAATTAGATGCGGTCGCCCCAAGGTTGTTCCCAGTTTTTCTTCGCGAACGGCACGAACGTAGCAGTTACCATCGATCTTCCGGGACGTTTTCATTGGCCATTAATGATAATTTCGCGGTTCGATCCCGTTAACGCTTCACCTTCCGGAAGCCTATTAAACGAGATTTTCAATGACTCTGTCGTATAAAAGACGAAGCTCGAATCACTTTTTTGAAATGATCCTTTTGATGAATTAAATCAAACTGTTCTGGATATTAAAAAATTGATTGGAAACGCTTCGGCCAGTCCGATCCGTGTTTCGCACAATATCGAACGTGCTACGAGCAAGATTTGGCATTCGATCGTGATTTTGAATTAGTAGCGACATGGTGTTAGTTTTCTCGTAGCCGAGGAACGTTTTCTCTCGTCAGGCCTGTTTCAAATCGAATTACGATGTATCGCGATCCATCTTAATGGAACAATTCGCGGAGCGACCTATTTGCATCGCGTTGACTTGAGCGCATACAGCTGCACCGATGCACAATTTCTCTGGTGGCACAGATCGTGTCAAGGCGAGTCACAGAAAACGAAACCGAGTTTTCAGGCGACGTTAAACCGTTGAACGAGCGGGCTAACGCCGCTAATTGAATCGAGAGTGGTGCGTCGCGAGAGACGAGCGCAGATTCCGCTGCGATATCCGAACGCATCCGATGCAACGGACAACGGTTTTATAATTCGAACAGATAACGCTACGATCGCACGGATAATCATCGCGCCGGTAATTATGTACGCGACTCGAATGGCGTGTTTTTCGTTGTTAAGCGTTATTGGATCGCATACCGATAGAACCGAAATTAGCAGTTAATTCTATTCCTTTTATTTCACTTTTCTCGTTTCCATACGAAGAAAAATAGGCAGCAGAACGCTACTAACATTTGAACAAATCCAAAAGGTGTTTAATCGCTTTTGCCCGCGGATAGCTCAATCATCTGAATTACAAATTACGAAGATTAATAGAACGTTTCTTTTGTTTCACTTCGCTCGCTTTCGTGCTAACAAAAATAAAAACTAGAGTACTAAAATTTGAAAAATCCAGTAGGTGATTAATAGCCCGGGCCCATGAATGGCTCGATCTGAATTACAAATTACAGAGATTAATAGAGCGTTAATAAAATAATCCATTCACGTAAGAGCGATGTTTTTGTAGGAAGTGGAGAAGAAATAATCGCTTATCTCGGTTCTTTACCGCGTGTAATAATCTCCGCGTAGTTAAGCTGTTTACATTATGACTTGTAGAGTGTATGCAGCACTTGGAAAGTACATATATGTATATGCATGCTAACAACGAGCCGGGCTTAGAGATTTCTAATATGTGCTTGCAGACTGAAAATAGCGAATGCGTGGATAGGTTCTAATGGACGCGTGAAAACGCGAAAATGATGCTGGTCGCAATGCAGTAATTGTTATGTAACAACGGCAGAAATCGAGACCCAACTCGTGTATGCACGAATACGTGACTCGGCCGACACGTACCAACAACTCAGTATGCAAATTTAACTGCAGGAAGATCCGTTTGTTAAACGCTTCGAAGGCCTCGCGTTGGCCTACGCAAATTTTTCAACCAACGCGACTCGTGAACCTGGCAAAAAAAAGAAATGCAACTTTTACTCGACAGTACTTGGATCACCGTGGAAAATTCGTAAGCAATAATTTACCACCGATTTGCAACTTACAAAATCGATTCCACTAACGCGGTAATACTTACAATCGACACGAAATAGGTATTGTCTGAAAATCGAGTCGGTCTTTTCGAAGATTTCTCAGTACGATTTCGTGATTCTCTTTGGATCTAATTGCGCCCATCGCAAAGCGCCATCTTTAATATGAGCCCTTGGACGTCAGAAAATTCCATCGGGAATAAATTCTAGAATTGACCCGAAGAATCCTCTCAAAATCGAGCCGATTTTGACCGAACTGACGCCGACGCTCGGGTTCAACCGATTTTTCAGGATGATTTCGTGATTATTTTGGACCTAAATGTATTTATCACAAAGCGTCATTCTTCGCCCGCGAACGTTCGAAAATTCCTATGGGAGTAAGTACTCTACCCTTTGTTTGAATTTAAATTTCAGTAACCATCTTCCTCCAGATGTCGGTACTGTCCACTAACGATTTGAATGTACAAAATTTAATAAAACGTGGCAATATATTTGGAAGTTTTTATAGTAAATTAATATTCAGAAGGAATTACTAAATGAATACGTATTGCTTAAAAAAATTAAATCGCGATTACTTACGATGTTTTCGGCTAAAGTAAGGTTAGTTTTCTCTGCGCTTCGTCTATCTACATACTTACATATTCTTGAGTTCAAACCTTAATCCAGGTGGCCAACATCACGGATCGAAATTCGATTGCACAACAATGCTCATTTGTAAACCGACTGTCTCTTACAATGTCTTTTATCGTGTAAACTTTGTGACATATGAACAATCTCTTTGCTGCTCTTGAATAATCACTTTATTTATTTAGTTCTCGTAAAGAATATCATTCGAATAGCTCATCGAAAATGAAGAAATGGATAAACAAGAATCTTGACCAAATCTTGGATTTTCCTGTTACAGAAGATCTCGTATCGTAAGAGAATTAACTATGAAGTAATAAAGAAAATAAATCGGTATTGTACAATCGTTTATTTCCAGGTATATCATGTCAATGGAAAATGAGAGAGATTTGGACGAGTTCTTGACATCTGGATTGCTGGATTGTAGTAATCCTAAACACCGGCAATTCATCGCAGAACTGAAAAAACAACAAGGTTCGCATCATACAGTGCTGTAACATATTTTCAAAGCCAGACATATATTTACGTTGGTTGTTTCTAGCATTGTACAAAGATCAGGGATACAAGAAGGCAAATAATGTTGATGACGAAAGTACAAAGCAAAATGGAAAGAAAAAGGGAAAAGTGAAATCGAAGGAAAAGCGAGAGAACAAACAGGTAAATAGCCGAAAACATTTCTATGACACTTTGAAATCGTATAAAATGACTGAACATTGTTTGTTTAGTTCCAAGAAAATGTAAAGATCGAAAAAGTAGAAAAGAAGAAAGTGAAGTATGTAAATTTATATTCGCAAGATGGCAAGTCTGAGACAGTTTTGTTAAAAGGTACTTTCTAAAAATATGGTAAATGGTTTGCTAAGAAAAATGCTTATGTTAAAATTTAACTTGTTAAAACAATAGACCTAATACTCTCTAGCTCATATGATCCTCGTGTTTGGGAATAAATTAATACAGAAACATTTTATTAGGCAGACATAAATGTGAATGCGAAGGGAAAAGACATCAGTTGATCAACAATTGTCTGAATTGTGGCAGAATAGTTTGTTTACAAGAGGGAGCTGGCCCCTGTTTTTACTGTGAAAATCTTGTATGTTCTCCCAAAGACCAGTCTATCCTTTTGCACAATACCAAACAATCTGACCAGCTATATAATACGTTAATAAATCAAAAACTTCCTAAGGAACTAGAGGACTCCATCAAACAACGAGATATACTTCTTGAATACGATCGTTTTGGGTATGTACTGTGTATCTCTTTCTTGAGGGAAAGAAATAATTTGATTTATTATAGTACACAGGGTACAAAGGTGATCGACGATGAATGCGATTACTATCAAACGAACAACATGTGGCTGTCAGCTGACAAAAGGGAACAGCTTAAAAAATTAGAGGAAGAAAAAAGTGCAAAGAGACATATGTCCCGTCTGGATAGAAAAGTCAACGTAAATTTTGATTTCATGGGTAGAGAAGTGACCGAAGTAAAGCCTGTCAATGATTATGATGAATTTGATGAAGATCAGCTTGCAGACATTTATGATGCAACGTTTCTGAACGAATTTGATGGTTCAAATGTATGCTCGGACGTAGAATGCAGTCGTCCAATTGTAAGAATATTAGAAACAAATTTATGTATACACCAATGACGTTCGTTATAGCGAAGAGTAATAAAAATATTTTTACAGTATGTAGAATCGGATGAGCCTGAATCGCGTGTTACAAGAGGCAGGGTTCAACCCAAAATGAAAAACATTGTTCAAGATAAGGAATATTTAGAAATGTCTGATTTAGGAGTATGTCTGAGCATGCATCAGCCGTATGCGTCTCTATTGGTAGCTGGGATAAAAATGTAGGGGATCCTGTAATATAATCTTTAAGTGTATATGAAAATACACTAAGGTTCTCATAGACTACTGGATTTATAGGCACGAAGGACGAACTTGGTACAGCTCACACAGAGGGAGATTATGGATAGCTGCAACAGCTAAACCACCAATTAGGGAAGAAATTTCTAGTTTAGAACAGACTTATCGCAATCTAAAAAATGGTTGGTACTTAATCAATAGACTACGGATCGTTATAGAAATTCAAGTGGTTAAAATAAGGATCTGCAGGCTATTAATTACCATAGTATTCCAATTATCTATTACTAACAATACCTATTCCTTTAGAAAAGATTCGGTTTCCCGAAAGTTATCCGACTAGTTGTTTACTAGGCTGTGTAACAGTGACCAATGTTTTACCTCAAGAAGAGTACAGAAAAATTTATCCAAATGGAGAGAGCGAAAGTCCATATGTCTTCATATGTGAGAACTTCCATTCATTGCCAATGAAATTTCCAATATCGGGGAAGCATAAGATTTGTAAGCAAGATTATTGAAATGCGTTTATCATATCCGTTTTAAGAAGCTTATAATTGTTATCAATGCTTTCAGATAAGTTGGATACAAAAATACATCAAGCAGCTGCTAAAATGTTGGAAAAAGCTATGAAAACTACAAGCTAATAATAAAGTAGTTCATGTATTAATGAGTGTGTCGTCTCAAAATTGAATTTAAGATATAAAATAATAAAAAATGCAATTTTCTCGCAATATATAATAAATGTTATTTATTATTTGTACACAATAGAATATATATTACAACGTACACATAGTTTTGCAATATGTTACAGCAACCATTACAAGATTTATATTTATATTACACTAATCGCTTTTTTTGTATGCGATCAATGAAAAAATATTAGCTGTTTTTTTCTATTATATTTAAAATATCAGACTTCTGCAATATTAAAAGTAGATCTTAGTAAGGTCATCCTACGACAAAAGTCTATAAATTTGAAGTACAAAGGGAACATGTTTCTTTGAAATGTGGCGTTAGAAATTTTATTGTTCTTTTAAATTTAGAGTACTATAGTAATACGTATTTTAAAAACATATTAAAATCTATCCTTAGTAACAGAAGTCGGGGCCTCGAAAATAAAATTTGTACTCATAAACTAATAAAAAATTATGTCTAAAAGCCTAGCATACAATGTGAAAACACTCGAACTTGATTGATCGAAACACAAATACATGATCATGTAATTATATAATTAACAATATATTGCATCGCCTAAAATAGATTCCTAAGATAAATATAAATAGAAATAAATTTTGAACAAAAAATGGCTTAAATATTGTTAATAGATAACTCAATTAACTGGGAATGTATAAACGAATATGAAAATATTCTCTACAGAATATACAATTATTTGTTGCAGTTTTAAATTGAGAACTTGAGTCACATACATACCAACAGGTATTAATTTGGATATTGTGCAGTCTATCAATGATTATATTATTTAAATTTCTTATGCATAGGTACGCAGGTGTTGTATTTATATAATTATATTATTTAAACAATAAATACACAAATCAATTTAAGATAACAAGTTAATGTACTTTTTTGTATATCCACATCATAACGCAACATTTAATTGAGCTGTTCAAGAATAATTATTTTACGATCAACATTCTATAGACTAGTATTTAGTATTCTTTTTTAATAAAATATATTTTTTGATATGAAAATGAGTAAGCAAGAAAAATTTTACCAAAAAAAAAAAAGAGGAAACCATAAACGCCTATATGAACTTACAAAGTACATATATAACAGTACAGAGTACAGACTAATATGTTTCATTCTAAATAACATTCCAATATATCCAATACATATTTTTTTCTCTAAAATCGAATTTTTTTTATGACTCCTTACTGTGAATAAAATACAGACGCTGTAGAATAAATAGTTTCCATATAACTTCCAGTATTCTATAGTATTTAGGCTATCAAATATAATCAATGATTCTTGATTCATTCATAATCTTTAGGTAAACATGCGTATATGTTTAAATACTATATTGTCGAATCAAATCTGTAATTGAAACTTCACCAACATACCAGGTTTAATTACATTCCCATTTTGTAAATACACCTGGGTCTCTGTTTATTCGGTGAATGGATAGACGTATGTTTAATAAACTTTATTGTGCCATATAAAATGTGGTTTATTATATACCCATATACCAACAACTTTAAATCTTTTGTACAATTTGATCCGACAAAAAATGGTATCCGCACATGCCCATTCTTACCCTCTTTCAAACAAGTAATAGGCCACCACAATATTACCACAATACTAATACATCCATATCACAAATCTACTATATTCGAACGACTTTAAATAAATAATTTTTATATCTCCATTATATATTTTTTTTTCAGACATTGTAAATTCGATTAATATGGTAATACTCTTTCAATTTCCCCTACGTAAAGCGATCAGAAGATATTGTTAGCACTTATTCGAAACAATCTCGGACATTGTAAGTGTCAACAGATTCTCCTTAAACACTTTACACATATTTGTATATCAGGATAGCGTAATGTATCCAGGCAATGTACTTACTTACCATTTCTCTTTATTTTCAAGCACGTGAAATATTATATTAACCCTAGAATGCATACATGGGATTGTTAGCCACCTCACGCATACTTTTCTTTAAAATACAAATTTTGCGAGAAGAGCTTCATTTAAATTGTGATGCAATGTTATCTCCCAAAAGAGTCCCTAAGAAATCAACAAAGGGAGCAGCAATTTGAAAAAAATGCTGTATCCGTTCTAGGGTTAAACGAAGATGCTCATTTCGAATAATTTCTCTATATGTAAGTAGGCGAATCCTTTAAACTGGTATTACAGGCTTCGCAGATCGAAACATTCTGCTCATTGACCAGGGTGCATTTTGGACACTCTTTTCCACCGCTGGCCAACGGTTTATCCTCGTTTCCTTTGCGTCTAGATTTCCCACACATTTCACAAATATCTCTAGACGAGGAATTAAGGTACGTACAAGTGGCACAGTTCCACTTGTTCCCCACCTCCGAGCCATCTTCCTTCTGCGAATGGGTCAGTTCAAAATTCTTCAGGGTATCCGCAATCTTCGATATCTGATCCGAGGATCTATGGGACCGTTGAATAGGAAGCGTTTGACTGCCGTGTTTCTTATCTTTATTGTGCGAAGGCAGATGACTCTCAGACACTGCATCGGCACGATACCTGTTTGAATCGGTCAAATCGAAGGACGAGGACTTCTTTTTAAACGGTAGCGTATCGTGATGATAATGTCGACCATTGGTCACAGACAGGTTGGTACTATTCCCATCGGTTCTCGTGCTTCTCTTTTTCTCGAATCGGTATCCGCTGTGTTTCTCGTCGTTGTGGTTCTGCTTCAACGTCTTCTGTTTGTTCGTTCTGGAGTCGCAATCTCGTTTATGCAAGATGTCCTCTCGTTCCCCGAGATCCTTCGAATAGCCTAGACTTTCTAAGTTTCTGTACACGAAGTCCCAAGAGTCGGAATTAATTCTGTCGATGATCGATTTCGCCTTCTTGTCAACTTTCCCGTAATCGTAATGATCCCCGTCGCTGGACTGCTTTCTATAGTAATCTACTTCGTCCAATTCGGGTGACCGGTGGGAGGACTTCCGGTTATGGAGTTTCTCGTAATTGGTGACAGAGACAGGCATGTCCACCTCGATCAATCTACCCGTGGGTACTCTCGAGTACGTCGGCATTGTAGTGTAATAAGAATTCGTGTGGACGTCGCTTAAATATTTGTTTCCGTGCGGCAAACAACCGTAAGCGCTGCACCGGTTCACGAAGCCGTGCTCCAGCGGGGGAAAGTATCTTGGCGTTGTGTTTGTGTCTTCAATGTATCTGTAATCCGTTTGACAAGCGGACACTGGCATGTTATAATTAGGAGACATTATGTGATAAGGAACCGATGGTGACGCCGCATCTATGCACGTAGGCTGGCCATAATGATAGTCCCTGTAATTCTCTATTTTTGTGCGATTTTGGTGCATCTTCTCGAGGAAACGATAATTCAATGCTCTAATCGCCTGCTCCGGTGTCCCAACATGATTTTCCCTGAACTCTAACACCTCCAGCCAAGAAATAGTACAGTTTTGCGAAACGTTTTCCCAAATTTGTTTCAATATCTACATCGAAAATCATACAATGTATCAATGAAGATTAATTTTAACCGATATTGATATAGTTTAAGAATATTACCTGACACTCAACAAAAGCTACTATCGCGTCTCTGCTCACACTAGATACCTTATCAGGGTCTATAGGACCTTCCAAAGTAAGAACACCCAACCCTGTATGTTTATATCCCATTTGTTCAAACATTAATTCTGCTCCTATTAAATTCGCCTCTACTTCGTGTTTATAATATCCGCTATAAGTCTAATGAATTAAAAAATATAAGATTAGTTACAGTTTTTTCTACTGTTAGAATAGTATGAAAAATACTAATATAGTATTGACCCTTAATGTTCTATATTCTTTTCTCCAAGGCTGAGCCAAAAGATTGGCAGCATACAAAGAAATCGCGCTCCAGGCAGTCACAGCTCTGTAACCACTAAAGTCTTGTAGAGTGGCCGCAGATCTATGCAATATATCCGCAGTCTCTTGAAAAACATATTTATTCTCATTTGGAACAAGGCAAAGGTATTCTTTGATAAAACCTGAAACAAGCACAAACTGTGGTAAACATATTGCTGAGCGATTAACTTCTCCATTAATTACCCTCTAATTTGTGACGCTGTTGCAACTTTAAAGGACTATCATCTGTTTGTAAATACACCAAATGGCTTTGCTCTAATTTCATACTAATTTCTTGCAGTCTATCTTTTCCTCTAGTTATTAAGTCATTTGCCATTGTTGTTGCTGAAAAGAACAACTGTCATTCGTCATTGATATTTATGTATACTTACAGGAGTATTTGAAATATTTTATACACACAAAGCACTTGGAAATTATAATATTGATGTGTCGAATGTAAGATACTGAAAGCTCAGTGAATCGCAAGGAAGTTTATGCAGTAATAACAGAGAAATAAAATTGGTAAAAGACTAAGTGAAAGAAAAAGGTGTCTATTAGAAGTAGATGTTTCACACCTATTAGAAACTCCTAGGAATGCAGCTTTAAATCAGAATCTTGATTCAAACTATGGCTAGCTCCAACCTAAAAATAAATCCTATATTTAGAAGCACTGCTGCAGTGTTTATTCCAGAGGCTACCACAATATATTCTCTATTTGGAAGATGCTCCATCTCAGGTCAAAGTTGCCGTCAAAGTTTTTATCACGCGTTAAGGACATTGTACATCACTTCATAAACAATAAATATTTTTCTTCGCAACTTTTTTTCTTGGTTATGTTGCAGTTATGTCACAACCACCGAGCATACATATGCTAGAGATCGATGCGTATCTCGGATCGGAGATTTCATTTCTCCCACTATGCGTAAAAATAATATAATCTTGATATTGTTGCGTAGCCAATTAGAAACTGACTAAGATAAGACTGATGGCCTTGAAATACCGAAACACTCTGCTGCTACTGTCTGCGTAGTTGTATTTCGAAAAAATTCATTCTTTTTAAACAATTCAATTTTTATAAATCAAGTAAAATTGAACCGCAACATACTCTACAATATGTTAAATAAATATAGTTACTCTTCACTGGTAATAAACTATTACTTTTGTTACAATGAGTTTCGTAAGAATAACAAATTGAATTGTACGGTTTATTCTATGGTTAACATATAGTATTCATTACTTGGTGGTAACAAATTTTTTTACACAATGACGATGTTTTATTATATAATGATGTTACTTGAAAGGTTTCGCATAAACTTATATATGAAGGATACCGTATATCTGTTTATGTTGTGAGTGTTATTCACTCTTCATAATATTTCTGTGTGTACCGACAAAAATAATGTTTATTGTATTGAATGATTATTAATTGTTATCAGTAACAAATTTACAGTTTGATTTCAATAATATCTATTTGTTGCTTTGGCCACACGATGCACAATTCATATTTGGCGCCATTCAAATTTGTCCTGTTAGGAACTATTTACATAACATTAGTCGAAAATTTATTATTTCGTACAATTAGTGTACGAATAAACTTTTACTATTTTTTATTAAATAATTTCTGCACGAATAATGACAACATATGCACAATTCGGTGTAGTTTAAGTGCAATAGTATTGCAGCGGAATAAAGGAATTTGAAGTAATGGAGTTTAAAATCAGTGCGTGCTTACGATACATGCGCTGCAAATTTTTCAAAAAATAAAATTGTACATGTCAATTATATAATAGTACTTTTAAATATAATCACAATCATCGATGAAATAGAATAATAATTAGGAATGCAGAATATAACAGAAATACGTAAACGAGAATAGTGAGTGTAAAATATTCGCGCCACCAGTTTTTCAAAAATGCTTCTAGTTTCCTGATCCGACATAATATTGTAAATTCAAGATATATAATTAATTCAGGGAGTAAATAACAGACGAATGCAACTAGAAGAAATTACATGACTTAGTATTTTATTATACTTTATACAGGATTTATTGCGATGCGTATTATAATACATGTTCATTTCGAAATCTAAACTAATCTAATTCTTTCTCCATTGAACGATTTACAATTTAGCAAGTTCTTTCTCTTTAAACGTAAGGGAGTTGTTATAAAAAATACAAAATAATTTTCTTAGTAAAGTGTAATATTTGTTTTCATAAAATTAACATACATTTGAGATATTCTATTATTCCATAAATATAAATTTCTCATAAGGATTTGAAATTACAGTGTCTATGAAGACAGTAAAAAATGTATAGATCCACTATTTAATCGAAATTTTCAATTAACGGAACGAATTATTTTACATGTACTTCCGTCTGTGAAATATACATTTAAGAACTTATGACTAAATCATATGTGACACAGTTGCGAAGGAATTTTATAAAATGTAAAGTACTTTTATAAAATTACTTCTGGATAAATGCTATAACACGTCATTATTTTAAACTAATTCAATATTAATACTTACTTCCTACACAGGACTGTAAATATATCGCTATAAATTACACTTTAGGTGTTCTCCAATCGTCAATATTACATTAATGAACGAATGACAAAATAATAAAGCAATAACGAAAGTATTTACTTATATGTATTGTGCATTCTAAGATAATGTATCATTCAATACGCTGTGTACCGACTCATGAAATCATTTTTGGTCATGCAGTACAGTACAGAAAGCAGCTCATGAATTCAACATAACAATTAGTCTTATTTTCATTGCAGTAATTTCACATATCTAAAGAAATATTATTTGAAAACGTTCTTTCCACAATCTTATAATCAATGTTTTGAATAACCTTTAATTCAAATACAAATTATACACTTAAAATCTATGGGAAACGTTTTGCAATAATCTTTCTAATACACAGATATGTTTGTAACATTCGAGACTCATATTTGCCCTGTGTGTTGTTTTGCAGTTTGCTTTGATCACATAAAAAGAGTAATTCATCCTGTAATGGAAACCAAACTTTTGCAATATATTCTAAAGAATATTATTTGCATCAAGACGTGGCCTTTTGCTACGAACTGTGGTTCCAGAATCATCTTCAGAGTCACCATTGGCAGATAAAAAATCTCGTTTTCTATCAGTGTTCTGAAACATTTTATTTCAAAGTAATTAATAAGATATAACAATATGGAAAGTGTAATTAATAGAAATATATAAGTATTACTTTTTTATCCCATTGTTGGTGGAGGTACCTTAATAATATGGTTGTTTTTTCAGTAACTATAACTGCAATATACATCAAAATATTAGTAAATAAGCTCTACTATTTAAAAATTATAGTTCATAATTCATTGTACACTAAAGATTTACCTTGTTCAGAGGGATGATCTCTCGTTGGTAGATAAACTGAGGGTTTTTTTACACATGTCCTATTTCCATTGTCCGTGTGAAAATTGGCAAAATTATTTTCATTGTGCGAAGGTAAACCCTTCAGAAATTCGGCGACAGACTGCAAAGAAAAAATTTCGTTATGAAGAAATAGGTTAACAAAAATATCAAAAGTCTTGACATTTTTAATGAAATGTATATATAATCAAGTCTAAACCTTCAAGATTCGTTCTTTAAAGAAAACACTGTTCGAATGCAAAAGGAAATTTTTTAATTCGCATGTATTCGTTTTCTTCTAAAATATTTTCAGATGAACTGTGCATAACCTATAAGATTATTTTCTGTTCGAGGAGGAATGTCAGAGGACGTAGATAAAGAACGAAATTTACCATTTCGAAACGATCAAATCACTGCCCAAGTTAAAACTATAACAAAAACTTAATTTACAAAATCATATCCACATAAGATCCACACGTAATATTTGTATACACACGAAAAATATGTTTAGAATGCTGTAATTGGTACGAAATCAACTACCATCCACTGCCGTCATTTCTTTAACCACCGAATCGAAAATATCTAGACTCTATTCCACCCACTTCTACCGACTACTCCTACAAAGGCGAAATTTCGGCGAAAAGTAAGTCATTCATTTTCTAGGATACTATCGTAATTATGTTTAAGTAGCAAACGATCTACCATAAAGTGCATTCTTTCAGCTTCAATTTGAACTTTTAGAGATTAAAAAATATCAACAGGAAAACATTAAAATGTTATTTTTTATTTGAGTACGAATGATTACTGCCGCTTTCCTATAGGACACTATGTAAAATCCAGCAAGAATCATTTGTTTCATTCAAATATCCGTACAGCGCCATTCCATGCAATGGTAAAACGTTCAAACTGTTAGCCAACTTTTGATTTAGCCAACTGTCGATAACGTTTGACTACCAGTTTCAACATTTCGCCACTACGTCCAGTGGCGCTATTCAGAGACTTTAGCGGATGTGGGGAATTTCTTTAAATTAAACTTTCCCTTCACAACTTATAAATTCTTAATTTAATTTTTTATTTGAATTTGAGTTATTTATCTATTTTATAAATAAATTAACTTTAAATGAAATTCAACAGATCTTATGTTAACTCAATGAAGGTTTAATAAAGACTGTTATTTACAAACGAAAATCGTTGACACAGACTTAGGATCAGTACAGACATTGCAAGCAATGCATTTTTCTGTCCACGGTTCTGAATTACCGACCCTGTAGAAAATGCTCCTGTACAATAGCGGACTCTATCGAAATGGAGCGGTCAGCTAGTGAACTACATGGCGTTGCAACACAAACGGTGTGTGTCCGAGAATGCTAATTTTACAACGTTGTCACCTTTAAAAGTGCAATGTTGCCGCATTATATTCACACAAAAACCGTCGATGCTCGCATCGAATGCGTTTGAGCGATTCCTTTCCTGCTTGTCGGAGCTGTCAAAATTCAGAGACATATTGCTTCTTAATTTAAAATGTAGAATTTTCAAGGACAAAAAATTCCTAGAAATATTGTACATACGAAAGTACTAAAACATAATTTTAGAAAAATCAAGAATTCTTACTTCAATTTTCATATTGCGATACCTCAATTTGGACTTGAAAATAATTTACACCGCACATTATTTCCTTACAATCGTTTTTATACATAAAGAATCGATCTGTGGGAACAAAAATATGTTGCTGAACAGATGGTTAAGGGACTGCTTGTCAACATGGTTGACAAAAGGAATTGTTATATATATTAACCAGTTCGAAATAATAAATTTATCAGTGTATTATGTTCAATAAATTAATGCGTGCGGATGTTCATGGTTTAAAAGTGATTCTGTATTTCGAGTTCTATTAAAAATTTGTACTAAAAAATTAGATGGCCAGGTGGTCAAAGGAGTGTTTGTCGACATTGTTGACAGAAGGAATTGTTATAAATATTAGCCGATTCGAAATAATAAATTTATTAGTGTATTATGTTTAATAAATTAATTCGTGAAAATGTTCATGGTTTAAAAGTTATTCTCTATCTCGGGTTCTACTACCTATCATCACTAAAAAATTAGATGACCAGGTGGTCAAGGGAGTGTTTGTCGGCATCGTTGGCAAAAGGAATCGTTATAAACATTAAACAGCCATAGATAATAAATTTATCAATAATTACTATCACGGCGATCGAAATCGCCGGAGTGGAAATAGATGGAGTGGGGACAGTTCCGCGTCGCTGCGCAGCTGCGCCTGAACGCGGCGAGCACTCTCAGTCAGTCAGTCAGTTGGGCCGCGGACTCCGGCCCGGGCGGTCCGACGGGTCCGACTGAGTGATCGCGAGTGAACGCGAGTGATAGTGAGTGACCAGTGGCTGACCAGTGGCTGTCCAGTGGCTGTCCAGTGGCAGTCCAGTGGCAGTCCAGTGGCTGTCCAGTGGCTGTCCAGTAGCTGTGCAGTTTGGTGAGTTTGGCCAATTTTTTTTTTTATTTGTGATGGTTTACTTTGCGAGAGTTTATTTGTTGCTTTACAGCACAGGGTGGGCCAAGGGTTTTACAATGCTTATGTTGATTACCCTTGACCCACCTTCAACGATTCTGCCCTCGACCGTTAATTCAACGAACATCGCCATTTATCATCAAATTGTATATTCCTGATTTAAAATTGGTATTCCTTCGATCGAAGGTCCCCCAGGGGCTCACTCACTTGACCGTGAGTGAGTACGGGGTGTCGCGTCCCCGGGGCTCCCGAATCGCCTATAGGCCGCACTCGTGTGCGGGGTTAGTTTGGCTCTCGTGAGCTGGTGTTAGGTTGGCTCTCGTGAGCTGGTTAGATTCGCACTCGTGTGCGGGGTAGGCAGGCCGCACTCGTGTGCGGGGTTAGCTGGGATCTCGTGAGCTGGTTAGATTCGCACTCGTGTGCGGGGTAGGCAGGCCGCACTCGTGTGCGGGGTTAGTTTGGCTCTCGTGAGCTGGTTAGATTCGCACTCGTGTGCGGGGTTTACCATTGCTCTTCATCACATATTCATCATCGTTGTTTTAATTGCTCCACATCTAATTGAATTGTGTTTCTGAAGTTTCATAAGATCCTCTTCTAGAAATTGATATTTCTTATTTAAATTTGGCATTCCTCCGATCGGAGGTCCCTCAGGGGCTCACTCAGGGATGGGGAAACCGTGAGTGAGTACGGGGTGTCGCGTCCCCGGGGCTCCCGAATCGCCTATAGACCGCACACGCGTGCGGGGTTAGCTTGGCTCTCTTGAGCTGGTGTTAGGTTTGCTCTCGTGAGCGGGTATTAAGTTTACACTCGTGTGCGGGATTTAGTTTGTTGTATTTCTTGTTGTATTCACACTCGTGTACGGGGTTATACAGACCGTCAGGATACATCGAATGAAGAGGACACCAATCAAGACTACAGCGTATTTTAAGTTAGTTATATTTGCTCGGCTTGCGTGCGTGCATTATAAGATTGTATATCGTCGTTGTAAATATGTCGAGTAATTATTGCCTTAACTTCACTTAATTTAATTTAATTTCATTTCATTTCATTTCGTTTAATTTCATTTAATCTAACTTCACTTTGCTCGGCTCGTTACTTTTTATTCCGACACAGCCTTCTGCTGTGTCGGACCTTGCTTGTATGTACCAATCCAGTTGGTAACGGTATTCGGCGTCAATTCATTGAGAGTGGATGGTCAAGCGATCTGTTTGCCGTGTTACACTGTATAAGTGAAAAGTCCTCTCTGTCGCGATTCCACCTGAGTTACCTCAACGTAAGTTGAATGGTACCGGTTGGTATATGAGTAAATGGGACACCGTGCGAGCTTTTCTCTTGGTCATCGCTCTTCTTGAGTTCATGTTGGATATCGGTGCTGACTGGAGTTTGGCTGCAAGCATTGTACGCGTTCGCGTCACCCTCGGACCAGAACCTTCTGCTCTGGTTCGTTGTTGTTTCTCTTTTTGAAAGAATCAGAGCCTTCTGCCTGATTCGCCTTTGCCCCCCCGTGGATCGGAGACTTCTTCTCCGATTCACACCTTTTTCCCCGCAATAATTATTCGACATATTGTGTTACTGCGTTAGTATAAGTTCGTTGTTGTTAGGAAAGGGAGCCAGAAGGAATATTGCATTCGTTCTGACTTCCTTTCCGGGTCTCCTGTGCAGCAACCTCCTCGTGGTGAGACCTGGGCAATCGCTATTATCCTCTATTTGTAAGAACTTCTAGTATCTTACAAATAGTGGATAATATCGAGCTAATAGCTGCACATTTAGAATTTGTGTAAATATATTATATCCTAGAATGTAAGACATGATAGATGTAAGACCAAATATATTCATTTATTATCAAATTGTAAGTTTCTTATTAAAAATTGGTATACCCTCGATCAGAAGTCCCTCAGGGGCTCACTCACTTAACCGTGAGTGAGTACGGGGTGTCGCGTCCCCGGGGCACCCGAATCGCCTATAGGCCGCACTCGTGTGCGGGGTTAGCTTGGCTCTTGTGAGCTGGTGTTAGGTTGGCTCTCGTGAGCTGGTTAAATTCGTACTCGTGTGCGACGTAGGCAGGCCGTACTCGTGTGCGGGGTTAGCTTGGCTCTCGTGAGCTGGTGTTAGGTTGGCTATCGTGAGCTGGTTAGATTTGCACTCGTGTGCGGGGTTTGTAGGCAGTTCTCGTGTACGGGGTTTATAGTTACTCTCATCGCATCTTCATCATCGTTGGTTTTATTGCTTGATTTATAATAGAAATGCTTCTGAATTTTCTCGAGATGGTCTTCTGAAAATTTATATTTCTTATTTCAAGTTCGTATTCCTTCGATCGGAGGTCCCTCAGGGGCTCACTCACGGGTGGGGCCGTGAGTGAGTACGGGGTGTCGCGTCCCCGGGGCTCCCGAAGTGCCTATAGGCCGCACGCGTGTGCAGGATATAGTTTTGTCGTATTTCTTGTCGTATTCGTACTTGTATGCGGGGTCATGTATTGTTTAACAGTCGGTCAGGATACATCGAACGAAGAGGACACCCCAACGAAGAGAATACATCGTGAAGACTGCGTATGTTAAGTTATTTATATTTGCCGAGCAATTATTGTCTTAGCGTCACCCCCCCCGAACCAGAGTCTTCTGCTCTGGTTCATTTTTCTTCGTTGCAATTCAAAGCCTTTTGCTATGATTCTTCCCTCTTTTGCGACAATAATTGCTCGGCTTGCGTGCGTGCGTTAGTTATTAAGATTGTATATCGTCGTTGTAAATATGTCGAGTAATTATTGCCTTTTAATTTCGCTTAGTTTAATTTAGTTTAATTTTATTTAACTTCACTTTGCTCGGCTCGTTTTTTGATTCCGACACAGCCTTCTGCTGTGTCGGACCTTGCTTGTATGTACCAATCCAGTTGGTATCGGTATTCGGCGTCAATTCATTGAGAGTGGATGGTCAAGCGATCTGTTCGCTGTGTTACACTGTGTAAGTGAAAAGTCCTCTCTGTCGTAATTCCGTCCGAGTTACCTCAACGTAAGTTGCTTGGTAACAGGCGGTAACTGGAGTAAATGGGACACCGTGCGAGCTTTTCTCTTGGTCATCGCTCTTCTTGAGTTCATGTTGGATATCGGTGCTGACTGGAGTTTGGCTGCAAGCATTGTACGCGTTCGCGTCACCCTCGGACCAGAGCCTTCTGCTCTGGTTCGTTGTTGTTTCTCTTTTTGAAAGAATCAGAGCCTTCTGCCTGATTCGCCTTTGCCCCCCCGTGGATCGGAGACTTCTTCTCCGATTCACACCTTTTTCCCCGCAATAATTATTCGACATATTGTGTTACTGCGTTAGTATAAGTTCGTTGTTGTTAGGAAAGGGAGCCAGAAGGAATATTGCATTCGTTCTGACTTCCTTTCCGGGTCTCTTGTGCAGCAACCTCCTCGTGGTGAGACCTGGGCAATCGCTATTATCCTCTATTTGTAAGAACTTCTAGTATCTTACAAATAGTGGATAATATCGAGCTAATAGCTGCACACTTAGAATTTGTGTTAATATTGTATTCTAGAATGTAAGACATGGTAGATGTAAGAACAAATGTATTGAATGATTTTCAATAAAGATCTTGTAAATTAATATCCATGATTATTTCAAACCTATTCCCTCTATAACATTTTGCAATGTCACGTTCCGTCTGATTCAACGACAATAAGAGCGTTATAACATTCTACAGTAAAAAGTAATTGTGTTCCAAAGTAATGTCAGCATTCTACGTTTATTCATTACCTACGATACTACATATAAGTCCATTTACGTACGCCACTGACGCAGTCTTACTTAGATCTCGAGCAAATGTTCTATTTAGGTAGAGGCGGAACTTTTAGTGATGTTGATATTTCAAAATATATAAGTCGTTTAATTAATCTAATAAACACAATTAACTGCAACTTAAATTGTAAAAATATAGTGAATTCTTATTTGTATAGACATAAAAATGCCTGTTTTATTAAACTTGCAAGTCGTTATTTTAAAAAACAAGAATAATAAATATGTGTGTACGCATTAAAGAATTGTAAAGAAAGTAGAGCATTAGTTTAAAATATGTAAAATTATTGCAATATACTTTCTTCAATAATACGAGCAATATAACAAAATTAATTTTACTATAGTTCATATTTTTATTATTCATTCTTCGTAAATACTATTTTCTCTGTTCAAATATACGCGCCATATTCATGTATGACTTCCAAATCATATTAAACATCCGTAGTAAAAATGAAGTATACGGAATATTCAGTTCTTACTAATACGCCCAAATTCGCGAATTATCGATAACAGTGAGTGCGACACCGAAATGGTACGGGGGCTCTTAGAGCCCCACGAAGCGTGGACAGAAAAGTCCATAAGCTGCAATGTCTGTACTGATCCTAAGTCTGTGTCGTTGATATGATGTCGGTAAACTAGAAAATGTACAATGTTGATAAATGAGAAGTCTTCATTATCGACAATCGCCACACGGAAATGGTATGTGGCGCCACCTGGGTGATGGAGTCGAATTAAAATTTGACTAACAGTTTGAACGGTTTTGCCACTATGTACGTCCTCTGGCCTCTGACGCTGTACGGAGGCTCTTATGCGGCAGATGAATCTTGCCGGAATTAGCATTACATCTTACGCAAAAAGCGGCAAGAATCACCTGCTGCAGTAATAAATATTAAATATTACCATGATTGTTTAACAATAAATAAACTTTCATGTGTGATTTGCCTATTAGAAAATTCTTCTGAACAATTCTGTGGTTTCAATTCCTTGAAATATTCTACGTGAGAATTCTTATACTTCAAATTTCACATGAGATACTTCAACTTATAATTTAAAAATATTTAATAAACGAGCATTACTTCCTCACACTTCTTTTTATACCTAATTGTTCCAAGAATCGAAATATGTTGAAGAACAGAGTAAGATCAAAAGTCAGATTAAGATTTTACTGTAAAAAATTGGATAGCAAGATGGTCAAGGGACTGCTTGTCGACATGCTTGGCAAAAGGAATTGTTATAATATCTTGGGATAGTTCTGAAATCCAGTATCTTTATTAACTATTAGTTGTCGTAGTTGTGAAAACTGAATGAAAATTTGAACGACGTAAACTGTAAACAATGCCTTGCCGAATGTAAACATAACCTACATGTAATTTGTAACTGGGAAATACACGACGAGAATATTGAAACGTAATTGATTTATTTATCGTGTGCAAACCGATAAGATGTACAAGAAGCAGTGGAAGAATTTGCGAGAAAATAACGATGCGTTTGAACTCGAACCAGAAATTGTTCGCAGAACACAGTGTTCTGGCAGAGTTAATTTTGTACACTTGGCATTCGATTGCCATGTGGAATATCTTGTTGCAATAGATGCAGCAGGATACTTGTATTATATCGACTTAAATAATACTCCCTCTTACCAAAAGTTAGGTAATACTGGACAAGCCACATTAGTGGCATTTAATCCTGTTAATAAATTCGAGATATTAGTTGGCCTTACTACAGCCGATATAAAAATATTAAGGGTGAACGCAAACGTTGCACAGTTTTGTTTATTGATCGCTCATAAATTACCACCTACACATATCTCCTTTTTCAAACAATATTGTTTAACTTGTTCGCGCAAAGAAGTTATAATATGGTGCCTACGTTCTTGTAGCAAGGTTCAACAATTAAGAGTCAATACAAAGAATGTTATAATAAGGAAAGCAAGCTTCTCGAGCTTAGGACACATTGTTGTGTTATACGACAATGACACTCTGCAGGCATGGAATTTTAATGAGTTGGAAAATGATATTAAAATCGATGCGAAAACATTTGGTATTAGGAATATTAAAAACTTCATTTTCACCCAAAATGGCAGAGCGATGATCATGGTTGGTGCTCAAAATAAGATGATTATTCTGAACACAGGCGAATGGAATTTACTCAAGACTTTACTGTTGCCGGATAACATTGTTGGCATAAAGCAAATGGCGTTTATACCGTCACCGTTGGATGGTGGAGCGAATAATTTACTGGCTTGCATCTCGTCGAGTTGCACTCTTCATTTTTTCGATCTGACTCGATCTTGTATCATCCACGCTTTGCAGTTTAAGAAACCTATAAAAAAAATTGCAGTCTCTGCAGACGGCAGATATACAGCGATAATAGAACTTGAAGGACACCTAAAATTGACAATGACCGAGAAACTATACTCGGAAAAATGTAAGCCTATGAAAACGTTAAGAGAACCATGTAGACCAGTAGCGCACGGTGTACCGGATCACTTGCAATGTATTAGGCAGCTCATGAAACAAGAATTGCGTCTAGAAAGACTGATACCAATTTTGAAAGAATTCGGCGAATATTCCGAGAAATATCGACTGCTAATATGGTCGACTATTTTAAAATTGCCGGGCAATAGAAGCGCATATTGTAATTTGGCTAATGAAGCTGCAAACGTACATTTTTCACCGGAGTCTCTAAAAAGTTATTCATTAGCAAGCAGAAGCAAACAGATACTGTTGACCACAACAATGAATTGCTTGATGCAATGGTCCTCTTTACTGTCACAGTGCTCATTTTTACCCAAGCTTGTTTTTCCATTTCTTATGGTTTCCCAGGTGAGGAAGCTTATTTCTACGACGAAACAAATAATATATTATACGTATATTTTACATTACAACTTGTTCATTTTTTTTTTCAGAAGGATCCCCTTCTTGGATTTGAACTCATTGTCAGTATATTATTAAATTATTGCCAAAAATGGTTTGAATACCACCCTCTGCCACCTTTGAATGTGTTAGGCATAATAGAAAATATCCTTCTACAAGCTGATCCAGCTTTGTTAAATATATTTTGCGAGAGAGGAGTAACGTCCAGCGAATATGCATGGCCACTTTTAATGACTGCGATGAGCGAAATTCTGTCTGGTCACGAGTGGCTGATTTTATGGGATCATTTGATATCGTATAAAAAACCGTCGCTTCTTCTAATGAGCGTTGTCGCGTACAGCATTTGTTCACGAGACATTATAATTTCCTCGTTACACACTCCAGAACATTTTCAACGGTACTATAGCAGTCAAGGTCATATCAGTGCGAAAGAGATAATTAAACTCGCTCAAAGACTCGATAAAGACATACCGTTAAGAGCACATCCTAGTCGTTACCTCCGGTAAGAGCAACTAATTGCTGTTCTATATATCATGTAAAGAATGCTTGTTGTCTTTTACAGAAATGAATTGATTACATTATCCCCGAGCGGGCCATATTTGCCATTCATGTTACACGACTTTCCAAAATTCTTGACCGATGAAATGTCTGTCCTCGAGTTGGAAAAAATGAAGGAGAAAGAACGAATTGCACAGGAACATAATCGTAAAGCTGTAGAAATCGCGGAACAGAAAAGACTGAAACAAGAAACGAATGCATTTATGGAACAAATCAATCGAGCAAGACTTACTGGTGAGTGATTATAACAACTATTAATGGTTATTATTTCAAAAACCTAACATGACTTTGCAATTTTTAGAGGTGGAAAGATGCATCAAAGAACAGTTCTCCGATGAGGATTGGAGATTGGGAAGTGTCGCACACGCGCATAATGCAGAAATGAAATACAACATTCCAGAATTGGAGATAGCAGCGATTTCGAGCGACGATTACGTTTTAGATTCCACAAGTAACAGATCAAAACATTATAAACGACTGCAACAGGATGTAGACAAATTGGAATACGAAGTGTACAGCTTTTTAAACACTTTGAGATCGCAAAAATCAAAATTAGAAGTTACTTGATACTTTGTGTTGCAATGTGAAAAGCATCATCGGGTAATAACATCTGTGTAAATTTATTGCGAAATTTTTCTACAATACTTATGTACAATTGTAAATACTATATAAAGCGTCTTTGTACAAGAGTATACAAAAATTTTGATCTGTGTATAAAAAACTGGTTACAACAATAAGAATAATGTGCACAATTTAACATTTTCAGATTCTAGATTGTGCTTCTCACATTACCTAAAAGAGGACTAGTCATACTGAATAAAAGAATGAACTGGTGCATTGAGTTTCTCCCTTCCATTTAATCCAATTAACTCAATTATCACTAAACATTCTACCACTTTGGCTTCTGCCGTTTCTAACAATTCTATAGCAGCAGCCATAGTACCTGAAATTACATTGTTGAGATATAACAAACAGTTAAATAAATATTTGTGTACTCTGTTTTTCTATACAGTAGTCACAACAATAGTCTACTCACCTCCTGTTGCCAGCAAGTCATCCACGATCAACACGCGTGCTCCTTTGGGTATATGATCTACTTGAACTTCAAATGTTTCCTATAAAAAGAAAATCTGTACAGAATGCTGTGAGCAGCATTAAGAATAAAGAGATCCAAATTCAATTTAAGTCCTGACCTCTCCGTATTCAAGAGTATAACTTTTCTCTGTAACATTTCCAGGAAGTTTGCCCTTTTTTCGAATTGGTAAGAAAGGTTTTCCCAATTCCAGGGAAATAATAGGGCCAATGAGAAAACCCCTGGAATCCAAACCTACGACCACATCAATCTCAAGGAATAAAATATGTTCCACTATCAAGTCTCTCATTGCTCTCAATGCTACCACATCGCAGAATGCGCCAAATATATCTCTGAAAATAACTGACTTCTTACAACATTGATTTAACACTAAGTTTACGTAGCACTAAAAGTGACTATTTTATATTACTTTATAAAAATAACAGGAATATGTCTATATAAATTTTTAGCCATTTGTATTTATTGTTGAATATAATTTCATGGATGCAGCTTCACAATCTCAATAATCGTAAAATTCAAAATATTAAAAAAGCGCGTCCCGTAAACCTAGTGTTAAAAAATTATCGTGAAGAGAAATTGAATAAATAGATTACTAACCGAAATATAAAATTTGGTTTAGGAAAATCGGGAAAAGTGCGAATAGCGTTTCGTAGCACTTCGAGCTTTTGGCTTTTATCCATTCTGGGTATTGAAGTCATTATTTAGAGCTCAATTAGCGGTAATGGTTGTCCTAAATACATACGTGCGACAGAGGAGCAACTGATTTAAAGCAATTTAGTATAATAAACTATTGAAATTATTAAATAAGGAAGAACATGGCAGTTTTAGACAAAATAAACGGAAGTAAATAGTATCTAAAATACGCGATTCAAGTTTTGATTCCGAGAATCACGTGTACTGCGTTTACACGTCACGATACAATCGACATCTCGCGTGAAGAATTGTAAATAATCCATTAAATAGATAACTGGTGGTAATATCTGGTAATATGTTATATAATTCAAATAACCTTTGATTAGATAATGAAAAATTATTTATGTTACTAAATATATCAAGTAAAATATAATAGTAGATTATTCGAATTATTAAAATCTAATCTGTGTATTTACCAGATATTTTGGTTGCTCAAATAAGGGGTAACCCTTGTGTATTTAGGTAACCGGTTATCCAAGTAACAATTTACTATATATTTAAATAGTATTAAGACTATATATATATAATATAGTATTAAGACTATATATATTATATAGTATTAATACTATATTTACCGCATCCATTTTTTAGATACCATATTTATGTACTTTTCCCACGCAAGGGCTGATTGAAAAACTGGAAGGATTAAAAATAAAAGGACAATATAAGATATGATGGAAATAAAACTCGATGGTCCACGTATTCAAGCTTGTAACAACCACCACTATGTATTTTACATCGAAGTTGTTAGCTATTTTTATACGCTGCGACTTTTAGGGAACTATGTACACGAATAATTCTATATAGTATTAATAGTATAGTACAATAGGTAGTATTCATTAAAGCGAGTGTAACAAAGGGGAACGTTAATTAAAATATTTACAGGTTTACGATCGTTCGTATATATAATATAGTAGGATTTAGGCACGAAACATTTACTTAAAATGTAAAAATATATAAGTCAGGTTTCTTAATACGTTAGTAACAGATTTCTAACTTTATACAATAACTATAACATTATAAATACATAACTCCTACTCTAACGTTCGGCCGAAGTGTACTTTTTATTGTTAATAGTAGACGCATATCTGGCATCTCGAAATTTTATTTAACAATTATACTTTAATAATAAAACCAACATATCGTCTTCTCTTTCCTAAAGATATTACAACGGCAGTGTGGAAAGTGGGCACTTCATACATTAACAGATTACCATAACAATCTGCCTGTCTCTTCTACCAACTTCTCGCAAAATAATTCCGCGTAGAACGCATCTTAATTCAGTCATGTTCGCCTTTATACTAGAATTCACTGATACTTCTACATGGAATCATCGGCTCTGTGACTAGTAGCTCATGGGGACGGTCCCTCGCAATATAATCAGATTCACCATCGTTCACTCCTACCGAGACTAATGCCTCGTCTCGAGAACTTTAAATAATCAACAAAAATAAGCTGTATTATTTACAAAGCTGTCATTGTCTTGATCAAACATCAACCACCATGGTCCAAAAGATAAGGCCATCGTACAATAAAATTCCTACAGTTTGCCCGACGAATAAAAACTTGCTGATCGACACGGATCAGACTTTCGTTGTGGCCAGCAGTTTGATATAATGCGCTTTATGAGTGATTTCGAACTCCTGTGCAGGTAGGAAGCATTGCGTCTGTATTCTGGGATGTCTCACCCTCTTGACAACGCTTCTTGCGAGCAACACCAGCGCTATTAGAAGGGCGCAACCAGCCCCGATGATCACCAGAACAATGATCTCGGTGTTCTGTTTGAATCCTTGCACTTCGACGCAATGAAGCCGGTCCCGGTCCATGAAGTCTCCGATAACGTCTTCTTCGTTCACCTCATCGAGACTGGCGCAAACCTTATAGCGACCGGGCAGTAAAACCTCTAGGGTCACGAACGTTAAGCTGCAGTTCAGCTTCTGTTTGCGAACAGCGGACTCCGCGTCGAAAACAACGATAGACAATTCGCATTCGGGTAGATCGAACTTTTTCGGTGTAGACAGGCTGACGTCCACGTGTAGGAACCCCTGATCCGACACGTTCACGTGGACTCCGGTGATCCTGGTGTCCGTAGACTCTGTGACAGGTGTTTCTTGGTCCTTTTGCAGTTCACGTTTCGTCTCCTCGAGCGTAAGCACGTCGCTGCAACCGAGACCCAAGGGCACCTCGTAGCTGCCTGGCACTAGGATCACCACGCAGTAGCGGTACTTGTGACCCGGCTGCAGGTTTAGAGATGCAGGGATAGCCACCGGTAGCGAACAGGGGTCCCTCATCGCTCGGGAGTCGCAGTGAAGCGACCTCGTGAAGATCTGCACCTCGATGTCGCCTCTGGTTTCGTAGACGATCAAGGTGTCGCAGGTGTAATGTTCGCCGCATATCTCCACGTGCCATAGGAGGTTCACGCCGGCCGATTTGTCGTAATGGAACTCCTTCAGCGTTAATTGAGCGCCGGTGGGAGGCTCTCTGGTAGTGATGGGCGGCGTTGGCTCGCCGCACAGCAGGCTACCGGGAGATACCTGCGTCAGGACACCGTTCTCCAAAGCCGGCGGAGTGGCGCAAACCGCAGAGGATTTGTCCTCCGCGTTTAAACTGGAATTACTCAACCAGTTGGCGAATTCTAGGAGCGTACAGTCGCAGTTTAGAGGATTGTCGGCTAGCGAGAGCTTCTTCAATCGGAGCTTCGATGTTGGCACGTCGCTGGCCACCATCGTGATGTCGTTGTCGTCCAGGCGAAGATCTTGCAGGCTCTTCAGCGGCACTACCAAGTCCGCGGTCAACGATCTGAGAAAATTGTGGGTCAGGTCCAGTGTCGTTAATTTCTCCAGGTGAGCCAGAGAGGCGCTCGATACCGCGACGATGCGATTGTTCGCCAGATCGAGCCTGGTTAGAGTGGACAGGTACTTGAAAGAGTCATCCTCCAGCACGTCGATCTAAAAATAAGAATAGCAACTTTAATATCTGTATAATGAAAAAACGACGAATAGGTACACACATATTTATGGAATGGTTTCTAGAATACCTGATTATGGCTCAGGCTCAGATACGTCAAGTTTCTCAAGCCTATCAGTGCTCCTTGCGTGATGTTTATCAGTTCGTTCTCCGATACGGTCAAGGTACGCAATCGCGGCATTTTGGGCAGAAGGTTTGGACCCATAGGACCTAGCAACAGGTTGTTCGACAAGTCGAGTTCCTCCAGGTTCTTCAGACCCCTGAAAGCTGACAACGCCGAGACACTTAAGCGGTTGCCTCTCATCCTCAAGGATCGCAACGAGGGCAACGCGACGAAAGCTTGCGGAGATAGTTGAGACAGCAGATTGTCGCACAGATCCAAGTACGTCAGGTTCGACATCCCCTGGGATAAAGTATATCGTAGGCAGGTTCAAACATGACTAGGTAGTTTCAAACATTTAACGAGAACATCAAAAACTGAACGGTACTTTTTTAGTCTCTGTAATTGTACTGCTAACACGTTTTGTTAATAGAACAATGCGAAAACAACGGATTACCTTGAACGAGTCGGCTTCTAGGGTTTTCAGCTTGTTCTGAGATAGATCCAGTCGTTCCAGACCGACTAGATGCGACAACGCGACCGTGGGCACGGAGTCTAAGAGATTGTTGGGCAGCCCAAGCGCCTGAAGAGGTCTTGTCATCGCTGTGAACGCGTTCTCGTGGACGCGTCTCAGTTCTCCCGTGGAAACTACCAAACCATGAAGAGCGACGCCTTCGAGGAAGCGTGCTGGCAGCAAGGAGATGCCCGACACGGTCACATCGAGGAGCGAAATGGTTCCCGGACGACTGGATCTCAGGTGTTTGCTGATGGTCTGCGACGAACAAAGTCTCGATCAGTCCACGCAACTTCGATCGCCGAGGTGCTGAGTCTTATATAACAATAATAATTAAAAGTAAATGTTTATCGTCTAGGTACCTAGAAAAAGCTATTTCTAGGTACTAACTGTCGTCTAATTGTAGGTAACAGGCTTTCGCTTACGGAAACTCGTGGCTCGCGGCATCAACAGATCGTCTAGGTTTCTCCGTTAATTCCAAGATTAATTAGTCATACCGGATTGCATAACGGGGATCATTTGATTCGCCGTGGTATCGAAAGGCAGAATATTCGTCGAAGTAATTGGTAACGGGACATTCAACGCAAAGCAGCCAGCGTGTACGAGAGAGGAGAAAAACGGGCTCCGCACAATGGTCTCTCGGATAATACGAACGACTTGTATTTCATCGGCGGTCTATACGCCCACGCCCGCCTGGCGGGTGGCTAAAAAATCGCTGACCTCGATAGCGTGGCAAAATAATCATAATCTAAGACAAAACGCGCGACCAAACTTATCCGCGAGCTCACGATCTACAGCATTAGTCGATTAATTTGGTCGAGTAATTTGCTAAAAATTTACACCTGCGCCTAAATTCGATCCAATTTACACCTGATAGACGGTTGGTGTTACCCCAGTAACATTGTTAATATTTCTCTTCTTCGAGATATACAGCTGAACCAAAGCATTTCTTTTTTTTCAGATAAATGGTGGTTAAACGTAGGCGCAGGTTCACGTTAATTCAAATATTTAGAATACGGATCTCCGCTAATTATGAAGAATTGGAGGAACCAGAGACGATGGGTCCAGGACAAGCGTTCTTTGTCCCTCGTTTCTCGATACACCCTATACAATCCAGACGTGGTCGTTAATTTCATTTAAAGGAGCCCACGTGAGTCACCCGTGTGCATACATATACTATTCAGGACGAAGTGTACCACGCGTGAAAATTACCTGCAGCGTGGTTCTATCGCCGGTGCATCGGAGCGTGTGTGGAAAGTCGCAGGAACACTCGACGCCCGCTTTTGTAATATTTGGACACTCCCAAACGGTGTCGGGCGAAGGCGAAGGCGAAGGCGAAGACGAAGGCGAAGGCGAAGAGGATGGCAAAGGCGCGTGGGACGAGTCTTTAACATTCTCCTCGGCCGGGCTTTTTACAACGTTTGACGAATTATTCACCGGCGCCTCTTCAGCAACGTCCGGGACCAGCGTGAGCGTCGGGACGCTCGTCGTCGTCCCGTCGTTCGTCCTCTCGTCTTCCGTTGGATCCTTCGTCGCGTCCGTGCACGACGCCAGTGTTATCAGCACCAAGATCAGCGAACATCTTGGCGTCCACAGCATCCTGTTGGATTCCAATATTTAGTCATTTTAGAATAAAGGTTTTCTTCTACTAAACAAGGGAACGTGTTCAAGTTACACAAGCTGATTAATAATGAATAATTAACAAAGTTGCCCTACATAGTTGCACGTACAGAACACTTATACATAGCCATTGTAGCAACTCTCGAAAGCTGTGAACTGAAGATCGCCCCGTTCAGTCTCGTCACCTTACCAGCAGCGACCTCGCTAACCCAACTTTCGGCCCTCCGACCACCTCAAAATTCACCCGTTCATGTCCCCATAGAAGCGATTTCCCTTAACACATTACCTACCGGCGATTATCGGCAATACTCTTCTACAAATCAGTGTTCCGTATAGCTAATTTATTAATTCCCCGCTCGATTCGTCAATAGATCCAACAGTATCGTTAACCACGAAGACAAGAGATTACCAGTGAAAAGAAAAAATAATTAAAGCCCTGCTTGATGGAACGCGATCATCGCAAAGCCGGTAGTTAAAGTGTTAAGAGAAAGAGATCGAGACACCGCCCGAAACCGATGTCGGATAATTACTACAACGAGTTATGGCTGATCACGAGGAACGACTTGGAGAAATTGCTGATGCTCGACCGGAAGATACAAGCCCGGCCACGAACGGGAAGTCTGGAAGACGGTTTGAACATGCTGCTTCCCACGTATTTGAGGTACACGATTTATACTTTACGCCTGCGATCGATGGTCACGAGTTAGAAGAATCGATCTCCGGCCCCGTAGGTATCGGAATCTGGTGAAGAGACTGATAGTCTGTCACGATCAAATGGTGCAAACGCAGAAACGGGACTTGATCAAACGAGTTCTGGACTGCGCGGTTGGTCGGATGCTCGACTACAAGAAACGGATCGTCGATCTGAACTATTCGAACTACCAGTAACTACGAAACAAAGCACTTCCTCGAACACCGAACTCCTGATTAAGTTCTTCGCGAAAACAACGCAGATTTCTATTCGCGACGGGTCTTCATCTCGCGATAACCGAATGCGAAACCTGTTCAGGTGGCCGGACGATTTCATGAAACAGCTGAAGTACACTCCGGACGACGTAGAGATCGCGGTATCGGCCAGCGGGAAAGATATAGTCGAGCTGCGCAGAAAACGCTTGCAGGAGATGATAGAGAACGCTTACAAATGCACGTGGTGCACAGTGGCAAGTTTCGCCGAAGTCATGACCAAAAGTAATGTTTCTTTTCTCCACTGTTCTATGGGATAAAATCGAGGAACGAGTTCGGCCGCGTGAAGCCATCAAGGTGTAGCAAAGCTGCGGGCACGCCTCTCCTTCGAAGCTCGATAGAACGACTAAAAACAAATCGTGAAACATTTTTAAGATGTTCGAGAGATGAAAAAAATTTTTCAAAGTATCTCCAGAAGAATTGTGCAAGAAAAATTGAAATTAGTAAAAAAAATCATGGTTGAATCATTTCTAAATGAAATGCAATGCAGAAATATTTCAGATAAAGAAACCATTTTGTCCACTTTTGGCCGAGACTTCGACGAAGCTTGCCACCGCGAGGTTGACGTTCATAGCGATATTTCGAGCTGATCGGGTTTCTTGTAGTGCCTGAGAAGGAGCCGGAAGAGGAGACGTCGGTGGCGGACACCGCGAGCGACGGAACATCGGAAGGAACCGCGTCGAGAGGCCGCAGACGTAGGATAAAGGAAGAGAGCGTCGCGTCCGCGGTACCGTCGATCCTCCAGATCTCACCGGAAGAGTTAGTAGCCAGGGAAGCTCGCCAGGCAGCGGAGGAGACCATGAGGGCGGCGATCTTGCTGATACAGAGCCACGAGAGGGCGAGGATCGCGCGAAACGCTGCGACCGAACGTCGGCATTATTTTAACGCGATTAACGGAGGTCTCTCTTAACATTCTCACTTTCGGTTAACGTTACAGACGAGCGAATGAACGTGTACAGAAGAAAGTTAGAGTTCGGCGAGATCGTTCCGAAGAAGTTGCCCAGGGAAACGTTCGAGAGGGCGGCTAGAACGATACAGAGAGCCTGGGCAAGATACTTGAGGAGGAAGAGACAGAAAAAAAGGATGAACCGATTGGAAGAGCTGATAGGGATGTCGATACCCAGCCGGAAGTCTGACCATGTCCTGGCGAAGGATAGAGAGAACTTTCAGAAGAAGCTGGTCCAGATACCAGTGTACGCTAAACGGCTTGAGGAGGCGACGCAGGATCATCGGACGAAAGTAATACATAAATTCTCGTGCAAACGAATACGGAGTAATGAATAGAGAGCGGGTCATTATTGCAAAATAAAATTCTTTCATGTGAATTACAACAAATTCGAGTGAAATAAAAATTTATTTCGTTACCGAATATGTTCGATAGGTTGAAAATAATTATAACGGTATCTTAAAATTTCTCTAATATTAGTACTGTTTTAAATTCCTATTAATTTTTCGCCATAAACGCATAACATCCGCTGTCTAGTAATTAATGACGAATATTACTAAAATCTCGCAAGCTGTGGAAGATCAGAGGGCCAGGCCTGATGGAGGACATCACGGAAGAGATCCGCGAGTGGTTCATCATCTGGTACAACGAATTAGGACATTTTGACGCGTATCCCGCGGCCAACATGGGCGGCACCGTGCTCGTTATCACCGAAGAGACCATGACCCCTCAAGAATTCCTAGCCCAGAAAACGAAGAAGCCCGACGAAAAGGAAAAGGAGAAAGCCAAGAAAAAGAAGAAAAAGCAAGAGCCGTGGATACAGGAGACGAAGGCGTTCACTCTGTTGAACACGGCGAATCAGGACTTCATCGCTGACTGGAGCTTCCGCGACGAGTCGGACGATCCTCGGCAGAAGATTTACGAGGATCTGATCAAGAACAAGCTGTGTCACGAGCTGCAGTTGGAGATGAGGAAAATAGTCGACGAGCTGATGAGGCTCGAGCTGAAGAGACTGAACCAGGCGTTGAAGAAAGACTGCAAAGCCGACGGCAGGGAGGCCGAGATACCTAAGACGAAGGGTGAGCCGATTCAATTTCCTACGTATGAAAAATTAACGAGTCCGGCATGAAAAATCCGGCATGAACCGCTAATTAAGAAGTAATTGCTCCCGCTGACTACCGAGCTGGTTTCGCAGCGGCCTATCGTAGGCGTAACAGAGAGCCTTGTCCGCAGTCGATAACGAGCGCGCCTCGTTTGTCTAATTGTGAGAGATAATTAAAGCGCGTTCCATATTGCAAGCAGGAAAGAAGGGTGTGAAATGGAAGAAGGGAAAGAAAGACAAGAAGGGTAAGTCCACCGTGGAAGAGAGCTTCAAGGAGCTGGTCCACGCCGATATCATTGCGAACTATCCGACGACTGCTTTGAAAGATTGGGTAGGCGATCTGTCGTATCAGAATTACGAAGCGGCGAGGGAGTTTCGTGACTACGGGCACCGGATAGGCGAGATCAGGCAGGTGGTGATGGAGAATTGCGTTCTTCCGTTGAGCTCCAAAGAGATCCACGAAATCGCGCCATTGGTGCGATCGGTTTGCATCTGCGGACTGCCGCGACACGGGAAGACGTTCTTGGTAAACGCGATTTGTTCCGAGGTTCGCGTCTCTTTGCATTATTAATACCGTTGCACGTTTCTACATTGTTGAAAAGTTCTCTCAAAACTCGCAGGTCGGAGCAGTGTTGATCAACATGACGCCGACCGTGCTGGTGGACAAGTACACGGGGCGGAAGAACGAGCGGAAGTTGATGGACATGATCTCGAAAGTAGCACGCGAGTTCGCTCCCTCCGTGATCTTCATCGACAACGCCGAGAAGCCTTGGGCGAAGAAAGTGCCCGCGGACGAGAGGTTCATCAAACCGAAACGATTCGCGAAGTACTATTTGAAGTTCGTGAAGAGCATCAAACGGGGCGATCAGGTACTCGACGAACAATATAAGCGTTGTTTGATCGTTAACGGTATTCATGCGGGCGATTGATCCCGGTGGGGGTGTCGCCTGAAGCAGTGATCTTCGAACTATGTCAATTTAAGGAACCCTTATGAGTAGAAACTTATTTCGCGGAACCCGGGATCATAAACAATATAGAATATTCACAATCTAGGTAGTAAATATAAAGAAAAACGTTTTAATATTATATTTATTATTATATATTATTATTTATTATATTATAATAAAAGTTAAAAATGTATTATTTTGAATATTTTATGTATGTTTATGGAATCCTTTAGGACATTTTGTGGCACCGCAGGGTGGAACACAGTTTGAATAACACTGGTCTAAAGTCACGGTACATATTTAGAGATTCTATGGATTTCTTCTGCTAAATCCTTCCAATCTCCTACATAAAAGAGGCGCATTTGATAAAACACATTTCAACAACGAAGCATCGAAAGACATGCGGGTAGCGGACGTGTTAAAGGGGCGAAGCCAACGAGTAATTTTCCACGTATTGGTATAATTAATTCGTCTCGATGAAAGCACGTCGATTCTTTGATTCGGTTGTCCGCGAGGAAAGCGGCCGGGTGTTGCAACCGATCGGCGTTGCATTGCCTCTCTCCTAAAGTGGCGAGGAATGTTAAAGTTGGTGATCTGGTAGCGCGCCCACTTTATGAAATTCTCGATATTCCTGTTTCGACTCTTTCTCCGACATGAATGAACCACCTGAATAAGCGCAGTCGGGTCTGGATGCCCCCACCTCGGGATCCAGCCTCTTTCTCATTCCCAAACGATCGTTCGTGCCTGGTCATCAATGAAACACCTCCTACCAAACGGCCGGGACACGTAGGTGGTAGCCAGTTAACGTAGGATTTAGAGTATCGATGATTCCGGACGGATACGGTCGACCATTGGCGTAGAGATTTCAACGCGACAATTAATATTCATCATTGTTTGGCAATTGTCGTTGAGAGCTCGGGAGAGGTGGCGCGATCTGCTATTGGTCCGAAATATTAAGGACGGCATTCGAGCATAGAGACACATAGAAATAAACCAGCCGCATTTTCCTTATTGGTCTCAACGATGTCTCGGGTCTGAGCATTGTTAAACGGGCCGCGTCCGATATTTTTCCAACGCCTCTCTTTAACTGCCTAGCTCTTAACGACGCATTGAATCGATACGCTATATAGGATATCGCCGTCAACGCCGATCGAAAGGCTCGATCGTCGGTGAAACGCGTCCAATAAGAGCCCTCCACGTGATACTTTACAGATCCTATTTCTCACGACCTCCTCGGAGCCATATAAAGCAACAGGACCCTTCGTCAGGGTCCACGACAAGTTCATAATGATTCCTCTCACGGACTACAACACGCTGTACATGTTTTACAAAGATCTGTTGATGAGGTACCACGGCGTCGATCGCGGGATCGACGTCTCCAGCTTGGCCAAGATGTCCGCGGGCATTCCACTGGACTTCATAAAACAATCGGTGGAGAACGTGCTGAACGTCCGCCGTAGGATCACCCTCAGGTTCAACCCGTTGAACCCGCAAGAAATCATCGAGGAGCTGATGAAGTACGAGCCGCCCGCGAAGAAGACGTTGGACCAGTTCACGAAATTCGAGTTGCGAACCCCGCTCGGCAAGAAGAGAGCGAGACTGCTGAGGGCCGAGAAGGCGGAACGCGAACGAGCCAAGCAAAAGAAGCCGAAGAAATGATTCGTAGAACCGTATCGGCCGGTTTTTCACCCGGGGCAGACCGTTCCGAAGGCTTTCTGTGCCCCGCGAGAACCGTTCACCGAAAGCGAGGGAACGGCCGCGACGGAAACTTGTCGGCGAAAACCGTGGGACGTGAACGCATTCGAAGAGAAGGCTGCGCTTTTCAACCGTGGGGAAAACGTTGAAAACATGTCTGCGCGGTTTTCTCGCGTCACCTGTCCGTCCACCGAGAAAAAATCGGAACAGAAACTCGAAGGGAACGAGAACGGGCGGGAACCGGCGTCGAAGACGGCGACCTTTCTTGCGAAGGGAGCGAGAGGGAGGGAGACGTCCGTGGAAGAAGCGCGGTCATCGATTGAGCGATTCTTTCTTTCTTTCGTGTCGCGATTCGCCAACGTCCGCGTCCGGACGTGAAACTGGTTTTCGTCTTCGTAGGACGCTAAAAACGATCCACGAAAAACCGGAGCCAGACGCAGCGAGGAACAACGGTGAAAAAAACTCAACACGCTTAGATAGATCCTGGCCGAATGCTCGGTTCAGCGCTCGTTTCAACCTCCTTCCGAATGGTCTGTAAAATTTTTCGATAACGATCTAACAAGCTGTAACCGTGGTACGCGAATAAAACCGAGAATCAAACTATGAATGGCTAACGCTTAATGGTGAATTCATTAAGAAGCTAACGGGCAGCGTTGTGGGTGCTTCGATCTAGGTGAGACAGCCCACTAGAATGACGCGGTCTTACGCACGTTCCACTTATCGTTAGAGTGCCGCGCTGCGTTTCGAACTGTGCGTGCTAGCTGGGCAAAATCTAAAATTTACGTATTTTCCCTTTATGCGAATTCCCATTTTCATCTTCGACTTTGTAAAATTTAAAACTAGCAAAACGTTTTTGTCGCAAACAAATGCATACAGATCCGAAAATCTACTCGTAAGCAAAATAAAATTTTAAGCATCAATTGCAGGCTACAGAAGCTAGCTACAAATTTATATTTTTCATCGATAATTCTAACATGTTGATAATACTGTATCGACATTCTTGAATTCTTCCAATGTTTTTAGTGGTTTAAATTGTACCTGGACATTTTTCGCAGTCTAATTATAAGAATAATCTGCTATCTCAGACGCAAGACGGGGGTTTGAAATCGCTAGAAAGGAGCAGGACGACATTGGTCTCTAGCGGAGGAGGTGTATCCGGGCACACACGTACCTACGGCAATGTGTGTTCCTGCGGTCCAGGTGTTTGCGGCCCCTGCAGCTTCTCTTCACGCTTGGCACACGCACACGCGGTATGTCGTAGCACTGACGCAGGCGCGGCGACGGGCATTCACGCATCCAACCCACGTTGGTTGCGCGCGGGCAACGCTCGTGAGGGCCAATCGCTCGCTCGCCAAACCGAGAGAGCTGTCACTCGGCCATAGGCGCGGACGCTTGAACTTCTCGGTTCGGTTTAGACGAGAGTAGGCGGGCCGGAGCGTGAACCAACAAACAGAGTCGTCGACACCGATGCGAGGAACGCGTTCGCCGGTTGCATCTTCCGGTACTCTTGGGATCCGCTTTTGCCGGTGCGAAAAAGTTTCACCGCGTTGTTCCTCCGCGTCGCGCTCGTCCGATTACGATGGAGCTTCGATCGGGATAGTTGCCGGTTGTAAACGCGACGAAGAACGACCGTACGACGACGTGGGACTAGCCGATACTGTGCACGAGGCACGCGGTGGGCACTCGTGCCGAGAAAACGTCGCCTCCGCCGTGTCCACGCGGTGGGGACTCCGCCGGTGCGTCCGTCTCTCTGTGTCTCTCGGTTTCCACATAGCATAGCCATGTATGGAACACGGGACGACGTTCTCTCTCCCGGCCCTTACGCCCACTTGAACCGCGCTGCCGTACCGCTCGGTCTTGCTCCCGCTACCAGCCGTTTCGTTTTCATACTCGTAGTCCCGAAGAGCAGGTATCGTCGCAGCGACGCGACGTCACCGTTACAGGTTGCCCGACGACGGCACGACGACATCGCCACCCGTCAACCCTGCTGTCTCCCTTGGACACGGACAGGGATTCCTCGAGTCGTTCCCGGACCGGTCCCGACGCGCTCGTTTCGAATCTAGCGCGCTCCATCAGAAAAACACTGCTGGCAACGCGAGACTCGGAATGTGTCAACGTACAATACGAATTTCATTCGGTCAAGGTTTACGGTACAGACGGTGACTTCTTTGCTCACTTGAGAGAGAAAGCCCTTACTTGAAGCGTTTAGATCTTCGTTACTGTGTTTCCGCGCCAGGAAGAAACACTTGGGTTTAGCGATATCTGGTCTCGCGAAGTTTGATGAAAGAAATAAGGGGTACGGCGTCCTGGAAATACACAACGTTCAATTAAAAGTATTTGTCAAGTTCGGTGCGTTGAAAGGCTTGCTATTTCTTGTAAAAAAAAAGAAAAGAAAAGGAAAACATACACTTTATTTCCCACTCTTTGTTACTCTGCATAAATGTTTCACAACCGGTCTCTGGACGTGGTCGGGCCCCCGTTCGTGTACACAAGGGCGTTCTGGAAGAAGGAGAAAGGATGAGAAAGACAGGGACAGACTCCGAAGGCCTTCGGGATCTTCATGAAACGCTTTTTGATACTGGAAATCGGTCTGTCGTCGTTACGAAATCACGTAAAACCGGGCCTTTACGCCCACGCGGGCACGACTTGGCGTAGCCACGGCGAAAGAAAGTTAAACTTCTTTAACGAGCTGAATGTTTACTACGCGTCCAGGCGAAAAGTAGGACTGGACGACGGGGACGTGCTGATAATACCTGTCTCATTTCGCGGTGATTTATTGTTGGAAAAAAGAAGCTCGAACAAAAAAGCTCGCGTTAATTGAGTCGGGTCGTAAATGTACTTCCGCTACGGGTACTCGAGATGCTGGGAACCTAATTGTAAGCTAAAACGACAGAAGGGGACAGCCGATTAGTTAGGTGAACAAGCAAGAAACAAACGAAAAAAGTAAACGCTCGACCTCAAAGACCAATCCCTTTTTATCGATAGACAGCGAATTCTAACGATTCTATGTGAATTGTAACAAACTGGAGCGGGATAGAAATTTATTTTCTTTCTGTCTTCTCATTTCTTTACCGTTTTAAATTGCATCTGCTCGCTTTCGTCAGAAATACATCAAATCTGCTATTTATCGATAGCTGTCTGTTATTATTGCTGAAGCGCGTGCATATTGCAATAACGCGCACGTCGAGGCAAACGCATGGTCTCCCGATGCATTTTTCTATCTCCGTGCTCCAGCAATCTCCCCGTTTCTCGGCGACTACCGGAAGTTTCGTAGATTCCAGTCCTCCGCGTCTATAAGCGTTGTGCTTGCTCAACGATTTACGCGGCTACGCGATTTCGAAAATATCTGAAAGACACCACGATGCTTTAAGAAAGAAGGCAGTACGGATTATCGGCGGAAAGATAGATACTCTTTTACGGAAGCACACCACCGATCGAAAATGAGGAATGCTACTCTCGGATGATAACGATCCCACATGCCATTGAACCAGGCGGCTTGCATCGACTGGTACAAAAGTAATTTTTGCGGGACGAGAAAGGCCAAGGAGAAGCAGCTCCCCGTGGTCCCCGTGACAGCTTGATCGAGAGGTTCATTGTATACAAATTTCCCGGGAATTTAGTCCGTAAATTTGCGGTTTATGTAACGACTTGAACAACGGTGGAAGATGATGTCTGCATCAATCGAACGCAGTAGTTACTCCAGGCTCTCCGGTTGGCTCGATCCTGCTCCTTTTAAGGCTCAAAACAGTCCGGATCAAAAGAAAATGTTTATTCGTACGGTTCTCAATGTTATTTATACCTGTACAATTTTTTATGAAATATTAAAAATTGAAGAACTTGGGTGCGAGGCTGTTTTACATGATATTTTGTAGAATAAATTGAATATGTTGGACAGGAACGGTGGAATAGTTACCAGGAAAGTATGAAAGAACAAAGCAGAGACTGATACGATTCTCCGAACGGAGACGGCTGTTCACACGATACTATCGAAAGGGCCGCAAATGCTTCAACAAAAAGCTGCTTCGTCTGAACCGGCTACCGGTCAGCTAGTTGATCGACCTTTACTCGTAACTTCAGGCCAGTAACTCGCCTTTACGAGCGGATATTTAAAAGGCAAGGTGCGCTTGTGATTCCTACAGTAATCTGCAAGGAAACATACCTAATTGTAAGACAAGTGACTCATATATCTCTTATATTCTAACAAATTTTGGACATTTTTTAAATACAGTATATGAAACCCTACCTGAGTGAAAAAGTATTACACGACATTCCGAAGCATATAAGCCTCTTGACTTCCATATAAAACTCAGACAATATTCTTTTTCAGAAAAATATAAAATAATTTATTATGCAATTCAAATGCAGTAACAGAATAATATTAAAATAATATAGCACAAGTACAATTACAATTATTGCAACTGGCACATTAGTATGACACGTTAGTTGCCAATGCAGACTGCTCCATCAAGTATATATAATCTTCCACATCGTTCATAAACCTTCGCAAAAACTTGTGGTCCTTCTTTATATTCTTCATTAACTTTTTAATCTCGTCCTCCCTGTAAAGTAGCAACGTTCCCGTAATCAAATTTTCGATACAGCTTGAAAACAGAATTTATTAACAGACCTCACGGAGCCTAATATACAATGTACATCGATGTCGTGAGAGTCAATCTTTTCAAATGGTTTAATGATCACTGTTACCCTCAATATAGTATCCATCTTTTTCGTATGAGATACAAAGGATACACTGGAAAAAAAGGAGAATATATTGATATTACATCTAACGTGGAGCGCATCAATAATTGTTTTTGATTAATTACCTCTCCTGAGTGATGGCCATTAAATTTAAATCTTCCAATCGTTTTAGTTCAAACATGAAACTTACGGCTAGCTTTACTTCCTGGGATACATAATCCAACATTGATGTAATATCTTCAACATTTTCATACAAATCGATTAATTTTCTAACATCTATATTTTCTGAAATTATCCGGTGAACCATGACTATTAAATTATCTGCATCGTCTGGTGGAAATAATGTTTTCAATAGGATTTTCTTATTTGTTTCGTAAAAATATTGTCGAAATATTGGTCTACATGCTCACCTGCCAGACGAGAAATTATCTTAATATCTTTAATAATTTGATCACCCGAGATGTAATCATCCCCCAAGTGTATTACTATCAATAACGAGCAAGAAATGAATCCTGCTATTAACATTTTCCTCTCAATATTTTCATGGTATACTTCCCAAATAATTTCATTACTGAAAAAAGAAATACAATAATTATTATATACTTTTTAGAGGACTATTTCCACGTTTTTATTGAATATACCTTTCAGCACAAGCGCGCAATTTTTTTACCAACGAAGAAAACGGATCCAGCTCGATCGAGACATCGTTCGCTGCAAGAGAAATCTGTGAATCAATTTTCTGCAGCTCTACTTCCATTGCATTATTCGATGTGTTTCTATCGCTACGCAATTTGACTTCGTCGCTCTCAAGATGTTTCTCTTCAACAAAGTCATTTCTATCAAAGACAGACTGTTCCATATTTTGATTCTCTATCTTGTCATTATATATAAAAATATTCTGGTTATTATTTGTAGTCGATGAGGAGCACTCAAATTCTTGAACTTCCGTGCTGCCACTATCATTGAAGGATAGTCGCAATCGTTGCGCTTCTAGGCTCTTTTCTTTCCGGGACTCATCTACAACCTTTTGCTGATCAAGTTTTGGAGTTTCCACAGGTAAATCCTGAACAATTTTTAAAAGAGAAGGATCTTCCCGACTACAGTTAGTATTCACAGGTACATCTTCCATAGAGTCATCTAAGCAAAGAAACGACGGTGGTTTAATCGCTTCCAGTTCCTCTAAACCTTTATCAAATAATGTGCAATTCTTTTCAAAGAAAGCTTGGGCCTGGCAACTACTTGCATTTTGTATATCATTACTCGTTTCTGTACTTTGACTATATTCGTTGACATTATCCGTGAAAGAATGATCAGTGCCTAATGGTTTTATAGTGTAAGTCCTTCGAGGATAAGGTACAGTGTCTTTCGCGTCTTTGTCTGGCAAGCATTCTCCATGATTCGCATGTAGTGTTACAATGTGTAAGGAATCATTCGATGCAGAATTAGGTATAGCACAAGCTGCTCCCGTGTTATCTAAGTTTAAAGCTGAAGCAGAAATATCTTGTACCGGAGAATCATGCGAGCTAGCTTCAATATTTACAGGACTTGAAACTTCGCTTGAAGAAGGTTCCGCGACAAGTTTAACTTCCGAAATTTCTGCATGATTCATCGTGCAGTTCCTTTCTTTCGAAGATTCGCTTGAATCTAACAAAGGGGGAACTACTAGAGCAGTGATGTCTCTTAGGACATTATCAGGTATACTAGACCGATTCAAGGAATCTGTAGAAGATCTGTTCTCAATGTTCTCAGGTAGCCTTGTTCGTGTAATATCAGACATGTTCGTAATAGCATCTTCTCGTTGAGGAATACACTCTGATGGCGGCATAGCTTCAGTCATTTCCATGGAAATGGTTGGAAATAATATGGTTTTATGTGAATCTCGAGCTTTGACGTTATATTCATAATTTTCCACCTTTTCTTGAGTGACATCCATTTCATTTAGAGGAGGTACCACAGCTGTGATTGCCATTGAATTATCATTAAATATCCTAGTTTTGTCTGATTCTACATGTAGGTTTCTCGACTGTGTATGAAGCACTGTGCCAGTTTCATTTATACGAGACACCACAGCTGTAGTTGCCATCGAATTATTGTGGAAAATCCTAGTTCTGTCTGATTCAACATCAAAGTTACCCGACTGCGTTTTAAGTGTTGTTGATATGGCTGTAGTAAATTCCATTCCTTTATTATTATACATTACAGTCTTATCGAAATTTTCAGTTCTATGGGAATTCACCAAGCACCTCGAATTTTCTATTGCTATCTTGTCATTCATACACGTGATATCCTTCTCATCATTTTTATTCGTATTTAATGATAATATATCATCATGAATTTTGTCTCGTTGCACTCTATCTGGGTAGACATTTTTTGGTACAGCTTCAGTTACATCCATAGATACATCATGGAAAATACTTGTCATTTCATCATTGTTGAGTCTTTTTTCTTGCAAACCATATAATTTGGTAGGTACTGCCGCAGTCATTTCCATCGAAAAATCCTTGAAATTTTTTGTGTGCTCCGGATATGCGTCACTTTGCAAATTGCATAGTCTGGTTGGTATTGTGGTAGTCATCTCCATTGAAGCGTTATTAAAATTTTGAGTACGTTCCGGATATGTTTCTTTTTCTTGCAAATTGAATGGTTTAGTAGGCACTGCAGCAGTCGTTTCCATTGAAGCATTATTGAAATTTTTAGTGCATTCCATATATTTTTCTCTTTTGTGCCAATCACTTGATCCAGTAGGTATTGCAGCAGTCATCTCCATAGAGACATTATTGAAATTTTGCGTGTGTACTGGGTATATTTCTTTTTCTTGCAAATTGTATGGTCTAGTAGACACTGCAGCAGTCATTTCCATTGAAGCATTATTGAAATTTTTAGTGCATTCCATGTATGTTTCTTTTTTTTGCAAATTGCTTGATCTAGTAGGTATTGCAGCAGTCATCTCCATAGAGACATTATTGAAATTTTGCGTGTGTTCCGGGTACATTTCTTTTTCTTGCAAATTGTATGGTCTAGTAGRCACCGCAGCAGTCATTTCCATTGAAGCATTATTGAAATTTTTAGTGCATTCCATGTATGTTTCTTTTTTTTGCAAATAGCTTGATCTAGTAGGTATTGCAGCAGTCATCTCCATAGAGACATTATTGAAATTTTGCGTGTGTTCCGGGTACATTTCTTTTTCTTGCAAATTGTATGGTCTAGTAGGCACTGAAGCAGTCATTTCCATTGAAGCATTATTGAAATTTTTAGTGCATTCCATGTATGTTTCTTTTTTGTGCAAATTACTTGATCTAGTAGGTATTGCAGCAGTCATCTCCATAGAGACATTATTGAAATTTTGTGTGTGTTCCGAGTACATTTCTTTTTCTTGCAAATTGTATGGTCTAGTAGGCACCGCAGCAGTCATTTCCATTGTAACGTTATTGAAATTTTTAGTGCATTCCATGTATGTTTCTTTTTTGTGCAAATTACTTGATCTAGTAGGTATTGCAGCAGTCATCTCCATAGAGACATTATTGAAATTTTGTGTGTGGTCCGGGTACATTTCTTTTTCTTGCAAGTTGTATGGTATAGTTGATACTGCCATAGTCATGTCCATTGAGAGATTGTTGAGGTTTTGTGTATTTTCTGGGTATGCTTCTAAATCTACATCACTAATAGGAGATTTGTAACGTTTAGGATTGAGATCGTCAACGTGTTGTTGAACAGATTTCATATTTTTCAAGAGTTGGATCGAAGTTGGAACTGCTTCTGTAAATTCAAACATGGAATTCTGAAGTGCCTCTGGTATTTTCTTTTTTTCAGTATGATTTATGCTAGAATAGATATTATGACTAATTGCTTCTGTAAAGTCCATTTGCGTATGCATAGCAGAAGTACTGTTCATTTTGTTCAATTTGAAATTATTTCCATTCGAGTCTTGACCATTTGGAATCTTGCTAGAAATGTTTACATCTGGATCCTCGAGTACAGTCAAGCGTCTATGTACATAACTCTCACTATTCACTGGTAAGTCAAGTGAAAGTACAGATTCATTTGTCTCCCTAGTTGTACTATGAAAAATTTTTTGGGATGAATCTGGCAATACTTCCTTCTCTGTCGGTTGTTTATATAACAATTCTGTTTCCTCTGACGCAGTTTTATGAACTGCTTCATGATCAATTTGAATCAGATTTTGTTCAACTTTTTCATTGGGAATAAAACATATTCTATAGTTAGTTTTCTTGGTGGTACATTTATCAACAGTTTCAGGATTAACAGACACTAAGTCATTATGATGGTCTGTTGTAATTTTTACATTTTCCTTGTGTGTACTTTCGTTAAAATCTTTGTAGGAAATACATGGTCCCTTAAGATTACTTAAATCATGTTCTTCGTATGTACTGTGCCACACGGTTCCTTGCTCCACTGAATTACAGAATTCTCTGCACAATGAATTAGATAATTACACTTCCAGGAAATTTTGGGAAACAAAATTTACAGACAAAGAATGAAACTCACTGTACATGTTTCTTTTCTGCAAAGCTGACACGTCTCTTAACCTTTGGCATAGTCACTGTAGGACTATTTTCATTGGATGAATTAGTAAAATTTAAATTCTGCAATGGCTGTCGTGGTTTAGGAGGCTTAAGAATCTATATACAATATAAAAATTAATAAATCAATGAAGCATATTGTTAAATCAAAGCATCTCAAATTAAGTGATTTATCTTGAACACAAAACCATAGTGCAATGTACATAAAGCAAAACCAAAAATGATAAACATTCGTGTTAATTTCTTACACTATTGTATGCATGTAAATATACTTACAGAAGATCGCCTCGAGCTACTTCTAGTAGTTCTGGTGGGAGCCCTATAAAACATTAAGTAATACATTTCAATTAAAAATTCAAATGTATAAGAATCCCTTAACACTATTAAGTTTTATAATTAATACTTTATACATAAGCGGACCGTCACTAAATTTATCCATAATTCAATTTCAGTTCATAAACAAATGTTATGTTATAGGAGTACATTGGGAATCAAGATTTTACAGTTCCGCGGGTAGAATATAATGAAACAAATGACGCTTTACTTACATTTCATTATATCTGATGAATTCAATTCAAATTCAAACGGAATTTGGAAGGTGTCGTCTTGCCAACAATCCCTACCAACCGCTGTTCGCGCTTAACTGAAGCCATCTACACAGGCGCCACCTATGTGCATCTTCATGCGTAGTTTCCATGAACATTTCATAAACCACGAAGTATATCAGAGGCGAAACTTTTGTTGGACTCTTTGATGTTCGTGTCCCTAATTGGGTGTCTTTGATATCCTATTTTAAATTGATATTTTTATACATCAAAATTATTGTCGTCATATGGAATTGAATATTTTTGCACATTCCAGACGAATTGTATTATCGAATTAATTTCAAACAAATATTTCCGTAACATATCTCTATATAATTTGAACTACTTGGGTGCACATGTGCACTGGGAATAGGTCACAGAAGAATTATCCGATTTCGCCTCTATAAGAATGTTCTGTTCAGAATGTGTCATTACGATAGCGGCTTAATTAAATAGATCGAACAGAAGAAAGTACACATGAAAACGGGGTTTTATCGGACCATAAATAAATCGTAATCTGCAACCAATGATAAGTCGCCAAATATGTGATTTCATTTAGTGACGCTTATAAAAATATATCAGCGATTAAATACTCGTTCGTGTTTTTGCATAAGTTGCAGTGGCGTATTATTGTAGACACAATCCTCCGTTTGAAGTTTAAATAAATGAACACATAGTGGTGCTGGTGCAAGTCTGCAGACAGATCTAACAAATAAAACAGACGCACCGTATAAAATCTTCGAAACCACAGTAATATCAATTTGCCTCGGTATTATCGTTAATTAACACTGTCTAAGTAATTGACAGTGGACGTACAGCTGAGCGAGAGAAAACATAGAACTCGAAGTGCCACAATAATGGAAGGCGCCGTGGTGAAACTAATCATAAAAACACCGAATCAGCAGATTAAAGATCAAGTTGTTAATTGTGATATCGAGTGGACCATCGGCCGATTAAAAGAATATCTGTCCGAGGTTTATCCAAGCAAACCAGTGAGTCTCGTTGCTTGCATTTATGAATTTGATCGTACGAAATTTTTTGTGAAAGTCTCTACTCGATTGACGGTGAAAGCATAATGTATATTTACTGTCGACGTTCAAGAAACACGACAATGTCTAAAGCTCATCTGTTTTTTTTTTTTTTTTTTTTTGACACCCGAATGGAAAAGTTTCTAACACTGTATCGTTTTTTCAGATAACAATGTAGTTTTATCTGTCACATTTTTAAGACCTTATCTTGTCAATAATGACGTCCGCTCCATAATTCTATTTACTTATAGCACACATGTCTTTCTGTTTTATTAACACATTCGAGACTGGTAATGTAGTCAGTTCTATGTCATAATGTAATTTTGAAATAATACAAAGTGCTCAGCCAAGCTTCCCAACTGATAACTACTGGTCACGAATATGTTATTTGTATGTTATTTACAATTGATTCCTGTTTACAGGACAGAGCAAGTCAAAAATTGATATATTATGGACAATTATTAAACGATTCCACGTGCTTGAAAGATATCCTAAGGCAATGCGATGGTCAAGAAGATCAAGTTTATACTGTTCATTTAGTTTGTGCTTCACAAAAAATTATGCCAGAACAGAATAAAGAAAGCACAAGTAGTATCGCTTCTTCTGCGAGAAGTACAGTGGAATACGCAAGATTAAACGATATGAGCAATGTACAAAATTTGGCTCAAAACATTAATAACTTTACTATACAACATAGTCCTACCCAATTGTATTCTACACAGCAATATTTTGATCCACGGAACAGTCAGCAAATGGCTTGGATGCAACAGGCATACACACATTATTTCACACAGTATATGCAACTGTAAGTGAAGCCACACTATTCTTTTCCTATCAAATATTGAAAGTATGCAATAATAAATATTATTTCTCTTTTGTAGAATGGCGGCGCAAGGAATCCCACTGCAAACTAGCATTCCATATGTACAACAAATGAATGTTAATACCAATGATAGTGTACAAAATTCATATGGAAATAATACGAGTAATAATAACAATAATAACAATGTAGGTGATGAACAGCAGCAACCTGCTGTTCAAGATGCTGATATTAATGGTGGAAACAACGGTGCTGAAGAGGATGGCGCATTTAACATAGATTGGCTAGATTTCTCTTATACTTTGTCCAGAATAATTATTCTCTTCAGTCTTTTATATTTCTACTCGTCTCCGCTGAGATTCCTTATTGTCATGTTTCTCGGCTTCACAATGTACCTGTAAGTTCATATATTCACGATTCACGTAAGTAACATGGACAATTTGGGAAGTATTAATAGACCCAATGTTTTTCAGATATCAAGGCGGTTTCTTCCGAGTCCAACCTATTCTTTTGCCAGAAAATAACAACGGCCGAGTAGACAGAGTAGATAACAATAATCAAATATTGCAAAACGAAGTTGCTGGACCTCAGCCTGTAGTTCAGCAACAAAACGGTCAGGCACCGACAGTGCATACAGAACCTATGACAAACGCAAATGAAGAGCACGAAGAAGAGAGACCAGGAGCCCTTGCTTTCACTTGGACATTTTTCAGTACATTTTTTGCATCTATTATTCCAGATCAGCCGAATGCTATATAATGCGACGAGTGCTTACAGCTTCTTGCACTCGCTTCTCTTGTAAAGTTAATTTTCTTGTTGAAAACGTTTTCAGGGCATGACACTGAACCCGTAGCGGTGGTCTCTCTCAGTATAAAAATCGAATAAATATTAACACTTTACCTATTGGAGGCTTATTAATAGTATTTTCATCGAATGTGCTACATCAAAAACAAATTTTGATGTTCATACATACATACATTATAATCTGTTGATCGCTTCTTATAATCTCCTATTTACTGTTCACGCTCGAGTCGCCGGTAATGTATAAGATTGATCGTGTTTCAAGAGTTTTTGTACATAGCCGACGAGTTCAGCTACTTAATATTCCATATTTCAAATCTGTTGCCTTTTTCTTTTCTAACACATTAATGATCATTTGGTACTGTCATATCCGTATAATTTCAGAATTTCCACAACTTATTCTTTCCATAACCGATGGTCCACATTAGTATGAATTGGCCTGCCTTAATCGCCCAGCCCTTGTCTTTTCGATACTTCTGTGGGCTTCGCATCTGTAATTTCATCTCTCATACTTTCGTGGGCTTTACGATTGTACGTCGTTTCGTCTTATCCTATTTACGTCATCATTCAATTCTTGTTACCCATTTCACCGTTCATTACATTTTCGCATTCCTTGTACATACCATTTATTTCTAATATAATTCTTGCACATCTACTCAGTCTCCTGCCACATTCTCGTCTGTCTTCCTTCCTCCATTCGCTACTTCATATTCTCTTTCTACCTCCTCTCTTCGAGACATCCCACGTCTCAAAACCATGGCTAGAGTTTTCACAGAAATCATTCTTTAAACGATAATATCAGGAAATATCACTACATCACGATAGGGATTTATTGTTAGTAAAATGCCTACAAAAAAATTTTTAGGTGTGGATAATTGACTTCAGAAAGCTATTAAATAATCACCGGTGGGTAATGTGTTAAGAATGAAATTAACAATTGTTAGGAATTCCAAAAGTGACTTTTATACGTATTATACATATATATATATATATATATATATATATATATATATATATATATATATATATATGCTTCAAGCAAATGGCATTTTTATATAGATATTTTCATTGGTATATATGTGAATCTTTAAGTGTTACGTCAAGATTATCCCAGGGTTTATACGAGATCAAACAATCAGTGATTATTCTGTAGCAGATGACTTTAGCTTCGGATTCAATGAAAGATTTTTAATGATCGTCTCAAAGTGTCTAGGATTTGTTGTATAATAAACTTTCTGTTTTTGTAGTTCTATAAAGATACAACGACAAAAAGAGATATATACTGTGTATATAAATAAATTATTGTAGAGCTTGTAAGGTACTTGATATAAAAATCAAAAATGGATGATAGAAAAATTTTAAGCTTGCCAATTTTTGTTTATAGATTATTACAGTAATAAGTACGTTGTGCAATGATTATTTCTGTGATTTTAAACGCGGGTGAATTTTCGGATGCACCTTGTACAATGTATTAAATCTGAGCTCTGCTCGATATACGTATATATATATATAAGTTATACATATATATAAATAAATATAAATAATATATTAACTAAGGATGTTCTTAAATTGTAGAATTTCTGTAATTTCTTAAATAGTGATAAAACCATCATTAATAAATCGTACATACAATACGATGGAAAATAAACAATTTGGAAAAAAATCAGTGAATCATTCTCCGGTACTGTGAATATTCTATAAAATTAGCGCTTTTTAAATAAGCTGACCATATAAGACAAGAACATGTATTTATGTATTTACTTGCGAAATCCTAAGAGATTACATTATACACTCGTGATATTATAGAGGTTGGTTGATGACACATGTTTCGGCAATGCATCAGTAATTTATAAGTTTTTATTGAATGACAAGGTAAGTATCACTTAAAGAATTGATTATTGCGCGAAAGATATATTAAACTAAAATATCAAATTGTTAAAATCACGAAAAATTTTATTTCATTTGATTATAACCTTGTTTGCGATTTTCAAGGTCCGCATTTATTTTAGAGCTCATACATACACATGCAGATACCGTCATTCATATTTAAGTACGTAGTTTTGAGATTTATAGCAATCCTTATAAGTAAATGAAAAGAAATTACTCGATACTTTATCGAAAAGAAAAACAATGAAATCTGGGAAATAGCACTAAGAAAATAATAATCATATTTCATGAATATTTTCAAAGTTGTTATAACTAATTTTTAAACTTTTAGCTTGTAGTCGAATTAAATCACAGAGATGTCTCAACCTTGGATGTCTGATCTCATCGGTGTTCTGAAAGGAGCTAGGGCGGTAACTAATGCTATTATAAAACATCAAGAAGATGCAGTTAAACATTCAATACAGATGTCGAGTTTGAAAACTGTGGCTCAGAACTGTACAACAGACTGTATAACGAAATTAAGAAACATAGAACCAAGTAAGATCCCTGTAAGTTTCCGCTATTTCTTTCCTAAAATAAGGTTCTTACTTCAAGCATTATTAAATAATTGCCAGTAGGTCAACTATTAAATTCGTAAATGTAAAGTATAATTTTCTTTTTATTTTATTTGTTCGTACAGGGACAAGTGGCAGGGGAGCTCAAAGAAGTAACTGAACGATTGAATGTTGTTGAAAAAGGTTTAATGGAATTTTTTAAGATAAAGTCTAATAACATGATGGGTGTCCCATTGGATCACAATGATCCTACACCACCCAGAGAAACTAAATTATATGTTTATAATATTGCAAAAGATCCTAAAGAAGTACCGATCAAGCCTGACATAACAAATGCACAGCAGAATGTTAAATCTGCCAACTTAGCTAATATGCAAGAGAAACAAGAAAGACCTACAGTAAGAAAATATACTACAGTAAAGGAAAAAATTGAAACGATAACAAAGTTAGAGAACGAGATACCTAAGATCGAACTTTCAGACAAAGATAAAGAAATTTTAAGAAGACTGGAATTGGAGCATGAACAGAGTAAAACGCACCAGACTGCACAAAAAAGCACTATAGAAGAAACTTATTTAAAACAGGAACCTGTGAAGATAGTTCCAGAGAAACCTCAAGTTAGACCATCTGTGAAACCAAAACAAACTGTAAGTTTTTCCTGGACATAAAATGGTTACATAAAATTTACACTGATAAATCAACTTTTATCCCGTAGCTTTCGCCTAATGCAAAAGCTCAGAAAGTTCCATCTACTAGATTACAGAGAATGGTCAGCTTTGGTACATTAGGACTTGGTCTTGGTGTTGGTACAGTCGCCGAATATACACGTAGAACACTCGGGTTGAAAAAGCAAAGTCTCGGCGAGACATTTGATAGTATGTTTCTTACGAAGGCGAACGCTGAGAGAATAGTTTCAACTTTATGTAAAGTGAGAGGTAAATATTGGCAGTAAGTTACCGCATATTCTGGTGACCGACGATTTCATATTTTATGTGGGTCGATAACAGGTGCAGCCTTAAAGATTGGACAGATTTTGAGTATTCAAGATGAAACCATTATAAGTCCTGAACTGCAGAAGATTTTTGAAAGAGTTAGACAGAGTGCTGACTTTATGCCAGCATGGCAAGTTGAGGTACTTCGCTCGCTTCGATTACACTATCCAACATCAATTTTGATTTCTATAAAAATTGTCTAAAACTGTTTCTAGAAAGTATTAGTTAGCGAACTTGGGCACGATTGGAGGAATAAATTAGCTACCTTCGAAGAGAAACCATTTGCCGCAGCATCCATTGGTAGAGTCTCTATGCTGATGCAGAAATAATATGAAATTATTGTTTTATGAACAATTATTAATAACATCGAATAATTCTAGGTCAGGTACATCATGGTACTTTATTCAATGGTCAAGATGTAGCAATTAAAATTCAATATCCTGGTGTAGCTATGGGAATTGAAAGCGACGTTGAAAACTTAGTAAGCGTGATGAAGGTAACACAAAAAATATTCCATTCTTGTTCGTATAATCAATTATAAAATGATCGTAAAAATAAATAATTTTGTTATAGGTTTGGAACATATTTCCAAAAGGTATGTTCATAGACAATTTGGTAGAAGTTGCAAACCGAGAACTTGCGTGGGAAGTAGATTATATACGCGAAGCAGAATGTACAAGAAGATACAAGAAATTCACGGAACCTTATGAGGAGTATTGTGTTCCGGGAGTAATAGGTATGAATTGATTGATACTTTAAGGATAAGATAATTGCCCATTTTCTTTTTCAGACGAATTATCGACGAGACAAGTTTTTACAACAGAATTGGTAGGAGGTATTCCGGTAGATAAGTGCATAAATTTAGATATGGAAACGAGAGAACATATTTGCAGATTGATAATGCGCTTGTGTCTCAAAGAATTATTCGTTTTTAAATATATGCAAACAGATCCAAACTGGTCGAATTTTTTCTACAATACTGATACCAGACAGGTGTGTAATACTATATTCTGTGATCACTTACAGAATTAACTATTTTTTTGTACATAATTTTCAGTTAGTATTACTAGATTTCGGAGCTTGTAGAGAGTACGATAAATCATTTATGGATAAATATATTAGAGTAATTTATGCTGCGAGCGAAGGCGATCGCAATACGATCTTAAATTTATCCAGAGAAATGGGATTCCTTACTGGATATGAATCTAAAGTAAACATTTTCTAATATTGCTGACTCTGTATTCAGTAAAATGTATCAGATCACATAAACTTTTTATTACATTAATTTCAGATTATGGAAGAAGCTCATGTGGATGCAGTAATGGTTTTAGGGCAAGTGTTTGATAAGAATCATAAGTATTACGATTTTGGAGGACAAGACGTGACTAATAAGTAAGTGCTACTAATCTTGATAATTTTTCTTTGATAAAAAATAATTCAACTAAATATGTCAATTGATTTCAGAATGCAATCTTTGGTTCCAACCATTTTAGATAACAGACTTTGCCCTCCACCCGAAGAGATATATAGTTTGCACAGGAAATTATCCGGAGTTTTCTTATTATGCGCCAAGCTTCAAGTTAAAATAAATTGTCGCGATATGTTCCGCGAAGTGTATGAAAACTACAAGTTTGATTAAGCTAATTAAACTGTAAATAAGCAAATATTAATTACGTATGTCATCGAGATGAATAAAATACTGTTTTTACGTTCATAACACAGAATTGCTGAAATAGAAGTGCTGAAATATTGCACAGAATTTCTCGCTCATGCGCGGCGATTTTGGCATCAGTAAAATACAATTCTCGATAAAAAAAAAAGTGCTTTGGTTACCCTGTACAATTTTAAAAAATTGGCATGATTGGATTCTGAAAAATAAATGGATAATATGTGTATTTGTGTATATTTTGTAACTCGTAGGACACTCGTCACGTCTCGTGTTTCTCGTCCTGTAGTCTTTTTATGCGGAACATATTTTTCCGGCACTTTCCCGCCAATATAATTGTCACAGGGCTCCATTGCCTTGTCATCGTAATATAAATAAATAGATAAGTTACTGTTTTGGACGCACATAGCGAGAAATTCTGTGCAACATCTCAGCACTAAATAATATTGTTTTCTATTTAGTTTTCTCTTGTCGTATCATGTGTTTCAATATTATCTTATGCAATAAAATTTTTTCGAATGTCTACACAATGTTTATTTGATCAATATGTATGATTATTATCAGTTTTGTCACCCGAAAAGTTTTAAATATTTACATACTGATAAGCAAAGGAATCCTAACCTCTTTATTAGCTTACGCGTGTCATTAAATTATTTCTGTTAACTTTTAATCGTCTACACCAGTAGAAAAGATGGACAAAAAGTTTTTATATTTTGCATATGGAAGTAATATGTTAAAGAAAAGAATACACATTAATAATCCAACAGCGGAATGTAAGGATATTGGCCTTTTGAAGGTATTGTAAATACAAGTATTTCACCATTGCATACAAATCAAGTAATTATGATTTCATTCTCAATTATATCAGAATTTCAGACTAGACTTTCTAACCCATTCGAAAACATGGGGTGGATGCTCTGCGACAATTGTTCCAACAGAAAATTACAATGTGTGGGGTGTAATTTGGGAATTGGGTGGATGCAACATGGCAACATTAGATCATCAAGAAGGGGTTGCAAATAAATTGTATTTTCCTCTAATGGTTGACGTTAAAACGCCCAGTGGCCAAGTCTTAAATTGCAGAGTATACCAGCAATGTGAAAATCCAGATGAACATGTAAAACTACGATTACTACCACACCATAGAAGGCCTTCCCCGCTGTATATGTATGTTGCGTTCATGTGATCATACAATTTTTATACATGGTGGAGCATTTAAAACAGGCCACCTGAATATCAATAGCAAGCAAGAAATTCGGTATAATTAATATATTGCTTTTGTTCCACTATAGAAAAACAATATTAGAAGGTGCAAAAGAACATAAGTTACCAACTGAATATTTACAGTTACTAGAAAAAATACCACATAACAAATATTCTGGAAAATATAATATTAGGTGAGAACAATTTATATAATTAGCTTCGTTATGTACAAAATGTATTTACATTTACTTACTCTAGGATAGTTTCATGTTGCTACAGTCTTTTGTTTCTTTTTTAAAATGAACCTCATTTCTGCATCGTAGCCTACCTTTGAAAGATATTTAGTTTGAGTAATTGTTCGATCTTTCAAACGCCGTTTAACATCCGGATCGTTCATGACTACATCGAAGGCTTCCTCTGCAGACATTTTATCCAGCTGATATTTGGGTACTCTAATTTTTTTGGTATGTTTACCATTTACCTAATTGCAAGGAAATGATCAATGATGCATTTATACTTACAATTATAGTTATACTTATAATGTACTCGAAATAATAAATACAATAAATACGTCCAATTTAACTTACATACAAATTGATCAGCATTTTGTAATCTATATCGATTTCCGGCCAATTTTGTTCCATTACGTCTTTGTCTAATTTAACTTCATCCTCACTTATAAGATGATGTTTAACCGAGCAGAATCCTGCCCACAATTCCGAAGCAAAGTGTGGTGCTATTGGCGCAAGCATTATAATTTGCACAGCCAACGCACGTTCAAATTCACGACTTTTCTTCACACAGTCTGGACATACCTTGCGTAAACTTGAAATTGAAAATAAAAATAAATGAACAATCGTATATCGATTATATCTTAAAAACGATTAAAAAATAAGCACCTATTCGTAAGTCCCTGCATTCTTGATATCGCAACACTCAGTTGCTGGGACTCAGCTATATTAAATGTTGTACATTTTAAGAAATAATTTCGACTGTCAAACATGTACGCATCGTCAGCTTTGTATTTCGGGTCGGTAGGTTTTTCTTGTAGTTCTTCTAAACTGACATTGTTACGATAATCCATGAAGGTTTTCATGCTTCTCCATAAACGATTTTGCCAATTAATTATTCCAGGAATAGCTAGAATACAGCAATACATTGTTAGACATTTCAATAAAATGTTTAACACTCAATTATCTCTCAAACTATTCACTTACTTTCATTACTCCAGATTCTGGTCGACGTTGGTGCTACATCACCTAATATTAGTAATCTGGTTGTGTCGATTCCATATGTATTTAACAATTCAAGAGGATCAATGCCATTGTGTTTCGATTTCGACATTTTCTCCACAGAAACAATTACAGGTTCATTGGTACTTTTTTCTAGCCACTGTCCGTCTTGTTCTTCTACCTCATCCGGTTTTAAATACTTTAGCGTACTTTTCTGTTGGTAAGTTGTACCCATCACCACACCCTGAACAAGTAATTGTTTAAATGGTTCTGAACTAGGTAGTAATCCTTCCGAATGTAAGAAGTGACTCATAAATCTGGCATAATATAAATGCAATACAGCTACAAAAATAATATATTCATGATTCAAAATATTCAATATATTCGAAATTGCGTTAAATTACTCACCGTGTTCTTTCCCACCCACGTATAGATCAACAGGGAATACCTTCTTTACTTTATCAACAGAAAACATTTCTTCAGTATTTTTTGGATCAACATATCTCAAAAAATACCATGAACTATCCATAAAAGTGTCCATTGTATCTGATTCCCTAATTGCCTGTCCTCCACATTTCGGACAAGAAGTGTTCAACCAATCTCCAGCATCCAACAGGGTGGACTTTTTATTCGAAAATGAAAATGTTATTTTTGGTAAAACAACAGGAAGCTGATCGTGTGGCACTGGTTGAGAACCACAATGCGAGCAATGAATAATCGGGATTGGTGTACCCCAATACCTTTGTCTCGATATCAACCAATCCTGGAGTCTCGAACTAACTGGATATCCACCAATTTTCCATTTTCTCGCTTTAGTTAGCACTTCCGATAATTTCTCTTGCTGTTGCTCATAATTTTTTATCGAATGTCGTAAAAATTCAATTCCAACTACTTCGGAAAATTGGTAATCTTCCATTGAAGCAGAGGGTATTCCTAGATAAGTTTCTCTGTAAGGTTGAAATTCGACTCTATCTGTTACATATACCAATAACTCTTTCCCATTGAATGGATTCAGCACTTTAGCATCCATTATCTTAATTCCCTCTTCCACATCTGAACAGTATTCAGGACAGTTTAATAAACTGTTTGGAGATATCGCGACGAATTTGGCATACTCAATAAATTCTGGATGCTCCGTCCAGACATTTATTGTCTTTGGGAAATTTGGAATATTTGATATCAATTGCAATTCAAAGCTAGTACCATTGCATTCACCAATCCAGTTCTGTTGCATTTTTATAATGTCTTTCCATTCTTTTAATGTTGGATCGTTCAAACCTTCCAGCAATGATCTAATAAAAAGTATGCGATTAAATATTACCGTATTAAGTATTACAATGTATTGTATAAGATATGCAATTTTACTTAGCAAATGGTGTAGTTTTAATGAACCATTGGTTTAATAATTTCTTTTCAACTTTAGCTCCTGATCTCCAAGAACAATTGTTTGCATCGACTTGTTCCTCAGCCAACACAGTTTGATCAACAGGATCCCAATTAACAAACGCTTCTTTCTGATAAACTAAACCTTTTTCAAACAGTTTCAAGAACAATTCCTGAGTCCATCTGTAGTATTCTGGGTCACATGTTGTAAACTCTCTATCCCAATCAAATCCATAATTTAACAAGTCCAATTGATTTCGCATCTTAGTTATGTTATCGTGTGTCCATTCATTGGGATCTATTTGTTTTTCGTATGCTGCATTTTCTGCAGGCAAGCCAAATGCATCCCAACCCATCGGATGAAGGACATTGTATCCTAAAGCAAGTTGTAAGTTTAGTTAATTAATTACTTGATCTTTAAGCACAGGAAATTTACCTTTCATTCTATAAAAACGGGCAACAGCATCGCTTATTGTATAAACTCTTACATGACCCATATGTAATAGTCCAGAGGGATATGGGAACATTGATAATGCATAAAACTTATCTTTTTCATTATTTGTTTCATCAAATTTATGCAAATTAATTTTGTTCCTCCAATATGTTTCAATATCTTTTTTAATTTCATGTGTAGGCTCTATGTTCTGGGAACGTTCAATTTTCTTAATAATGTTTTTATAAGTAAGAATTGTTAACACTTTAGCCATAGAAGTAACGATTCGAAATAACTTTTTTACGAATTAAATTATAACATGATTGAAAGATTAATTAAAATATCTTGAGCTATTAATGATCGATTGTTTCAGAACTATTAAACAATCGCTAATAGGTAAAGTGTTAATATTAAATATTGTATTTGTTTACAATATAAATTGTGTACCGTAAATAAATTTACGCCGGTTGATGAACATCGAGTAACAACATGTTTAAAACGTAGATAATTCTTAAAATACGGTATCAGGTTTTGTCGAAACGAATCTGTAAACATCATTGTTAAGTTTCGATGCCTGACTATTTAAATAAATTCTGTTTCAAGCTATTTACAAAAAACACGCTGCGATTGAACTTATGGAGGCTGCCATTATGAATTACTACTCTAAAGAATATACATTCTGTTCATAAAATTATTTATTAAAAACATCCTTATGCTGAATTATTATGTTATAATAAATATTTTCATAAAATAGTTTAGAAATTAAACAAAGTAATATTTCATTTGGACAAATCTACTCCAGATTCTTAAAAAGATGCAACTTCCGTTTTGTTGAACTGATTCCTTTTCCGGTGTGCACCGTATAAACAACTTCGTGAGTAAAATTTCGGAATCGAAATCCAATGAAATATTCCACATCATAAGTTAATATTTCGCGTAATAACGAGACATCAATATAGTTTGTGTTCGTGGCTGTGATTAAACAATATCATTGTTGTTATATAGTGTATTAAGTATAATAAATTTTTGACATTAATTAAGAGGTTAAGTCCCAGTATGTGTTTCACCGAATACATCAGAGTTGACCCTCTTAATTGTAAAAAAAGATATGAAATTATTACTTTTCTAGAAAATAACATTAATGTCATAAAATATTTCGTAATAAAAAGATACTTCTAACCTATCGTAATACTTAATGCATTAAGAGCAACATTGTTACAAATATAAATAATATCAAAAGGTTTAAAAACATTCTGTTATGTTTATGTGTATTTTAGTTCAACCATGGGTAAAAGGAATAATATGATCCCTAATGGGCACTTCCATAAAGATTGGCAAAGGTTTGTAAAAACCTGGTTCAATCAGCCAGCTAGAAAATATCGTCGTAAACAAAGTCGTGTAAAGAAAGCTCGTTCAGTTGCACCAAGGTAATTTAGTTTCTTTAATATTTCGACTATACATCCCTCAGAATTGATTCACTTATATATTATTAATTTGTAATTATTTCTGTAGACCTGTCAAACTTCTGAGGCCCGTTGTTCACTGCCCAACATTCCGTTATCACACAAAAGTTAGGGCAGGTAAAGGTTTCACTTTAGCTGAAATTAAAGCCAGTGGTCTGAACAAACGGTTCGCCAAGACTATTGGAATTGCAGTGGATCCCAGGAGGAGAAACAAATCGGTTGAATCTTTGCAGGCAAATACTCAAAGATTGAAGGAATACAAGTCCAAATTGATTCTCTTCCCATTGAATGATAAGAAAGTAAGTATTCCTGTGATTGTGATACATCTATATCCGATGAAACAAATTAACATATACATTATTTGTGTTATTAGCCTAAGAAGGGCGATGCAACTGAGGAAGAAATGAAGACAGCATCCCAAGTTAAGGGAGAAATCATGCCAATAAGACATCAAGCACCAGCTAAAGCTAAAGCTCGCACAATCTCCGAGGATGAGAAGAAGTTCTCTGCGTATGTAACACTACGTAAGGCTAGAGCTGATGCTAGGTTAGTCGGAATTCGCGCAAAGCGTGTCAAAGAAGCCGCAGAAAATCCGGACGATGTTACAAAGGTTGCCAAGGATAAGAAGCCCAAGAAGTAATCTTAAACATTGTATCTTTGTATAAATATAAAAAATAAATTCTCTATTGAGGAAAGCAATATCCTTTACATATTTATTTATTACACCATTTTTTGTACAATTAAAGTTATACGTTCAATATAATTTGTAAACTTTTTACCACTGTTTTAGCGTGCACCAATCACATTGTATGTTCACTAGTTTTTTAAGGGGGAAGGGTAGTCACGTGACTTTCCAGATTTTTTTTTATGAATGTATGCCCGTAAACTCATGTTTCATACTAGATTTATAGGGTATAAAATTCCCTAGATTACTCGCGCCTTCCCCCAATCTTCGCGTATTCGAATGTTGATAGCACTAGCGTCGCGCCATTTTGTATCTAGATTTGAATTTCGAATGTTGTTAGAACCGTTCACGTTCACGGTTTGAGTACATGTCATTTATCAAGGGAAGGAAAACAACACCTGTGATATTTTATTTCAAGTTGTTTTAATACAATCACAGCAAAATGAAATCCACGTAAGTTTTCGATTTAACACATAATTTATAAGAAAAAATTCCGATGAAATTTCGTAACGCTAATAGCAAAAATTTTACGATTCTCAACGCTTTAGACTTTAGAATAAATTATTATTCGAATGTACCGATGTATCATATCATTTTAAAATGCGAAATTCGCTTGTTCCGTGTATGCTGTGGCTATGTGATGATAATGTTGATTATTTTAGACGTACAAAGCTACCAAGTTCAGCACGGAAACCAGTAGGCCGTGCAAAAGGCAACAATATATTATCTAAGGACCCGGTACAAGTTTACTGTCGTTTAAGGCCGATGCAATATCCCTCGGATATGTCATGCATGAAAGTTATATCGGATACAACTATAGCTATCACTCCACCAGAATCGGCAATTAATTTTCGTAATTCTAGCAACAAAGAAATTCAAACTACATTCAGTTGTGTATTCACACCAGATGCTACGCAGAAAGAAATATTTACTGTAGTGGCTCTTCCATTAGTTGAAAATGTTATTCGTGGCAGGAATAGTCTTCTGTTTACTTATGGTGTAACAGGAAGCGGCAAAACATATACAATGACCGGTGGGCAGCAAGATGCTGGTATCATGCCACGGTGTCTTGATGTAATTTTTAACAGTATTGCTAATTATCAAACGAAAAAGTTTGTTTTTAAGCCAGACAAATTAAATGGCTTTGATATACAAGGTGAAGCTGATGCAATGCTAGATAGACAGACTGAGCTTCATGTTGGGCTTATGTCTCATAGAAATGGAAAATCAAACAAGGTGTAAGTATAATAGATACAAAATAAAGTGATATATCTTTACACAGATATAAAATATTTTATTAGGAAGAAAGCTGAAAGTGATGGGGACAGTAATCCAATGATAGTCCGTGAAATCGATGAATCCCTGGTGATATCTGTGGATCAGGATAATGCCTATGCAGTATTTGTTACATACGTTGAAATATATAATAACAGTGTGTACGATTTATTAGAGGATGAGGATATTAGAGCCAAGTATGCTGATAACTTTAGAATATTTAGTAAAACTTAATATACGTATTTGCAGTCAGTATAATAATATCTTGAAACAATCTACAGGACATTACAGAGCAAAATAGTTAGGGAAGATGGTAACAAAAATATGTACGTGCATGCTGTAACAGAGGTAGAAGTAAAAAGTTCTGAAGAAGCATTCGAGGTGTTTAACCGTGGCCAACGAAGGAGAAGAGTAGCACACACTGCTCTCAATGCAGAATCAAGCAGGTCGCACAGTGTCTTCACCATTCGTCTTGTACAAGTAATATCCTTAATACTTTATCTCTCTGTGTTATTAATATTAATAAATAATACAGTGGTATATACACTTTCTTATAGGCACCCTTAGACTGTGAGGGTGAACATGTTATACAAGATAAACGTGTAGTATGTATTACACAACTATCCTTAGTAGATTTGGCTGGTAGTGAAAGAACAAATAGAACCAAGAACACAGGACAACGTTTAAGAGAAGCTGGTAATCTTCTTTCAATTATATGTATTTCAATTCTAGCGTATTCTTCAAAAGTAGCTAACCATTTTCTTTTATTAGGTAATATTAACAATTCTTTGATGACTCTTCGATCGTGTCTGGAAATTTTAAGAGAGAATCAAATGCAAGGGACGAATAAAATGGTACCCTATAGAGATTCAAAGCTGACTCACTTGTTTAAAAACTACTTTGATGGAGAGGGACAAGTGAGGATGATTGTCTGTGCTAATCCGAGGGCGAACGATTTCGACGAGACAATTGTATGTAAAAACCCAAATTACACGAAAATATAAATGTACGATGGTGTACCTATTTTCACATGAATATATTTATAGCAAGTTATGAAGTTCGCGGAAATGACCCAAGAAGTTCAAGTAGCTAGATCAACGGTTACTAAAATAGACCTCGGTTTTACACCTGGAAGAAGACAAGCAAACAAGGTAAGACATAGACTGAAAGAGTACTGAAAAATAAGTTTTTTTTATAATAAAATGGTCGAATAGTTATTTAAGGAGGCGCGCTTTAAACTGGAGAAAGAAGGTCGTCCCGAAGCTGCTGATTTAGAAGTAGATATTGGTCTTGTATACAGGTGCGTATTTAATCTCCAATTTTTTCCATTTTTCTTTTCTGAATGACTGCAAACATGCTTTGTTACAGTTTGGGCGGTCCATTCCCCGAATTGGAAATTACTTCTCCATGCAACGACCAGATAATTACTAATCTGATGCACTTTTTGGAGCAGCGAATAAATAAACGGAACATATTGCGTGCCGATCTACAGCAAAAACGTAAGCATTTGTCTTTTAATATGATCCAAGTATCACCAGTATTCGAATGACTATCGCTTGCAGAAAACGATCTTAGGAAAACCTTAATGACAATGGAACAAGAACACATGAATTTAAAAATTGAAAATGCAACTTTGAAAGCATCCAATTTACAACAGAAAAAGAAGGTGTCTGCGTTAGAGGGTCATATGTGTAAAAGTGAAGAACAAATAGACAGTTTGCTTCGAAAATTAAATCATGCGAACGATACGATTCGTAGCTTACAGCAAGAGGTAAATATTGAGTGCACCCTAACGTTAGCTCTTCTAAATCCTCGTGCTTAATATAATTACAGTTAAGGGACAGAGACATGACACTGAACCAACGATTGATAGATAAGCAGAGAGTAAAACAAAAGTATAATACTAAAATACAAGTGGAAACTGACAAAATGAACAAGGAATTGGAAATAAAATTACGTCAACAACGCGAACATTTACAGGTAATGAAATGAAGTATATGTTAATTAGAACCACGTGCTTACGATCTTCTGTCTTTTCAGAACCAAATGAAGGAGAAAGATAACAAATTGAGGCTAGTGAAGCAGATTTTAGTAGATGACAATGGCATTAATTCTATACCTGTTACACCGAAACCGACGACTACAAATTCCGAAGCGACTGCAAGAGGAACAGACGGTCGATCGCGAAGGGTCAGCTCTCCTTGCTTATTTTTATTTTGTTTGAAGACATATATTGAAGAAAGTTTCTTTACAGGATAAGATGGCAGTTTCAAATCCAAGGCACAGGCGTTCACATAGTGCTGATAGGTGGGTTGATCACAGACCTGGAGCACTGGTTCCCCTGGGGACAGTTCTGCAACCATTAATGCGAAGAAGACGCAGCGTTACGAGACTCGCATCCCCGAAGGAGATCACAGATGGAGCATCGAGATATTGTCTCGTTGCACAAGAACATGATACGGACGGCGAGCTTGAAACCAAACTGTATAAGGTAATTTATTGTTCAATTAATTGAGGGTGAACCTGCAGAACAGCTACCTACATTCAAGAATCATCAAAATCGGAGGATACGTAGGTGTTCTGCAGGTCTATCTAATTGAGAAAATGCTCGAATGTACGATAATGTATAAAATTATGTTAGGGAGATATATTGCCAACCAGCGGAGGTGGAGCACAAGTTGTATTTAATGACATGGAGTGCTTGAAACAACTATCTCCAAAAGCGAGAAAACGCAGCGGCCCCGCAGACATAGATACGAATGAAATAGGCACGCCCAATCATTCGTCTACACTTGTGGAGACACACTCTAAAAGGCCACGAGTAATCAATTAACGAACTTCGGAGTATCACACCAGCGATTTAATAATTTATTAAATAATACAATCCATTACGCAAAATAACGATATATAAGAAGGTATATAATACTTCGCGCACAATACTTTAAACAGCGAAATTCGATCATGGCTACGTGAATAGAACCTCACGGAAGACGCACGTTTGCGAAATTTTTTAATGTATATATATATTTTTTTATATAACTATTAAGCTACTTTTTCCATGATTTGTAAATAATGTTAATGAGATTAGTATACTAACTAATCGAAATTGCAGCGATCACATTGGAAATATAAGTAGCTACGTTTCCGGATCTATTAACAAAGATTTTTTTACAAAAATGTAACTATTAAAGCTTTTTTATGAAATGTTTATGTACAATACACAACTACAAAATAGATGATATAGGCTGTATAATTCTTACAAACTTCAAGAAGATTTTTAACGATTTTGTCAGTATCGCAATTAATTATAAACGTTGCCTCCTCAGTTGATTATCCAATTGTGCTAATTGATGAAGGAAGCCCTCGTTTGGTTGTATGAAGCGATTTTTACGGACCTGCCTAATAGCATCGGTAGCCAGCATTTCTTTCTTTATCATTAAATATGCTAATACGCAAGTTGCACTTCGGGACATTCCCAACATGCAATGCACAAAAGCTTTACCTATGAAAAATTTTACACCGTTAGATGATATACATTTCTCATTATTTATATAAGGATCAAATATATGAAAATAACCTCCTGTAGAAACAGCCTCGTCTATGAAATCTGCAGCAGTATAAAAGTATTTGCTAATATCTGTAGTGAATAAATCTGCAAGAGGTAAACCCATGTACTTGATCGTTGTCTCTTTGTAATAATTTGCATCAGTGTTCACAAATCCAAATCTCTTTCCTTCTGCTGAATTAAGTAAATGTGTTATACCCAACATTTGAAGATATTGTTTATTCTTTGCTGTGGCACTGTATAGTATTAAATATAAATTATTATTTTTTTAATAAAGTATGACAGAAGTAAAATGTAACTTTAAAATATTTACGCATCGCCAATGTATATCCCTGGATATACTTCGTCGCAATCAATGTTCTGTTGAAGACGGTAATATTGAGCCTCATCTTTATCAGGATCGAATCCTGGTATAGGCTTGTTCCCTGGTTGTGTTTTATATATAGTCTCTATTAGGAGACGCTGGGTGGTTTCGCCTCCAGGTAATTCCTTCTGAAAATCCTGGCAATGAAAATGTTGTCAGGTAGTACAACAGCAATTTATATATTTATATAAATATTAAGCTTTTTTTTGGTTTATAATATGCGAGATACTTAAATTTCAAATATTACCCGATCCCTGTCCCTCCATGTACTACGCATCGTGTATAGTGAATAAACTTAAAAAGAACCGGGGAAAGAAGACGGTATTGTTGGCCGCGCATACTTATTTTTAAATGTCCTTACGAAATGTTGCACACACGGAACGTGGTTTCTTGTATCGCGAGACTTTCCGAAATCCTCACGAAACGGTGGAATGTTTCGAAACGTTTAACAGTTCGATAATCATGCTTATATGATACGTACTTACGTTTCCTTGCTTGCTCCCCATTTGACAGATGAGGTTATTTACGGGGTATTTGCAAGTTGAATTTTACAGAACAATTGTGAAACAATTGTATGAAATATTTATATATCTCTGACAGTACAGTTCGGATTATGACTCATTCATTACATCATAAGTGTCTCTTAAATCAAAATCTCTGTTTATATAGGAATCGAGACTGTCATACACATGCGTACAGATTGATGTGGTTCAAATGACATTCCTAAATATAAGTGATTCATATCATGAAGCATTATCGTATAAGAACTCTCTGTGCAAAATACATATACGTACAGTATACACACACATACAATTTTCAAAACACTAATAAAAGCAGGCAAGAAATGATATTAAAAAAATTAAAAAGTATTCAAGTATCTAACATGACGTTAGCTATTTATGTATATATATATATATGTATATTTATAGATATAAATTCGTCATGACAACAGTATTTAAAAGATTTTACTGAGAACTCTCTTCCGAAACTGTATTTACAATTTCTATGTTTAAAACATTGATAAATACACTTTCATTCGAAAAATGTATTTGTTACAAACGCAATAATAATTGTTGAACACAGTCCTTATCAATAAAATAAGAGAAAGATAAATAGAATTCAAGGAAAGGAATCCGAAGGAAGATTGATTGTTGACCGATGAAATTTTGAATTATACTTTTCGACCTTTTTTATGATTCATTTTTTCTGTTCTGATTATAAAAAGTCGGTGATTTTGGGGTTATATGTAACAACCATTGTGATTTTTCTAACTCAATGAAATTCAAATGTTTAAAAGTGATTCGGCAATGAGTCATGACGTATACGTCGATGCCAAAAAGAATATGGCGACGGTATACGGTCGGTGTGCAATCTTCTGTTGATTCTGTTCAAGGTGAATAGTGTTCATCGTGTTCATGAGTTTAATACAATAGGAATTTGATGTACAATCCACTGGAACAATGAGTTTCTTTAGCAAAGTATTCGGTGGCAAAAAGGAGCCGGCCCCTTTGTCAACGGCCGAGGCGATACAAAAATTGCGCGAGACAGAGGATATGTTGATAAAGAAACAGGATTTTCTTGAGACGAAAATAAGCCTTGAAATTCAAATCGCCAAGAAAAATGGAACGAAAAACAAAAGAGGTATCCGCTACGCAACATATTTTTATCTAATTATCACTGTTCACGGTTAATTTTCAATGACTAAGATCATTTGGATTACTTGTCATTATGACGTTTTCCTATTATATAGGGTGATCGTTAGAGTACGGATAAATTGTAATTTTGTTTTATGTTTGTGTACATTAAAAAGGAATCGTAACATTGTCTATTTGGATAAAAAATTAATTTTCCTTAGTTATTGCAAATGCAAAATATTCACAAACTTTTTTGACATGTTGCAGCTGCGATACAAGCTCTCAAAAGAAAGAAACGATACGAGAAACAGTTACAACAAATTGATGGCACGTTGTCCACTATCGAGATGCAAAGAGAAGCACTTGAAAGTGCGAACACGAATACAGCTGTCCTGACAACAATGAAGAATGCAGCGGACGCATTGAAATCTGTTCATCAACACATGTTAGTAATGAAATCTTGTAATTTTATCATCAATGATTTTTTCTAACAATTTTCTGCCATGAGTCAGAGTTCAAGGATCACCGATGTATATCATTTGCACCAGTTCGCATAATATATTGTATTTTCTTTAGGGATGTTGATCAAGTTCACGACATGATGGATGATATTGCTGAACAACAAGATGTAGCAAGAGAAATTTCTGATGCAATATCAAATCCTGTAGCATTTGGTCAGGACATAGATGAAGACGAATTAGAGAAAGAATTAGAAGAGCTAGAACAAGAACAACTCGATAAAGAACTACTTGGTATTGAGCCTACAGACGAACTCCCAAATGTACCAGCTACTGCTATTCCAACTGCACCAGCTCGCACAAGTAATACAGTTAATTCTTTGTTCCGAATATTAGCATTTAATAGTAGGTAATAGTTGTACTGTTAATTTATAATTATTTCTTGTATTATTCAGAAGCCAAACCAGAAGAGGACGAAGACTTAAAAGAATTGGAAGCGTGGGCATCGTAAGGTGGTATCAAAATGCTTGTAAAAATAAATTATATAAGGAATTAATAGTTAAAACGAAGTACACATTGCTGAAGAGCTCAACAATGATGCAAGAATCTTTTGAGATTTTCTATCTTTCAATGATTACAAACTTGATACAGCAGAGTTTTCTGTGCACAGTTTAAGAATTAATCAAAATAGTAATGAAGCTTTGATAAATGATGTTGCTTTCTATCCGTAAATGAATATTAGTAAAAATATCTGTATTAACATATGAAGAAGCTTTATAAATAATAATAGGCAACTATCCTATGTGTATATAAGCTAGACAACATATTTTGTAATTACAGTAAAAGAACTGACTAAAACGAACGAATATAAATTCATCTATCCAGTAATCTTGCTGTGTAAAAAGTTTGATGAATTATAAGCTATATTGTTGCTTTTTAATCTTGAATATTATGTTAACTGTTATGTTCTACACTTTGTATAAACATGTCTGCCACGAATACATTTCCTTAAATGTATATTGATTCTAGTGTAACTGCAAATAAAGCAGAGATCTTAACAAATTTCAAATATTTATGTATTTGTAGTAAATGGATAAGTACAACGTTTCACTCAAAATTGTAGAAGTATAATACTCGGTTGAAGTTGCAAAATTATTAATACATTTAAATAATTCAGACTATATACAAGAAAAAGAACAAACATTGGTTCTTCATTTTTAATGTCGGGAAGCTTCGTTTTCGTATGCAATGACAGGAGTAGGAATATACTTTTTGTTTAATTTAGTACCCAATGCTGGTATCGGTAAAGGATAAATATGAGGTTTAATAGGAAATCTGGTACCAGCTATGTCGATCTCGTAACGTGCTGTTGGATTCATTACGAAATCTGTTGTAACAATATTCTTATTTGGTTGCGCATGCCTTGATCCAGGTAAACTAATGAAACCAAGACAAATATGTTTCTCAGTAGCAAAACCGTACCTACAAAACGAATTCATTTATGTCTGGACGTTATGAAGAAAAATATATTTTATTATGCTAGAATTCATCGTGTACACTTACCCAGCTGATGTCACAGTACCTACAAATTCATTGTTTCGATAAATAGGTTCGCCACCCCATGGCCACACATCTTTGTTTATGTCCAGTCCGTTCACAACGAATAATACTAATCGTTTCGTCACGCCTTGCTCTTTTTGGTATTGTAAAGCAAATTTTCCAATGAAATACTCCTTCTACAATATCTAACGATCTTGTTAACAAGAGCATTATAATCTGAGTAGCTCAAACGTCCATAACATACTTACATCTAACTTTACGCTGTATCCGCTTCCAGCTTCGTACGGAGTAACGAACGGTGTTAACTCTTCAGCCCAAAAGGGAATAAATCGTTCTATTCGCATGAAACGTTGCGTGAGAACACCCACGTCTCGTACACCATAATCTTTGCCTACTTCCATTAACGTCTCGTACACATGAAGCGCGTACTCTGAAGGTATATATAAACAGTAGCCAGATTCGCCAGTATTCGTGAAAGACATTATCATAACGTCCGAGGCATAAGCTACGTTTGCAGTCTGTTGACATGATAATTGTTCTCTGAATCATGTTGTTAATTATACAGGTCGTCTCACCTAAATATCTGCCTTATTTATTGTTGTAGATGATTTCATTTAGCCGAGACGCCTTGTATTTTTACTTCCTTTTAATCGACGATTTAATTTGTACTTCTTTTTAACCGACGAAGATGTTTTTACCTTGTACGTGAAGGGAGATAGATTGATATTCGAATTGGAAAGCTCCGATAACAGGCCTGTAGCTTTAGGACCCACTAAATTGATTACTGTATACTTTGAAGTCACGTCATTTAAGCCGACCGAATGATCCGATGGTAAATGCCTGCGAAAAAAGCAACAGATCCAATTTTTGATTCAATGAACTATAAATAATTGTTCATAGTTTGATATTATTTTTACCTAGACATCCATTGATAAATACGCGTTTGTTGAGACGTTGGTGAAACCATGAAGTAACTGTTCTCTGTCTGTCTTATTAAGAGACAGTCATTCTCGTATCCACCTCGTTCATTTTGCATCCCTGTATGAACTATACCACCAACTGGTATATTCGCATCATTCGAACACAATTGTTGGAGGTACTCTACAACTTCCCAACGACTAGACTGTACAAAATATTATTGAAATGTAAATGTTCACATAAAAATATGACAAACTTGTCTTTGGTGTATTTACCTTAATTTTAATTTTTGAAAACGAGCTCATATCTATAATTCCTACTCCTTCTTTGCACGCGAGAAATTCTTCCTTCATAAAATCGAAGAACATTGGCTTGTAGAAGCTTCCTGGTGGCATGACTGGTTTCTTTTGTCCTCCTTTAATTAATCAATATCATTTCAATTAAATGTAATACGGGGCAGGAAAACAAAATCAAATAATTATTTTCTTACTTCTATAAGTAGAATCAAAGTAAAGTGGTCGTTCGTAGGCCATCTTCACTCCGAAAATCGCACCCCTTTCTTCGAGGACGGAATACAAGGGAGAACAACGCAATTTCCGAGCGTATTTGTACTCGCATTGATGAGGGTATAGAATCGCATAATTTCTACCGACTATTTCTCTCGTTCTTTGCTGTAAGTACCGCTTACTGCTGTGCAAATCGAGAAACCTTTGCACGCCAAAGGGAAGCAGCTCTTGAGTAGATTCGCCGTTTATAAGGCACTCGGCTACTTCTTTGCCTATTCCTCCTGCCCCTGCATGAAAATGTTTTATAATTCCAATGCGGAATTTGTTTTTACAATCTTTTACCTTGCAGAGAATTCCCATTCATGCCTACGGCGACGTAGTAATTTTTAACTTCTGGGCTTTCTCCCAGTATCCATCTTCCATCCGGTGTAAAATTGTCGGGACAGTTGTATACGTTCGGTTGTGTTTTACTCAAAATTGGCAATCTGTGTATAACTTTGTCCCATAAGGGCTTCCAATGGGAAGGATCATTCTCAAGATAGTTCTTCCAGTTTTTTATAGGGACACTGCCGCTTTCGAATGCAGGTTTTGCTTCAGGTTCGAACCAACCAACTAACAAACTCCCTTGCCATTCTCTCACGTACGAATGCGAATCGAAATCTCTTATGCACGGTAGAGTGATATTCGAGTTAGACGGAAAAGGAGAAGCAATCGCATAAAAATGTTCTGCAGGATATGCTGGGATTCTGACTGGTGGACTGCAACGCAATCCTAATTCACGTGCCCACTATAAAGCAAATAGGTTTATATTTTATTTTGTTAATTATGCGTTGCTAACTTGAAAGATGATGTATAAAATATCGTCCTTACCATTCCTGCACAGTTAACAAAGTATTCACAGGAGACTACGCCATATTCAGTCTTCACACTCTTCACAGCTCCGTTTTCAGTGTTAATTTTTTCTATTCTGCAATTCTCAATGTACCTCGCCCCTCCAATTTTCGCCAGTTTAGCTAGAACTTCGCAAACTGCACTGGGGTTAGCTACTACATCTTCAGGTACCCAAATTGCACCCTCTATATCATCGGTATTGACATAAGGATGCAGTCTCTGTAGTTCTTCTTTTCGTAGAACCTAAAGAATTGATTATGCTTTAATATATAGTTTTCTTTCTAGATGTATTATGATAAGTAGACTATGGATCTTCATAAAACATAAAAATGTTCTGCATCCATTGCGAGGAGAAGAGAATAAATAGAAAGCTATTTCCACTCTCAACAGTCGTGATACATGGAAAATAATAAGACAATGGTCTATAATATCTGTGATGATTATAGTGTTTTAAATTGGATCTGCTTATTTTTCTTATAAATGTATAAAATTCATAGTCTAGTAATAAGTGGTTAATAGATGTTACTTCACAATGCAATCCTGTAGGTGCATTATAAGCCATCCTACGTTTTAAAGCTATCATTCTATCTTTGGTTTGAGCTAAGTTTATACTGCCGCATTGTTTCAGTCCAATATCGTATCCCATTTCTTGTAACTGTTGGTATAACTTAATGCTATAGGAAATCAAATTCCTGTGCGATATCGGTTTGAAGAGTCCAAGGGTACCTGACCCGAAATGGGATGTGCCGCTTCCAATCCTAGAATAGATGTTCCATGAATATGTTGTAGCGCAAAATTATTTACTACATTTTTAGCTAGAATTAATTCTACCTGAAAAATGAATGCGTACCTATCTTGTTCTAGGACGAGCACATCCTTCCATCCATTAATAACAAGATGATAAGCAACAGAATTGGCAACTGTTCCTGCACCCGCAATAACAACTTGCGACTGAGAGGGTAACAAAGCCGAACGTGGTAAAAAGTTCGAGTAACTGTTAAAGTTTCTGTGATTTTCATTTTTGTTGTTAAGTTGACCGGACACGAGCATTCCATCTTTATAGGTTATATTGTATGAACAATGTTTGTTAACTTTTGAAACTGTATTTTTCGATAACGACACACGAACGCATTTCGAGCACGCGTGATTTAACATTAAATTGTGCAACAAATAATGATTATCCTGTATTAATGAATCATTCAAAGGCTTACTTATTAGGAAAATGCCTGGCCTCCGAACGTATGTATGTTCTATTTCTAGAGTTTACAATAAATGATATATTGGTGCGCAACGACGATTATTATTATTAATAAAACGTAGTATCAAATTCTCCAGCTTTGTCTCGATGTAGATTAGGTATTAATTACGAAAACTCGAAATATACTTTTTTCAAACTATAAATGGTATGTAGAGTCAGTAAAACACATTTTTATCTAATCTACATTCGACCTTGTAAAATAGCAACAGCATCTACATTTCGTAATCGTATAATTTCTAATCAAAGTTTCTGGAAAATTAGTATGTCGCTGGGATATTTGAATTCCGCGCGCTTTCGTAGTATCTATCGACAACTCGAAACATTAAAAATCGTCGAGTTATTTCGATTCTCGAACTCGCACAATACGGTTATTCCAAATGGGAACCGCGTCCAGAAAATTGTCTCAGTTACTCTTTCCATTCTTTCGTTTGTAAAATGAAGTTCATTGTAAATTCCAGCTTGTGTAAATAGAAAAAGGATCAAAAAAATCCTTCATCATGTTGTTCATGTTGGCTATTTACATTTTTAAAATATTGTGCGTGTTTGTATTTGTCGTGTACTGCGTCGTCACCTTTCTTATGGTAATGGTAAGGATGCCTCTTAATTTTCTACTAACGAATATACTTGTTTTGTTTGTACTAACTAACAATTGTTGCCACTAATACAACCAAGTACAATGCTCGATTGGGAGAGCTGAAAGAATGCGTAAGTTTTTAACACAGCTTTCATTGTGACAAAGTAAAATCGCGTTGGTCCATACTAAAGCCATTTCAATCGTCTTAGATCACAGCCAAAGGCGAAATCCTGGAGTCGGATTACCCCCTTAAAGTTAGTTATAGATATCATTTTTCAAACGAGTCAGTGTACTTAAACAAAGTGCGCGTGTCGTCGCATTTATTGTGCCGTTTATCGATAAAACCGAATCGACCGTTGCAGATTTACGTAGACGAGAAATTGGGGGTATTGACGAAGAAGCTGTCGGAAACGGAACACCCGGTGAGCGATCGGGATTTGAGCATATCATTTGTTTTAATATTCAATCGTAAAATATAAACACAACTATTTACGATATTAATGTAATTGCAGCGGTCACATTACGAAATAAGAAACGCGGACAAGGTTCTAACAGATTTGGAAAATAAAACATCGAATTACAGAGACCGATACAGGACGTTGATGTCAGAGTTGAAGAAGGACGTCCGGAAAATCGAGGGCGAGGTTAGATCGTATTTTTCCCGCCAGATATCGATTAATTTATGGTTATGTTATCTGTTTACATTGAGATTACAGCAAAAATGCAACAAAACCGCGTGACACTATAAAAAATGCATTGCAAGGCTAGATTATTCGTTGGAAATAGGGGGGGCACATAAAATTTGTAATTATATCGTTCATTTATGCGGTCACGTGATTACAAGCCACGCGATCGGTCGTTATTTTCTGTATTTTCAAATTGATTCGATGATAATCAAATTTTCTGCTTGTGGCAGGTTAAAACGTTGCAAAATCACATTTCGGTTTTGTCGCTGCGAAGGGAGGCTCTTAGGAGCGAAGTAATAAAGGTAATCGGTTTCAATGAAAATAAACAAATGAAATAAACATGATTTTATACAGAATTTACTATAATTTCAGCAACAGGAAGATTACCAAATGATGCTGAACAATTTTACCAAGGAGTTGGAGAGCAAAAAGTCTATGTTCTGTAGGTTCATGCAGTAATAAAGTTTTTCTTCTCGTTTTTTTCCCGTAAAATTTTCTTTTTTTCACACTTTATTTGTTAAGAATAATTCACCGATTATTGCAGCTCTGGGAACTGTGAACCCAAGAAAGCCTCGCATGAGCTGTCCTCCGTTACAATGAAATGTTACGTCGTGTACCTGCACGTGCGGTATAGTGATTTTTATTGACTGTTCCACGGTATTGTATAGCGTCGATCGAGTCATAACTTTATTTAGTATTCACAATATGTACAATTGAATAAAATCATCAATATGGAAAATTTTCCGCGTTCGGTGTTCCGACGAACAGCTACGTAGATGAAAAATGGAAGAGAAACTACAATTAGATAGAACAAGTTGCCTTATTTTTATGTGCATCGTTACACTCGCACATTACCTACCGGCGATTATTTAGTAGTTTATAAGAATCTATGATGCGCAGTTGTATTCATCGAATTTTTGTTTGTCTCCAAACTTGAAAGAGCTGTTTGCATGGTCCACTTTGAGACCCGTCGATGTTAGATCACTTATGATTCCTCTCTTGCGCACTTTTATGTACAGTTCGACAATCTATTCGATCACTAGGACGATCAGGAAACTTGTTTCCCAAGGCGAATGTAAGCGAAGCTATTCCGATCGGAACGAAAACGCTACAAAATTTTTCGTGGAACGCCCTTCTATTCCTCCCTCTAACTTGTTCGGACAGTTGCAAGTATCCTGACAAGATATCCTGATGGGATAGAAAAGAACTCGCAGAGCGATGACACGCGTCGCGGACTCATTCTTTTCACTTGATCTCATTAATTATTTATTGGTTTCAGTCAGGAGTTCGTTCGAAGAATTGATATTGCATGTTTCATTGCCTACGTCGCAAGATATTTTGCCGCAACGGACAAACGTTGTTCGCGACGAAATATCGTGTCTTCAAAGATGAATACCGTCTGCTTAAAGTTCCGTGTGATGCGAAGGGAACTTCTTCAGGACCGCGTGGTACAGATTATAAAACGTGTAAAAACTGACGCTGAGGATGACGATCAACGCCGCGCCAAATATCCACGAGAGAAAGTTCCCGTCTATGAGATCCGAGTGCTCCTTCCTCTTCTTGGCGCTTATTTCGCCCAGGGTGCTGCCCTTCCGTTCCTCCATCAATCTCTTCATGTTCGCTAGTTTCTCGCGGAGCTCGTCCACCGATTCAGCGATGTCCACGATCGATTCGTTTTCGGTTAGCTCTGAAACTCGGACGAACGCAGAATAATTAAAAATAATAGCCACAACCTCTGGACATCGTCACGGTGGTCCCAAAATGATCGTCATACCTTCTTATCTCAATTGTTGCGATAAGAAGTGGACAGGATTTCTTTTAATTTATTCTTTACTGTAGCGAGAGCGATTCGGTAAAACAGGAAGCGAATCGTTCACGATAGAGGTGAGAGGACATATTGTTCGCGAGATTAAATTGCAATTAAAGGGCTCGGCAATTAATACACGCTCCGTTTTGTTTAAGGGGATTCCGAATTGAAACTGGACCACTTACCGGCAGCTTCTGGTGTGCAAGTATGCGTCACTGTTTTCATGATGCTCGTTTCTGTCTGTCTCTCTCGAGTGTACTCCTCGGTCCAGAATCTGACACAGCGGCCGGTATTGATCATCCAGCATCTCACGTTCTGGCGCAGTCTCCGTCTTCCGGGAAGTTAAGCCTCTCCGATTTTTTTCCCTCTCTTTCGTCCCGATCGAAATCGTCGCGATAACCAGACAGGAATTCGCACGAGAAATCTTTTCGCACCGAACGTTTCACGATTTTCGATCTTACCAATATGCTGCTGATATTTGTCGATTATTATATGATCAATCGAAATATTTTTTTACGTTATTAAATTTCCTTATATTTGATAAATTACTCAACATTTAAGTAGACTATAGAACAGAATATTTTATTCCCGCAAGCCTTCCGGCTTTGCGATGACTCCCAGATACATTCTTCGTCATAATTTCAACATTTTAGTACAGTAATGTACAATGAAAATAACTACAAAGAATACGAACAGACAGTAAAATAAAGAAAAAATACGCTTCAAAAACAAATAAAATATTCAAGTATTTTATGAGTACATTGCATCATATATACAATGAAAAAATCATATAACATGGATATACATCGAGGTGGGAAGAAACGTTCGATTTTCGAGTGGAAAGAGTTAAATATTAATTGTAATAATAACGGGCGCGTTCGTTTTAGTTGGCCGATCGTATCCTTCTATTCGTATGTCCCGCGGCCAGTCGGCTCTCGCGGTTCGATGCGAACGAGTCCTAAGGGATGATCGATCCCGGCGTTCGATTACAAACCGGACCATCGGTTCTGGTCGTGCGGCGCTCGGGCGGAGTCGGCTGCGCACCGTTCGGCTACAGAGGCTGACGTCACGACGCAAGATGGCCGCCGGTATTGGAAATGGAGAGTAGCGTAGAGGCTGGGCGGTAGGAACGAACCGTAGGTGTGTCAGTGCTCGGCTTCACCGCGATAATGCCATCGAAATGCCGATCGTTGAAGGCTGACCCGTGGCTCGCGCAGTGTTCGTACGCACGATCGGTATCGTTCCGTCGGCCGAGTCTCGGATGGTGAGATATGATAAATCGCGAATATCCCGGAGGAGGGCGAATTTGAGCGGAGAGTGTGTGCGGTGTCGTCGAAAAGACCCCCGACTGTATATTCCGACGTGCGACGGGATCTAACAAGAGAAGAGGAGGGAAGGAAATAGTTTTTCTCGGCGTGCACTGTCGCGGGTGTTCACACGGAGCGTACAGAGAGGCGGCGCGTTCCGATGAGTACGGCGAAATTGCGTCTGAATGAGATCGAAGTGGAAAGTAAACGGTGGCCTGTCGCGCGATCGCCCGGTGCTCGCACGATTCCCGACGATTGTCAAATCCGCACGGCCGGCACCGTGAGGCAACCTTGTTCGGATCCCCGTTGATCCGTTCCGATCGAAAGTAACACCGCCGCCTTCGAGCTCCCGAGGAGAGAGACAGAGACAGAGAGAGTGAGAGAGAGAGAGGAAAAAAGAAACAGACACGAAATGGAAAGGGAAGGACTCGCGTGTCGACTGCTCGCGTAAATCGAACCGTGTTTCGCGGCGGTGCGGGTGTGCGCGTCCGGCGAGGTTCCCGTTTTATCGCGATCTGTCAAAAAGCCACCTCGGAACGTCGGCGGCCCTCTGCGACCACCGAGTCCCGTCGTCGTCTATCGATCTATCGGATCGCGTGTGTGTCCAGGTCCCTGAGTTTTCGAGCCCTGCACACCGACGACAATCGATTCGCTCCGAAAGGACTCGCTGCTCCGTGGTGCTCTCCGTTGCAACACAACCACCGCTGGGAGTGAGCGAGCGAGCGAGAGAGAGAGGGAGAGCCGACCCCGACAGACACACGCATACATCGATTATTCCTGGGCCGTAAACAACGGTGCCACCAGTCTCGCGGCGAAGAACATCGCGAAGGAAAAAAAAAGATAACAGAATGCACGGCACCGTGCTGAAAATGAGACATGATTCCCGATCACGGTGAGTCGGCCGGCAGCCGACCAAACACGAGACACGGAAACGAAGGCTCGGGCGATGATACCGGCCGCGTGTGCTAGTTAACGGTGGGAACGGAACGATTGTCGCGAATTCTTCTACGATTTAGAGGTTAGGATCGGACCGTCCGGTGAACGCTAAGAGCGATCGCTGAATCGGAAAAATCGGCTCGCCGGAAGACACGGAGGAACCGTGACGGAACTTTATAGACGGCCAGAGAGAAGCGCGATACCAGAAGAGAAGAAAAATGACTGATTGCTGAGGAGAATCGGAAACGGACTAAAGGACAGGAAGAAAGATAGCGAAAGGGGAAAGAGGTTCGTGGTCGGGTGCCGTTTCTGGTTCACGATCTTTTGTTTTGTTTGTTTGATTTGTCATTCTTTTGTTGCGTGTGTCGTTCTTCTCTAAGTGGAGTTTTTCAGTGTGGCCCGGAGGCCGATAGAGCACGGTCGGATTATTATCGCTCAAAATGTGGAATGTAATGTGCGACGTGATGCCGACGATTGCGGAAGACAGTATCAGCCAGCGGAGCTCGCAGTTCTCTGGCGAGGAAGTGAACTTCGAGCAGCTGATGGTCTCCATGCTCGACGAGAGGGACAAGCTCGTCGAGTCATTGAGGGAGACCCAGACGCGTCTTCAGGAGACGGAGGCGCGACGCCAGGAGACCGAGAAGGAACGGGACTCGTTGAACCGTCAGCTAAACGCAAACATCCCTCAGGTCAGTCATTGTATGCACAATATTCTTATTCGTTTCTTTACATTCTGTTGGAGCCCTGGCAAACGCGAACACCTTTGGGCATGCTCCTGATTGCCCGGGCGAATATCCATCGCAACGAGCCATGCGAAATAGAGCAATGACGACGCCACGCACTAATCGACTGCTCGCGGAAAGCGGGACAGTCTCCCGTAGTTCTCTCGCGGTGTTAGTCGCCCTGCGTTTCCAAAATATTTCTCCCTATCTATCGTTTAATCCATTCGCAGCTAACGATACGAGTCGGCAAGATAACTGCCGCGTCGGGACAATAAACAGGGCGCGACATTTAAAGGGACGAAGACCGCCGACCTGTTTGCTTCGGGATTAGCGACCCGAATTTCTCTCGATTGTCGATGCGTTCCATTATTTTCCATATATGAATTTTAAGAATCTCAATAATAAGTATAGCAAAATATAAATTTTTCTTGTAGCGATTAGCATTTTTTTTGTCCTCTATAATTTCGTAGAAGGAACAGGGAATGTATATCTTAGAAATATAATAAGTTTATCGCTAGTCTGATTCTATGTTATAGGTACATGGGGTTAACGCGAATAACGCGTGTATGTTATTTCACTCTGACTTACCATTGGTCACATCCTCTAATAAATTTTATTCTTGTAGGTCCTGACGCGCTGAACACGAATCCGAGAACAGCTCCCCTCTATCACCCTCGGTCTTCCTGAGAAGTTTAATTTTAGAAGAAGAGACAAATTTTCATCTCGAAGAATTTTTTCCGCTTCAATCGCGCGGAGACTGTGCAAATGTTCTTTGCGTGGGACGATTCCACGGAGAGTCCGTAGAACTATCTTACAAAAGAAACGATTTTCGAAGATTGAAGCGAACAAAAACTGAAGCTGATGATTCGTGTTCAGCGCCTCAAGGTCTACAAGCAACGGTTTGTTAGCCTGCGCTATTGTCGTGTTCAGACCTTGGCACTTTTCGAACTCAAAAGAGACCATTGTATAATTGTTCTCTATTCGTTCGACGAACTTCTAAAGAGAAGGATGAAACCTAGAAATGGACGTTTTCGTCCGTTGAAACCGTAGAAAAAAGATAATGTCTCGAGTCTCGAAAGGGTACACGGCGAATCGAATATCTAAGTAGATTGTTTTACGTTGAGAAACGAAACTGTTAAGGGTTCGAAGGTATCGATCAAAGGGACCGGCACCGGCGGCATCGTCGGAGTGGCTAAAGTCGATTTCGCGTTGGTTTTCGGCACCGAAAACAATGAGATCCCCGCTCGATCACAGCGGGGTAGTCGGCTGATCCGCATCAGCCTTCCGATGAGTAGCAAAAAAACACGTGGCGGCTTGCGTCGCCTTCAAGGCTATCGGTGTTCCTCTTGAACGTGTCCCAAGTATGCTACTGTATTCTCACGTTGACTTTTGGCTGATCTTTGTCGGCACTTTTGATCTCGCGGAGCTCGTCTACGCGCGTAGAGACTCGCTTCGCTGCCAAAAATTTACATCCTAAACAATCGCTAAATCGAAACTAATTCGTTTCAACGTGATCCGATAAAGGAAGGTAACTTTTCGTCACGTTCTTATTGCACTTCGGTTGACACAGTTTGGAACGGTTGTAAGGCATGGAGTTCGTGTGTTTCCCTCGGATGTGCATTCATCAGTGGCGAACGTATTAGATACAGAGTGAACGGCACGAGGGAACAACCAGACCGCTTTGGAAGTTTCAGGGTTTGACTTGGAAGGCGATATACTGCACTTGACTGCGCCGTCTTAGGTTGAAATTGTCCTACGCGGCTAGACGTTGTCCTTTTCGAGCGAAACCGTGTACAATGGGCACATGGTGGTCTCGCCGATTAACGGGGAAACGCGGATCAATATTCGGCTCACGATAAAGAGTCAGCGAACAGGTTTCTTTTTATCGCCTAGCCATAAAAATGCCCCACCTCCCCAATAATTTTTCGGAGCCTCTTGTTCGATGCTTTATCGCGTTGCTTTCGGAGGCTTACGAAATTTATAACAAAAAAACCGTCAATGCATTCTCTAATAAAAAATTCTGAAAGTCGCCCGGGTGTTGGAGTCGGCAGATAGGCGTGTAACCCCTTAAACAGCAACGACGTCCCGTTTAACCCCGTGATGGGAAGCTGCTTCGGCGTTTTTTCTAATTGCACGATGCTCTACCGACTATGGATCTCTAATTGCTAAAACGTTTACGTAACGATTACGGTAGAAACGATTCAGCCGACGCGTTATCTTCGCAGTGTCCCACTTTTCGGCGGGGACTGAGAACGGGAGAGAGAGAGAGAGAGAGAGAGAGAGAGAGAGAGAGAGAGAGAGAGAGAAATGTACACGAGACCGTGTGATTAAGCTCGCTTGCAAACAGAGCTTTGTTTTATTATTACCAACACGAGCGTCACGGCATCGTGTAGCGATGTTTAGATTGTTCCGATGCGGCGCGGCGACAGAGAAAGACGGCGAGTTTGAAACGAACGAGCGATAGCGAAGTTTCGGAACAATCGCGAGAGGCAGACAACGCGTTAAGAGAATTTTCGAGAGGTTCCACGCGACCATTAAGTCCGATCGAAATCGCCAAGTCGAGGAGGAAGAGTCACGAGGTCCCGTTAAACCGGCAAGATTCGAGAGGCGGTGGTCTGATCCAGCGCGCACTTGAAAACTGCCTTGATCCGATCTAATCCGACGTGGCCGGTTTTCCCTCGCTAATAATTCTGTATTCAACAGCCAGGCTCGAGCCCGGCGGGCTTAAACTTCCTCGAAGGGGCTCGCGATTACCCTCTGAAAGAATAACAGGAGTGGGCTCCCGCTGTCTTTAATACCGCGAGAGCCGCCTCTCGCAGCGACACTTACCTCCGGAGGATTTTCAGAAAAATCGCTAGACCGATCGGAGATGCATTTTGCAACGTTCGCTACTCTCGCCCAGGATAAATGGTGTTGACCGGCCAAAGGAAATGACTGTTGCAGTTCGCACCTCGAACGTACGCCGCATCGACGCATAGGTGTTGCGACCTTAATCGGTTTCCGAGAACCGTGAAATGCAATGTCTCTCTTGCACTTAACCGACTGGCGTCTTTTCCCTCGCAACCAACACCGCGCGAATAAACCAAAACCGTCGTCCAACTGAATTAATAATTAATGAATGCGAACAAAGAATTGTATCGTATTACAGTCGAAATTCTCAATGGTTGTATTAAATTTTTTTCATTTTAGAGATAATTCTGAAAATGGACTTTCTTTTTAGATTGAAAGATCGATTATGATCCGGCGAAGGATCGAACTAGGGATTCGAGCGTCTGTCACGTGTTTAGCGACTGCTTGCACTGCTTATCTTCGAGATAGACACGTTTCAGATGTGATCGGCGACAAGGAACTTTTCTGTGCAGTTATCGCCGGTTTACGCAACGGAACTGTGAAATTGGCAGCGAGGTTTCGCTTTTCCTAGACCGTCTAGCAGCGAATCTCTATGCGGCTTCGAACCGATCAAAATATTGGCAAGTTGACGAAGATTCGTAGTACCCAACGGGATCCGCTCTGCGGATGACACCCGCGTAATCAAGATGAAGGAACAGGGGAAAAAAGAGAGTCGCACCGCGCCGCACCGCACCGTCGGAATGGAAATGGCATGCAACGAACAAAAGCACGGCCCGGCTAAATCCGGCGATAAAAGCGGCGCATTTTCGAGGCTGGCATTGGCAAGATAAGACGCTGTCGAAGCCAATACGGCTTATAGATTTTCGTTGCATCTTGCCAAACCCCGCAAAAATACGCTCGCGGAAGCGTTGTCACGTTTCATCCGCAGGGGATTTCTCGCTGCTAATTTTTCCCGACTTTTTTCCGATCTTCCGTGACGCTTTTATCGTTGGAACAACAATTACTGGTATCTCTGTCACAGGGGCGGAACTACAATTACCGCAAGACCCCGCAACTTGGGGGTGCCCGTAATCGGAGGGGGCCAAAAATTTTTGCATTTATTATCTTGTAATTTTACTAAAATTATCTCTAATTTAAATTAAATTATAGGAGGCGTGCTAAGATTATATTAACTGTAAAAAGACGATAACAAAGAGGAGCGTCAATTTCAATTTTGAAAGCAACTTCGTTCGCAATACCGGCAAGTGTATCACGAACAGCATGGTCTAATTTGGGGGTTGTTATTTCGAAGAAAATTCTTTGGCTTCCCGTAGATACATCACAGTCATTAAAGAGCCTGTTAATAGGCTTCGCTATTTTAATCATTGAACCTACCCTCTTCCCGGCTAGACGGTAGCATCATAGAATAAAAAGTAAAAATCGAACGCGAGAAGAAGAGACCTTCGGACGTACGAATTTGATGAAAAGCGCTAGCTGTTCGCGAATTCTCGATCGTCCGTCGTTATTTCGGCAGGGAAATAATGTAAAATACCGAATGCCGATAGTCGACAAGGATTATTGGTTTCGGAATACCATCGGCATTTCTCGAGCAAGATTGATCGAGGTCCCTGGATTTATTATATTCAAAGTGGGTCTGTCTCGGGAAGAAAATAGCGGCGAGATTTCAAACCCTAAATTCATTCGTCGAGATGTACGCGCGACTTCACAGGGAGGGAAATGGGTGAATAAGACGGTGCGTTATGTGCGCTTATATACGGCTCTATGTGGGCGCACAGGCCTGCATCAAGATCTATGTGCATTTCCGGCGGTTTGCCGTTATGTGCATTCATCGCTAGGAATTGGACCACAACGTGCGTAATATTGCTCCTGGAGACTGCGCGAGAGACCGATCTTCGCCATCGAATTGTTCATTTTTTCTCGACTATAAAGCACACAGACTACCTTCAATTATAATTATTCAACGGTGTCGCGTTGAGGAAAAATACGCGGACTTGTACTACACAATGAAGCTCTGTTTCCTTTCCTCGAACATCGGTGGTTTTACAAGAGGAAACTGCGAAAGCTGGCTGCGAATCGAGCACGCTCAAGGTGGCTCGGCTCGGTGTGAAAATTGCTCAACGATTTTCAATAAACGGTAAACACCGACGAATTGCGACGGGCACGGACAAATCGCCGGGCGAGCGTTCGCTCGACGGCCGGCCGTTCTTTTTCCCGCGCTAGAATGACTCTCAATTACTGCACTTAATTGCACGTAACACTTGTCATCCGTGCAGCCGCGGGGCCAGCGTCGCGTCGCGTCGCGCGCGTTTCGATTCTCGAGATCGGGAGAGGAGCAAGCTCGTTAAACCGGCGATCAAGATTTCGTCGGTATGCAAATACAGGAGAAAGTTTTCGACGCCGGAGAGACAAGCTCTCGCCGTTACGTAACGAGATCGTTTCAGCGAACCGAACAAGGCGGAGCTGTCGATCGCGTGCGAATTGTGAAAAATGGGGAACGTCGCGAACGCCGGAACGTAGTCCAGACATCTCTTTGGCCGTCGAGCTTTTCGATCGAGCGATCGCGAACGTCCACCGGAAGATCGATTCTACCGCTTGAGGTCGCGTGCTTCTCTTCCGGCGAAAAACACTCCGGACAACGTCTTTTCAACGGTCTATTAGCGGTTCACGGCCGATCACGCTAGCTACCGCTCGGGCCCGATCATGCCAATCTCACAGTTCGGCGATTTGAGCACTGAGATGTGTTTTTATTCAATTTTCTGCAATCGACGAAGAAAATGTTTATTTTGGAAATGCGCAGTCTACGGTGATTATAATCCGATGCGTGGAGCTTCGGACCAAAAATTTTTTCATGGGAGATTAGAAGCGAGATTCGTAAGATTTTTAAAGGTTTGCTCGAGTTTTCCGTCGGGAATTATCTTTTGCGCGGATGCACCGTCTATTAGAGGCATCCAGCAGAATAGCGGCGCGCGTGCATAAAAGCCAATCGGGCGCCGGATGAATCGATATGGCCGTCGGGTTTCTCTCCCTTATTCCACGGATATATCAATGCTGCGCATTGTGCGGGCTCCGCGCGAGCCCTTCGGCCCTTGGACGGTCTACGAGGACTTTCCAGGCTCGATTCGAGAAAAAGATAAACATGATTAGAGGAAAAGTCCAGCCGCGCGCCGCGTCCAAACACTCGCGGCGCTCCGCTCTTTCTTTGCGTTCTCGCGGATCCCGCCCAGGGGGATCGTTAATTATCACCTGGGTATTCCTTTGCCGAGATCCCACGGACCAGGAAACGAGATTCCGCTATGGGAAATTCCACTGGAATCTCGGAGATCATCCCCTGAAACGCGAAACTTCGCTTCGACAAATAATTGCAAGAGTCTTCGATACGATTTTCTTGTTTTTTTTCCCCCCCGAACGAACACCAGCTTTAAAGCACGCTTTAACGAGTCGTTCCGTAAACATTGGTCGGATTACGTTGCGCTCGAGTTCGAATTAACGGCGGAATTTAATTACACGTTCTTCGGTCCGAGCAGTTACAGAAGATCAAAGGTCGAAGGTAACTCGGAGCCGGATTTGTGAACGTTTATACACGGAGAATTTTCATCCGGACCGCGAAATATTCTAGGAACTTCTTTCATTCGCGGGACAAATTTCACTTCCTTCCGGCGTTTTCCGACTCGGAACAGTCCCGCTCGCGGTCGTTTCAATTTAGCAAGACTGCTCGACACGATCGTTAGTTATCGGATTAAGATCGTATTAAATTTTAATTACCCGCACGAGAGTCGTCTGTGCCGCTGCCTAGTAATAATTATTCGAACACCGAACAACGATGCAGAACAATGAACGCCCTAATTCGAGGCTAATGATTACAACTGGATATCACGCAGAAGTTCCGCGATTCCATTAACGGCGCTATCAGTTTCCGGAGCTGGATCGGCAAGCTTTAAGCCATTGTGTTTCGCCTGTTAATACTTTACCTATACTGGGAAACCGTTGATAGACTTCTGAAGGGGTGCGCTTCGGAAAGGAGCTTCTCGGAAGCTCTTTATTGTCTTCCTCGTCGAAGAAAGACAAACTTTAATTTCTACCGTAACACAATCAACGAACACCGATAGTTGCTCGCTGACTTACAGTGCATTCATCGATAATTACTAGACTGCGGATCTTTATGCATTTACAAAAAAATTGTTGGGCGAAAAGTAAAAAAAGATTCAAGAATGTTGTTTTTAATGTAACTGAGTCGTAAAGGGATGAAATTAATTTTTATGTTATTCTTGCTTTCCATAATCAATGCGAAACATTCTTTAGTTTGCATAAAGATCCGCTGTCTAATAATTACTATTAATACACATGGAAATATAATTGAATTATGTTGAAGCAAGTTCTAGACTAAACGAGCGAAAATACTTCGGACCGCGAACGGTTAATAATTATTCTCAAAAGGAACGAACGAGTCTATCTTTTTCCGAAGCAGAATCGTGGGTCCACGAACCCCGGGCAGGGTCTTCAACCTCTGACCCTATCTTTCCCGAATGGGAGCCACGGGTAACCACGGAGCTTCCTCCGGCCAGGATTGAATAATCTCTTTGGCTAATTTACAATTCGCGATTGTCCATCTGAAAATCCACCGGGAGGGTTCTTCCTGGGGCAGGATCCTGCTTTCCTGACCCAGTGCCACGTATCCGCGGGCGGAGACAAAAGGGTGGAAACGAGAGAGAGAGAGAGAGAGACTGGCTCGGATGATGAACGAACGAGCGAACCCCCAGCTTCGTTATACTTTCATTAATTAGCCCCGGCGTCCGCGAATAAATACGCGCCGCGAGGAAAAAAGAAAACGAAGAGGTTCTCGACTGGGGGGAGATCGTTACGAGCCCGATGTAAACTGTTGAAAATCGGGGAATCTTCTCGAATATATTTTGGACAATCCACGGAATCAATCTCATTTTCCAGCGCTGTTCAAGCGACCAAGAAAATTTTCAAAATCGCAAAATCGACATCGATAAGATCGACGACGATAAGATTAAAAGCATAAAACCGTGCGTTAGACGGCGGTAGGTTTAGTGCTGATCAGACACCAATGAAATCTCGCGGTGAACGCGACGAGCAGTTTCCGATCGATCGCGATCGGACGACGTTGAATTGGCGATACCGCGTCGTTCGCGAAACGACGCTGTTCGCTCGCAGCCAGCCAGACCAATTCCGACGATTACGATTTATCGTAATTGAGCGAGATACGGAACGACGCCGATAACATCGACCACCGCGATGCCTCTCCGGTAATTGCGGACCGGTGTTACTTCGACCTGACATATCTAATATAATTTGTCCGGCTGCCGCGATAAGCTGCACCGAGAGCTACTGCAATTCAATGCTTAACACCACGGTTGCCTGCTCCCGGGGAGCCGGAGGTTTTCACCTGTTAAATATTCTTCCGAGACATCATGCGCTGTAGCGCGTTCAACGACAATCCGCGAGACTTTCTACTGCGAAAGGGTTGACGGTATAATGGAGTCGCAAGCGCGAGAATCTGCGGGAAGGTAAATAGAAGATCGCGGCTGATGAATAATTCGGTGGAAATCCCGTTCGGCCTAGGTCGGTCCGAGGTCGCGTTTAACTTTTGAACGCCCGTGTAAAAGTTGTAGACGCGGCGGAGCACGTGAGCACCGTGGACGTAGAAATCGTTTTTCGTAGGTTCCGGCCGCGGCCACTGACTCGCCTCGTCATTAATTTCGCGTTAGGTGCCCGTGCCGAGTCGGCTCGGCTCGGCGCGGCGTCTCTATCGAGTGCACGTTCGAGCGGAATATCGATTCCCGCAACCGCAAACGGCACCGAAACGTAAGCAAAAGCGTCCCACCGGCTGTGCAGTTTGCCTTTTACCAGCGATTAATGCGGTGCCAAGCGGGCGCACGAGAACCTGGACACTCTTGAAAATTTTTAGTACACATGCGAAACAGTCGGCTTTCGAACGTCCACCTCCTGACCGATTTTTTCATCATTTTCACTCTGTTCATGCGACACGAGTGACAACGCGCACAGTGGTCCAGGAGCCCGCTTTTCTTCGCCAAAACTGTTTTATCGTTATTTCAAGGTTTAATGTTACATTATTATAGGACGTTGGATTCGCCTTGATACTAGTTGGAATATTATGAAGTAGAAAATATATGTTAAAAAATATTTGTTAAAATATATGCTAAAAAAAAAATTATTTTTCTTTAATTTTTTGTATTGAAATTTGTGGAAATGTGAATACTGATCAGCATTCTGCAAGAAATAAATAAACTATTTAATTGTAACTCTAATTTCATAGTTTCGCAACTTTCAACGCTATATCTGCTCGGAAAGTTATCTGAAAGATCTAGTATTTCGAATTTCGCGGTTTCAAAGGGTTCTTATGTGAGAGAAAAAAAAATTTTGTTGACATTTGAAAGTCGATGAAATTGAACTTTGGCCAAGAAAAGCGGGATCCTCGACCAGTGTGCGACGGCGTCGTACAACGGTCGAAAGGGAGTGTGTCCTGTCGGCGCGGTGTACAGAATTAATAAATCGCAGAGACGCGGAAGCGCCGCGAAGAAATCGGGATTCCTCGGACTCGGGAACACCGGCGGTGTGGATATTGGATTTCCGGGGTGGGATCGAATGCGAAATTCGGTCGCCGGATAAGAGATTTGGCTGGGTATCGCGAATCGTGTGTCGTCGATCAAGATTCTGCCCGGCGATTCGTCGCCGAACGGTTCTGCCTTCGATATCCCCCGAATAAAAAGAATCTCCGGTGTCGCAGCTCGATATCCGGCCGAGTCGTTACACGGAATCAATCGGAGTCCGTGCGAACGATGCTCGGTTCGGCGAGGCGGAGGGAAACGAAGAGAAAGGTTCGAAGCAGAGGAAGATCGAAGAAACGCGTACCAGTCAATTAGCAACGGGATGTTCGGCTCGGTCGCAGCCGGAGGCGTTCGATTTTCTCTCGCTAATCGGCTCGGGGGCGGCCAAGCCGAGGAATTCGAGTCGTTAGCATCCACTTAACGACCTGACACTCGATTTTCGATCCATCGATAGAAAGAACAAGGGAAACCCGGAGACGCGGCTCGCAGTGAATCGAGAATCACCGGCTAGGAGCGAATTAAATCATTTTTTTCAGGGGTTTGAAGAAATGGAGGATCGAAAATCGCGTTCCGGTAAATTCGAAACAGTTCCTCGACTGTTCGGCGACTCGGCCGGCCGGCGATTTATGGAAATTGGCTGGCTCTCCTCGCGGAAACAATAAGACGGCAATATCCGCGGGCAGTACGAGGGCCAATGGTGATATTACTTTCTTTCCGTGCGACGCCGGGGGCTGCTCACTCTCTCATTAAAAGTTCAATTTAATTCAATCGCTCTGATTCATATTAAGGAGCTGAATTAACTCAAATTGGTATTAAAATTGCTCGTCTTGAGTGATCCGGACTGGTGACGGCCAGCCGAGACGCGTCGCGTCGCGTTCGCAAATACGGACACGTTTGCCGGACAATCGTCGTCGGCACGGATGAAAATTTACCAAATACAATTTTTACTTGTCCATAGAAATCCTTTGGAATCTTGTCGAAGATACCGCGAGACATTTTTACATCCTCGAATTCACCGAGGAATAACTCGAGGATCTGTAGTCTCTTTTATCTCGCTAAAGAAGCGAGATGATTGTGTTTACTTAACGGTAAACCTACCGAGCACTAAAAGCGATAAAAATGTTTTAGCTTACAGAAATGACGAGGTTCTATTTGTTCAGATTTTGACGCGCTTGTACAAAGAAATGTATCCAATCAATCTTGTTTGGGCTTTGATGTTGGTGCTAAGAAAAACGTTGGAGCGGGCGCGGCGCGACACCAACACACGACAGTGAACGGGTTTCAGATTGTCTCGTTCTTATGATGAACCACGCCTCGTTTCAATCACAAACAAATCGTCCGTCCATGAACTATAATTATTGTCGCCTGTCCGAACGCGGCGAAGACAGAAAGTCCGTTCGCGATCGTCTACCGGTTTCGGAATCGGGAACAAATTTCCATGTGAGCAACTTCATATTTTTTATAATGGTAAAGTGAAAAATATAAAACTGGTCATTTGACCCCGTAGGTTTAGTGTCAGTGTCAATTTTAGTGAAAATTCGAAGAAATATTTTCCCAGGTGAAAACGGCGTGGCGCGGCGCGATAAACCGGAGAAGATGTTATTCTTCGACTACGTGTAACAAGCTAAGCGGCTGCCGTTCGAGTCGCTGTTCGTTGCATCGTTCGGCGATATTTTCCGTGAAAATAGGACGCAAGCCGTGGAAGCTGGAGAAAAGCTGGGGATTTTTCTAGGAGCGAGGAGCGTGACGACGAGCAGCGGGTGTTTGCTCGCCGCAACCGATCCTTCGTCGCGCGTTTGCGTTCGCGTTCGCGTTCCACGCGTGTGCAGATCGGGTTGTGGATATCGTGATGTAATTCGCGCCGGATTACAGACAAGCCTCGGAGCAATTGGAGTGCGAAGGGCAGAGTCACTCGAGCGGGGCTCGTGTTACGTGATTTCTAGCTCTCCCGCCCTTCCGCGATTTTCCGCCGGATTTTTACCCGGCCACTTTTAAAGCGGATCGTGCCTTCGATCCGCCGGTAACGAGTTTACACGATCTTCCTGCCGAGCTTGGATCTCCCTTCCTTTCCGGATTCTACCTGGAAATCCGGAACTCAACCCTATTGGCCCCTCCGACTTCCTTTCACGGGCCGCGTTGATTGGATCTTCTTTGATCATTTCTTCGAAGCGGTAAACGATCTATATACGCTTATATGCACGTACAATAATTGTGTGTTTAATCTCTTAAGACTGTGGAATTTCGTTTTAAAAATCCCTCACAGAATGTGGAATTAAAATCAAGCAACGACGAGTGTACACGTCGAACTCAGGGCAAATGGTTCTATTGTAAATTTTACAAAAGAACGAGGAACGATTACATTTTTATTTGTTAAAAAAATGAATAGTTCATTCTTGAAAAGGTAACGCAATAGAGATTTGGATGGGTAAATGTGATAAGTCGGTGATTACGTATAATCACCGGTATAAATCCGGCGAATGTGATGAATTCTTGGATATTTATCAAATTAACCGCCTAGATAAATTAATAAAATAAATTAACAATTAACCCAGACCAAATTTAGTGATGATTATACATGTAATTAATCTGCTGATTATGTATAATTTGGTCTGGGTTAGATCCGGGTTAATTATGGCCGGTTAATTTAATAAATATTTGATTTATACCAGTGATTATACATAATCACGCAGTTAGTTGGTTGCGAATAAGCCAATTTTACTAAAATCGTATTACAAGGAAATTTCTTTTCACCGAGAAGCTTCTTCGTGGCGGAGAGAGGACGAAGATTCTATCGATTTTTGTTTGCGTCTCCTTTAGACATGCCTAAAGATCCCGGGCAGTCGGCCAGCAATTTCTCCAATGACAAACTGCATTCTAGAGAGCCGGCTGCGATTCTTTTTGAACGAAGCCTGTTGACGTTGCAGCAAACCGGGGCCAGTAAATCGACCGGGTTGATAAGTGCTTCTGAACATTAAATTCGTAACAGGCAGCGTTAGGTGGCAGGTTTCCAGCACAGGTGGAAGTGTGCTGCGGATTAGTCGGTGAAACGTAGCGTCGCCCACGCGTCGGTACACGAGATTAGCGTTGTTTGCGCAGGTTTAAGCAGAGCGTTATCCGTATCTCTCCTCACTCTCTCTCCCTCTCTCTTTCTTTTTTCTGAACCATGCAGTATAAAGTGGGCGTCCCAATTATCAGTGGCGTGTTCCCCGATAAATTCGCGACAGTTCCAGGCCGAATATTCGGGCAGCGCCGCACGGGGGAGAACGATCCTGGCGGAATGTCGTCCCGGAAAAAAGGGTTCGCTGCCAAGAATGCTCGGAGCGATCTCCAGGCTGCGGTACGCGATACAAAGACCGTTTCGTTTGTAATACTGCGGAAAGTTTCGTCCTATCTGGCGCGCAAAAAGAGAGTACGAATGGAAGGGAAAACTCTTTTGTTTTTTCATTTTTTTTCTTCTTCCTTTTATTTCTCCCTCCCTACGGGCCGGTTTTCCTGCTTCCAGGCCGGCTGGACGATCGACCGATGAAAAACTGACCCGCTCGCAGTTTCGGCGCGTAACGCCGCGCCGCCGGCCAGAGAGGGCTGGAAAAAACTGCAGGCCGGTGCACCGGAAGTTAGCACTGAACCGGGGGGTGGGAGGGAGGGAGAGCGAGAGCGATAAAAAAAAGAGACAGAAACGTCGAGCAGGGGTGGCGAGGCGAAAAAGGCGATTAGACCGCCTCGACCCTCCGACCGACCGACCAACCGACCGACCGGAGCGCCCGTTGAAATTCAGATCGGGGTGAAATACTTTCGGCCTGTTTGGGAACTTGTTCGCATTGTTGCAACCGAAAATTTCGTTGCTTCTCGAGGTACGCGGCGCTCCTCTTCCTCTCCTCTCTCCCTCTGCGCCACTCCCCAAGGATAGTTATAATTAAAAATGTTTCCATCCCCTTAACTATTCCGTGTTCCGTTCCGCGTTGCTGGCTTTCGAAACGGTCCGCGGAACCCGAAAGTTAACACGCCAACGTTTATTTAACACTTGGATGGCCGACCTTTCTTTTTTTTAACAATTGATCGACGACGCTCTCGGGACCATTCGCGGGTTCGTTTAGCAATTTTTCTCGAACGCATTCTTCCGAGCCAGTCGTAATAGTACTCCTTTTGGCGTTCTCGATGTAATCGCCGTTCGTTTTTTTACTCGAGCGCCAGAAACCGTGTAATTGGACAGCGGAGATTCTTATCCGAGGGTTAAACGGGCTTGAAAATAGTGGACGTTAACGAGGATTTAAGTATCGTCGATTAAGTAAGAGACAATGGAACTTGCAGGCCCTAGGACTGCGAGAACTCGCGACGGAGGCTTCTGTCCGTTTCACAGTGCGCGGCTCCGTTCCTCGGTCGTTATTGCAGGCCGGGGTATAGTCGAAAATTCGCTATCGAAGTGTCGGAGGGCTGCGTGAGAGGAGGCCCCGGGAAGTTTATCGATCTCTGGCGAGCACGGCTGATTATCCGGTCCAGGAAAAGGTAGCTGAACCGACGGCGACGTGACGATTCGGCTGAAAATTCGTGAAAGGACGAAACGGGACGCGCGCGCGGAACACTGCGGAACAGGCTTTTCCGCGGAACGGAACGAAGGGAACGGAAAGGGAACAGAGAACACGGAACAGAATCGGGGTGGTAGAGGCAGTGGTGGCGCGGAAGTTTAGGGAGGAGGGTAAAAATTTCTAGGACGAAGAGCGCGCGCGAGCGGGTGCAATGCACCGGCATACGCGATATACGGTGTGCCGCGATCAATACCCACCCCACCTTACTCGGCCAGCGGCGCATGAATGAACCTCGCCTTTTACACACTACTCGCCGGTAGTAGCTCTGTCTACTCGCGCGCGGCTCTCTCGGTCTCTCGGTGCAGCCGTGCACCAGCGCCGGCTGCACCGCTCTGCACCACCGCAACGCCGCCTAAAGGCTGAATGCAGCGGCTCTCATCGCGCCTCCTCCGATGCACTGTCCTCTACGGGAACCCCCCCGCAATTCTTATAAACAAAATTAAAACAGTCGTGGGATCGTAGCTTCGACTCGCACTCCGACGCTATGGATTTCGAAATTTTTACTATTGGATAATAACAATTCAGAGGTACGCTAAACGTTTTAATAAAAAAATCAACGTTTGTTGTCTAATTAACCCTCAAGTAACACTCCGTCTCTTTGATCTTATTTTTATCGACGTGTACTCGGTCGTTTATGTTGACGATTGATTGTTTACTGTTCTAGGCTTTCAACAAATCTAACCTCTTAACACTGCACAGTGCGAAATTAAAATCAAGCTACGACGAGTACACACATCGAACGCAGGACGAATGGTCCTATTATAAATTTTACCGAAAACGAGGAGGAATTACATTTTTATTTGATAAAAAATTAACAATTCATTCTCGAAAAGGTAACCGCAAAGAACCGCAACAGAGATTTGGATTGACGTGTATACACGTTAATGGTGGAATAATTAAATATCGAAAAGAAAGCAATTCGATAGTGAAATTCTGCTCCCGACATAAACGAGAGTGATGCATGTTTGTCACTAATTTTTTCCAGAAACTTTTTTCGGATAATTCTCATTCTTGGTCCCTGGTCTCCTCTCTGTTCTCGGTTTTCGACGCACCGCGCCGTCTCGCTGAGGCGGTTCCTTCTTCTTTGTTCACCGTCCGCCGATCCCTAACCCACTCACGTCGACCAAGTATTTCTAACAAGGGCTGTTACCCAAGTGCCCCCACCCTTCCATGATTTCGATGAAAAATATTCGAGGCGTGTTTCTCGCTTCTTTTTTTTCCCCCTCCAACGATCGTTATTCATATTCCGGTGGGGGGCGGGTGGGTGAAAATAACCCTTGAACCGAGGGATGAATTAAATTTTTTAGCCGCTCGTAAACTGTCGTTTAAACAGTTTCCTCGAGCTTGGAAAAAAACTAGCTTTACGCCTGCAGTTTACATTTGCCGTGATGTGTTCGCTGTGGTCGAAATTCATTAAATTAGAAGTTCTTCTTCTTGTGTTCTAGCTTTGCAAATTCATTCGAATTTCGACGGGGTGTCGGGTAAAGCGGTGTCTAGGATCGCAAATGGCACAAAAGTTCCGAGAACTCTTCAACATTCTTCCTAGTCCTTTAGCGGCTCGTTTTCCCGCAGGCTTTGGAGCAAGCAATTTACACCTGGCAAGGACTCGGACGTTTTTCAGCTCCTCCGACTCAGTCCTTTTAGGCTGAGACACACTGCGAGACGGCCATGAATAGACGTCGGCAGCTCGTTTGTCCTGAGAGGGTCCTTAGGCATAAATGGCTCAAATCCCCGAGCACAGTTGTACGATTTTCCCAATGGTGAACGCGCGGTATTCACTGGATTACGAACTTAGTTGCCGGGTAATAACGTGTGCCAGATACCTTTCGATTTTCCATCGAGCCCGTTGCAACAGGAATTCGATCTCTGCGCGAGGATGCGGAGGACAAAGGCTCCGAATTATCCTCTGGAAAAGTGGTTCGTGCTTTTTGCGAGCCGTCGAACAAAACGTGGCCCGATTTCCGCGGATCTCCGATACGCTGTCCAACAAATTTCAACTTTTCAGCAAAAATTCGAAATATCGGCTGCAATATTTTTTTTTCCCCGACGGAAGAAGAATGTTCACTCTATCGCGTGACATAGTTGGATTTTGCTGAAAATCTTCGATCTTTCAACGCCAAACCTACCTACTGCCGGTCAAATGAACGGTTTTATATTTTACAATTACTGAAATTACGAAGTTGCTTATACATGGAAATTTATTCGACAAATTTTTTCATCCAAGCAAATATTCAGAAAAAAATTTGCTCACAAGCTAACACATCTTAATCGTTTTCAGTGCTCGGTAGGTTTAGCGTCAAATAATTTTTGAAAAGGTCCCACATAAAATTCAATACTCGAAGGAGTCTGTACGAATTTAAAATTCGGCGGTCTAGTAGAACGTCGATTTGTCGCGGGTTTGAGAACCACCTGTTCGGAGTGTGCTCGCAAGACACACGTAGAGCACCGTATATAGGCGGTTCGAGAACGTTAGCCTCCTATCCGCCCACTGCATTATTAGCGACGACTCCGGTTATGCGATTAATACGTGAGCTGAATTCATCCCGCGATCGTCGACTGCGAGCGTCTTCCCTAGGAAACTGTTCCAACTTGGAATCAGTATGTCTGGGTCTGGCCGGATTATCTCCAGGCTCCCATTGTGTCGTGGAACGTCCTCGATCTTCCAAAAAATCCTCCCGACTAATCTAGAATCGATGAAAATACGCCAATAGTTGCGTTATTGCCGCGGGCTGTTGTTATCGCGTTTGCTTGCCGGGCTCGGTAACGTATCCCCGAAAATTTCATCGATTCGCGGCCTCCTGCACCGAGGACGACCCTCGGCAAACAGATTGCACCATCGGGATTATGCTATCAGGCTAATGAATTCGAATTCGTGCAAACAATGCTGCTCTAGGTCGCATAGTGCAAAATCAGGAGTTCTTTTGGGGATTTTTTTTCAGGAAAACCATCGGACCGATTCGTCCGGAAATTTTCGGATACTTTGCTGTACCGTCGAAGTAGTCTCGGTATTTTTTTCGTTTTCGAGAAAAATTGCAGAAGCCGCGGTTACCTGGAAAAAGACGTGCCAGAGAATACGTTGTTCTCCGGTGCTATAATCTCGCGAGTTTAACGAAGTTTACGATCCAAATTTTCTAGGATACAGTTGCAACGTGGCAGTGCAGGATAAAAATAGTTTAAAAAAAATCTGTATCTCGTCCGAGTCGTTGTGCCAGGCTTCGTTTAAAGGTCTAGAGCAGGACGATCATTGTATTGTGCTATGGGCGTCGTTTTATCTCTCATTTTTGCTAACGCGCTCGTTACCTATTTTCCGTGTAAAACGATAGACCGTATTCCGTGTCAGCGAGACAGAAGTTTGCGCTATATCGATTTCCTCGCGTACAGCGGGGCTAGTTCCATGTGTTGGTATTGATAATTCACGAGGTATCTGTTGCTCAACTATCTCTGTCGCTACCAGGCGAACGGGCGAGCATTATTTCACCGTTGCCACGTTAAAACGTCTTCCGGATTCTTCGGAAATAGCTGTACCAACGTGTTCGCTAATCGATCCCGATAAAAATTAGCTATCTTGCATTTCGTACCAGGTTTCTTGAATTAATCCGATTTATTCCAATTTTAGATGCTCACGGTGTGAAGAAAAACAAAAAGATTCTACGTCTTACAAAGCTAGGCACAAATGGAAACATCATAATTTCTCCACTTCATGGAAAAAGATTGAATCTTTTTGGTGTCGCCTCGCATGCCCACGTTAAAATGGCGAAACGCGGGATATCGAAGTGGCGCAGCGTCGTAGAGGGTTAAAACGCGAAAATGAATGAATCGGACGGCAGAACCGATAGAGAAAACCGTGGGTCCGCGTACCTGGCCGTTCATTAGGCAGGTATGCGCGCAAGGTGTGGCGTAAAACGGTGTTTCGAGCCAGGTGCCATGCCGCGTGCCTCAACGCGTCGCACGTCGTTCGCGCTATCGGCGACGGCCGGCTTGTTTAATGGCACCTACGAGAACGAAAGTGCTGCTCACCCACGCATCCCATCTGACGGACATTTCGATGGCAGGTTACAAGCCGACCGCCATGTATCCCGTGTTAACTGCTAATTAAACACGGCCGGATGTAAAACACGAAACAACGCAGATAAGGCCTCCTCCACGAGCCTTGCGAAATCGCGTTCGATCGCGCGATCGGTCGAAGGAATTGCATCTGTTTCAACTCGCAGCGCTCTACGCTGTCGAAACACTGCCTCCGTACAATCTATTCGGTTACCGGGGATCGATCGCCGTCGTTGTCTTTCAGCGACATCGAGTCGAACGACGGGTTCTAGTGTTTGTTAATTTAATATTCGATAAATTTCTTTCTTCGAGTAACCTTCTCATTTGTTCCCTGCAGAAAACCAGGCTGAAAATGCAGCGCGAAGGCTCGCGGATTTATCGAGGCGAGCGTTGAACCGTGCGAGACCTCGCACTTTTTACGGCAGCCGCAATAAGGCGAAAATCCGGCTCGCACGGTTTTGTATTTTGTTTAATCGTAATCGAGCTTGGAAATTGAGAACGCGCTGCCTGCCTCTCCTTTGTAGTCCTTTGTCCATGCTTTCGAGGGATAAAAATATTCGTTTGGACGCGGGCGTTGTCGCTCGGTTATTAATTTCTGCTCATCGTGGTTTCTTTGCCGAACCGAGGACGCTAACAAAATTAGAAGCGTTTCCGCATCGATTCTATGTTGCGCTACGATCAGGAAAGCGAAAGCGCGAGACGAAATGCAAAAATGATTTACTATTACGATTCGCGTCTTTTGTTAGCGACGCGACGCCGGACGAGAGGAGAAATCGAAATCCTCGAGACGAGCGTGGATGCATAGAGAGACAACGTTACGCAACTATGGAAATACGAACGCCGGGCCCCACATACTTGCGCGTAATTTGCATCCTTTTAACACTCGCGCGTGCCAATTATACCAGCGCCGTGCACCAACTGCATGCACATGCGATCGGACAACTCCCGTGCACCGTCGGCCATCGCGAGCTTCTTCCAAAGACTCGGCCAACGATATTCACTTTATTAAACGTGCAGATTCAAATAAACGACACGCTCCATAATTATTCCTAATTGGAAACCTGATAATCGCTTATGATTTATCTCACCAGGCTTGCAAAGCCATATTTATATTTTGAATGATGAAAGAACGGGATCCGGGCGATCGATCACAGGTGAGAACGATTTTCGTCGTTGGCTCGTATATCGCGAGGAATCGGAGTAATTTCTGTCGGTTTCATTATCCTCGAGCGAGTCACTGGGTCAGCAGTGTTTTTGTCGATGCCCTCGAGGCTGAAGGGGTGGGCGGGACTCGGGGGTGGCTTAAATCACGAGTTTTTCCAACAATGCACGATTGTGAGGACCGTCTCGAGTTCGAGCAGCATCTGCAACCGTGAAGCCCGCAGACCCCAGACCAGAAAAGGAGATAGAGCTGGCTCTCTCTCTCTCTCTCGCTCTTCGGTCTCCGTGTAGACGGGCAAAAACAAATAGTCGGATAAAAGGCGCGAGTAAAACGAGGAAGAAATATGAAGAGGGTGCGACGAGATGGGGTGGAAGAACACACTTATGCACACCAGCCCTCCCGCGTCTGAATCATCACTGCACGCGAATGGCTTCATTCATACACGAATTTAAGGTCCGTTCGCGTGAACCGCGGAAAGAGAGAGAGAGAGAGAGAGACTCGCTAACGATCGATCATGCCAACCGAGCATTCATCCCTTGAGTTGCGCGAGCAACAATTTAGCGAAAATATCAAGACCGATCGAACCGAGCCGTCTGGGAATTATTATTGCCGCGATTCACCGAAGCTTTTACTATTGCTCTTCTACTTGGCCAACATCGAAAATAGAACATCGGCTGGCTTATAGTTGCCTTAACCCTCGCGCTTCGGTCAATACAACCCTGAGAAACACGCCTAGCGTACACTAGTCTTCTGAGCAAATTATCTTGTTGACACTTTTACCGAAGGTGTACAGTAAAGTCGCGATCTAAGGTCCGAGCAGGGACAGTGATCGCGTAGGGCATTTAGATCGCGACTTTACCGTATACGAATTTCGTAATTGAGCGAACGCTAAATGTCTCGTCGTTCTCGATGACGTTTCGTCATCGATTGAAGTGGGCGAGGCGCCATATACACTGATCTTTGTCGCGAGTCGTTTCGTCGGATTGTTACGGGGCTGTGTTCTCGGAGAGAATAGTCGCTGTGAATTTTTACAGGAAGACACACGTAACACGTTATCTCCATCGTGGTAGAGGAGCTCGGGCGTTTGCACAGTAGCCAAGCCGCACCGTAAACATCTGCTGCATATTACGGACTCCTGGAAACTGTTCGTCATGAGTTAGAGTGCAAACAGAACTATGGTCTTTATGGGGAACAGTGATATACTCGCGAAGCAGCTTTGAAGGGGCGCGGGCGAAAGATGAGGCTTTCGATTAGTCATAATGAGCTCCCGCTCCGGTGACTAATGAACTATTCTTCCGTACATGGTACTTTGAAGCTCGCTCGATTTGACGGACGATCATTCACGACGATATTAACCGGAAGTCTTTTGCGACAGCTCGCGTTCGTCCAGAGAAAATTATTTGGAACGTCCAGAAACATTTGAAATGTAAAGAGTATGTCATTCGTCGAATGCTTTTGGCGATAAAAGTTAGAAAATCGAGGAGGCGGAATGAATTGATTCGGCCCGTGGGCGGTTCGCATAATACCAAGCAGCCGTCGTCTCACCGTGGATGAATGAATACAGGGTGTCTCAAAGCTCCTTCGACACCCTGAAATGGGCGGTTCCTGATGTCATTCGAAGCGACGGGGATTCGTTTAGGAGTTATTAACAAAAAACACGGACCAATCAGAGCGCGGCTACAGCGGACAGACTCTGGTTCTTCTAACTATAACTGCGAACTGATTGGTCCGTGTTTTTCGTTAATAACTCCCAAACGAAGCCGCGGCGGTCATTTTGCCAAAGGAAAATGTTGTTTCAAATCACCTCAGGAACCTCCCATTTCCGGGAGTTGAATGAATTTTGGGACACCCTGTACTTATATCGGTGTCAGCGTTCCGCAAATGGGGACAATCGATAGAAAGTTCAAGATGATCGGCTCAATCTGGGCGTCGTCAATAGGACACGAAATTGTAAACGCGCCAATTATCAGTCACAACGAAGCTGAGCGTTCATCTTTATTGGCGGAGAGGCTCGGCGATACAATTCCTCCGGCGAGCGGGCGTCGATCTCAGAATCGCTGTCGAAGTTGTCGACGGGATGAATGCTCGCTCGGAGGGATAGTTAGGATACAGTTTGACGAGAAGACAGCCCGTTCAGCTTCTTCTGCGTGCGTTCCGCCGATACGATGAGAATAAACGCCGAGTGGAATTCATTTAAATGCAAATTGCGCGGGCAACAGACGCGCGTGAAAGGGACGAGCTAACTGACCTATCCCCATGCGGCCCGGACACGATGCATTGCAGAACCTGCAGACGCGAAAACAATTTTTTTACTAATTTTAATGCGCCGGAATCCTCGCACGGTTCCGCTGAAAAAAAAACTCGTTCATCTTTTATTCATTGTTCGTCTGTCCGACTGCGTGGACCCGGCAATAATGTTGGGAACGTACAACTTTGGTCGCTACGGGACGTGGTTACGGCAAGGACATAAATATCGAAGGCTGTCGTAAATTCGGTCCTTCTCGACATTGCACCATGGGTCATGATCGACTGGTTTCCCATTTTTATGCAGACGAATTTTATGAATTTTCAGTCTTCGCTGCGAACCTTTTCGTAGATTTTTGATAGACCTTACATCCTCTCCAGAGGTTCCAGAATATTTCCTATGATTTTTCCACGGGCGACGCGATCATCGCGATCGACACCGGCCCCGGCACACGGCAAGGCGAGGCCGTGAAGCAGGCCTCCTTGCCCCGGGGCACGTTGGATTACTGTTAAGTCACGTAATAAAGTGACGGTCGGCGATTATTATGCGGCTATTGCGCGTTGCATGCTTCCAGCTCATACTATTAAAATAGTAATGAGACACGATACGGCCGGAGGATTCCTTCGCCGCGCTAAATACCGCCGGCGAATAGTATCCTCTTTCACGGTTTACGAGCTGGACGCGATGCGCCGCGCCGGTCCAGCGGATCCTCGGATCCTCGACGGTGGAAGATCGTCCCGCGATGATCCACGCCGAAAGATCCACCGGGACACGCGCTCCGGGGTCGCCCGCTGGATCCTCGAGGACGATGGAAATTAGGAAATGTAAATTGGAATTTCTCCCCGATACCCGGGCCCAGCTCGATATTAAATTCCTCGGCTTTTATTATCGTTTCGAGGCATCCGCCTTCTGGAGAACATCCTTTTGACGTTAATCGGTGCCGGTTAATACTCTGCCGCCGGCTCCTTTGAACCAATTAATCGATCATCGGCGACGTAAGACGGTCCACGATACCGTCCTTGAAAATCCTATTCTCCGCTGGATCCACGAGGATTTGCTGTTTCGGCGGATCAGCAAGATCTTTCGTTTTGTTCTTCATTTTCGTCTTATGCAACAAGGACTCTGGATCTATCGCGTGCGAGTATCTCGCGATTCTGTCCGAGTGTTACGAGAACGTTTTAATTCTTAACGGACCAATGGCGTCATATAAGCGGCATGGCACTTTATTCATTCTATATTCATTCTATCACTTTTATTATTTGCATATTGTTGAGACGTGGATCGTGTCGGAAACTAAACACACAATGCGTGGTGTATAATATTTTATACAAAACGGAACGATAGTACTTGAAATACTTCCGGACCGTTAAGGATTAACGCTAAACCCACCCACCATCGGTCAAATGACCGGATTTCCAGATTTAAATAGTAAATGATTGAATAAATATATTTAGTAGAGCAGATATTATAATATGAACCGCACAAAGTTTAAATAAAATTGATCTAGTTATTTTCATAAGGCAAAATCTACCTTTTACTTGTACAGCTCGGTGGGTTTAGCGTTAAGAAGCAAAATCCGTGGTCTTACGGAGAGGAACTGAAATCTTGTAGGAAACGTCTGGAAACGTTCGTGCACCGGTCGTGGTGTGCTCGTTCGAATCCGTCCTACGAGCAGGACAGATTTTACGAGGTAGCCGTGCCGCGGTAAAACTCGATCGTACGACAGGCCTCGTTACGATTATCGCTGGACCATTCGTATCAAACCCGGTTCTACAGCTCGTAAACCGTGCAACGGGGAGTCCCTTCGGCTCGTCTTCACGGTCCACTGGCCTACATTTCCCTTAATTTCATTCACGAACGTAAGCGACATCTTGAAAATTCATTGGAATGGTCGGAATCGGGGTTTCAACCCCGTGCCCTCTTTTTCTCTCTCCCTCTCTCTCTCTCTCTGTCTCTCGAGCATTCTCGACGCGACAGGCACCATCCGTGCTGCGTGTGTACGCATCCGACACCACTATTTATAGAGTCCCATTACCTTGCGAATAATTGAGTTTGGCTTTCGTTCGCATCTGGCACATTCAGCCTGCTCCCGTTCCTCGCAATCAGTACTCGCCGACGTTTTTCCACGGCTGGTCCGCCGACATTTTGATCCTCTCTCTCTCTCTCTTTCTCTCACGGTTCCACCGCGATATGGGGATCCAGATCGCGAGAAGATCCTCTGCTGGAAAATAACGGGACTGTAGCGGACTCTTTGGACCCCGGTTGGAAATGGTCAGTGGCCCCCGGTAGTAGCAACGTTCGATTTTAATTCGCGATAAGGCGCCATAGAGTCGTCGAAGTTTTCCTTTCGTAGCGTTTAGAGCTTACTTCCGTTTAAAAATTATTCGGGAGCGAGAAGACGTCGCGGAGGGAAGTTATTCTTGCGTTCGTGTGCGAGAGGTCGAGGTCGGTGGCAACGGTGTAGAGGTAGGCGTGGCTTGCACCGAGTGGGCGTGGCCTCCGTGCTCTCGGTTTCTGCGAAGCCGGGCCACTGCACTGTAGAACAATCTCTACTCTGTTACAAACCAACCAAAAATTTTAACGTACCGATGCCTTCGCCCTACGCGACGAAGCAAACGAGAACAACGAGGACAGAATTCGAGGAATAAACAAACGATGAAACGATGGACTGACCCGAATGTCAAGCGAGAGGAGCAAGTACGTACAAGAAAAATGGAATCGCTGGGAGCACCGATTTTGGCATGGGCAGAAGAGAGGAGAAAAACGAATAAAAACGTGCGAAGGAAGTCTTGATACGGTTCCACGACCTCGTTTTTGTTCGGGAGGCCGGTGATTCGGCAAGAAAGAATATTTACTGGGTCGGATCGGATCTCTCTCCGTTGAATTGATAACAATAATCGCGGGCACGAGCCTAATGCGATCCCCCCGGATTAGAGGGGTCTTTCGCAAACGCTATTCTCGTTCTGCGAGCGCGCAGCGCAACGTCGCGTCGGCGGACGTTGAAAAACGGAACGATAGAGATAAATGAATGAACGGTCGCGAGTGATAAGAGCGGCGGACTCTCGGGCCGAAAATAGGACGTGCAACTAGACAACCGGTTAATTAGCGAGCCGGTACCCGGCCGGGTTCTAATTATTTTCCACGGTCGAGCGACGGGGAATTAAGCCGAAGCGATCGGCCCGTGCCGCGGGAACCTTTCCCGTGCCGCAAGGCTAACTGGATAATCGCGTAATCGGTAAGAGTTTTCACGTCGGCCAATTGCTGATAATTGTTGACCCTCTTAGGAACAACTACCAGACCAGACGAGACGACGCGGCGCGGCGCGGTGTAGGGAAAAGGCACCGTTTGCGATTCTAATAATATTCCAAATCGGCTCGATGCTTTCTAATTAATCGAAAGAATCCGCTAGGACTGCTAATGAAATTTAAACTGCCCGAGGTCGGCTATTGAATTCCAATCGCACGGATATGGGAAAGAATTCTAATCACGGGCCGTTTCCGCTTTTAAAGAGACGGGGGCCGGCTTTATGCTAACTCCGTCGAAAAATATTAGCGTCTATAAAAGTTTACCAGAAAATATTACCATAGTTTTACCTAAATCGGTCTGACAACGTCTAAAAATGTCTCTGATCTATGAATAAAAATGATTGCAAGCTTTTCCAAGTGGAAAATCCTTTTTAGGAAAATGTGCGAGCGCTTTTACAGCGAGATGACGTTTAAATGATAAACGCCTGACTGGTTCGACCGAACGTTATTCGCCGGAGGTCTAGATAGATGGTAGTTAATAAATTTAATTGGTTCCGCGATCAGGAGATACTAGGAAAGAAGTCTGCCGTAATGAGAGAGAAAGAGAGAATCGGTCTCCACAAATCTTTCGGATCGCAGCTGCAATTTGTTTTCAGGAAACAGAGGCTCGTCCGTTTCCACCGGCGGGAACGTGAATTTCAATATCTCAATCCACGCCGGCCAGGGGTCGTGCACTTCTAACGAACTGCAGCTGCATAACTCTCACAGTCCGTTGCACCGTAGGCGCAAACTGCATGTCCGCACGCGAGTTTAAATCCCATCTTACGTACGCATCGCGTTCGCGAGCGATCGATATCGCGTGGAAATTATCGCTTGTTCCGATGCCGTTTCGATGACATCGTGACTTCGCCCACGCAATCGATAGAGACCCCCTTCCGCGCACCAGCAATTTACCATACTCGAGACCGTAAAAACTTCTCGCCAGAGCCAACTATTTTTACTTGGTTCTCCATTTTTATTCTGTTCCGACAATTTACTTGGAAATTTTGGTCGTGCACTGATATTTATCGAGTAATTTCTTTCTTTTTTTTGCGCCCATATTCCATCCGAGGTTTCTCGATTAATTTTCACTGGACAGAGTGAATTTGAACAGTTTTAATCAAAATTCCGAAATAGATATATCTGCTCCACGCGTCCCCCGAATTTCCGGAACGAAGCAACCTCGTCGGTCGGTAAAAATTAATGAACTGCTCCTGAACGCAACGTTACAGCGTTCTATATGCAGCGATCCCCGATTACGCTGCCATTAACTTTTATCATGTCAGAGTGTCTATATTAAACTACATCGCGTCGGCGGCGTTTATCGCCGCATAATCTCTTTTGCCCGCGTTAATTTTATTCCTCCCCGCGACTGCATTGTGTTATATAAAAATGATCCGGCTTAACGAGCGGAACGATTTTATTATGAACGATTAATTTTATTGGCCGTCAACAACGATCGGCGAAACATCGTGACACGCGCTCGCACACTTTTTCGTACGCGATTCATTCACGGAAAACGACGTTAATTGAACGTGTTCGGGGTCAATTGTAATTTTACGCTCTCGGCAACGCGATATTACTACAGAATAAATATTTAACTGCGGCGTTAATTACTTCCGATCGATTAAAATGTATCGGCACACACACACACCGACACTCTCTCGTGACTCAATTTGTTTGATTGTGCACGCGGAGAGGGGAGAAACAAAGATATTTTTACCTGGAAAATTAGACGAACACCTGTGCTCGGCTGTGATGAATTCGCGAGAGTCTATTGTCGAGGTTACGAATCGAGCCATTAACAGACGATTTTATCATTAAGCATCTCGCGGAGATGACCGCGACAGCCCGACGTTGTTGGTTCGATAATTTTCTTCCTCGCGCAACAAGTAGCCGAAAGATACCGCGCGCCGGTAATTAAACGGAATTTTTCCCCGCGGTGGGAAATATCGTTTCCACGAACGCGCGCCGGACACGTATCTCCACCGGCGCGGCGGAACAGCAATTAACGACGCGACGTCGTTATCTGGAATCCTTCCGATCCCGTCGCGCACGTATCGCGGCCATTAATTCGGGGCGCAGAATTAAAATTTCCCTCCCTTTTACCCTAATTCTTCCTTCCGGGGCCAAGGATCGCCGCCGAGATTCCTGCAAATTCATTTTAATTCGATTATCTTCGAATGCAGATTCCGCGTTAGGCACTATCGACAGAAACTCTCGAATTAAAAACGTCGGCGGTATTAACGCTCGTGTAAATTGTATTATAAAAATAACAAGATTAAATTTATTAAAACACCTTTATGATTTTAATAATTGTGAAAAAAATTAACCCTTAACTATGATCTCCATTTCGAATCACGCATGTTTTTTTAAATTCCAATTTCGCCATTAATCGTCTTGACACGAAACCTACCGACGGCGAAAGGCGATTGAAACGTTTCAGCTTATAAAAATTAACAAGGTGCTGTATTTATACAGATTTTGTGCAATACGTCGAATCAATCTCCATGTGAGTAACTTTACAATGTCGATAATCGTAAAATGAAAAATATAAAACCGGTCGCTCGACCGTTCGGTTTAGCGTTAATTTTAAATGGACGCCGACCGTTCAGAGGAAACATTTAAAGATTCGACACTTTCGTGGTTTAAGCATTCTACGTTGCTCCGGTAAGAAAGCTTACGAGAGGAGATATCGATTGGGAACCGGTTTTCCTATTAAGCGCATTTGACGAGCTTCATCGGGGCGGAAAGCTGGCGACGAATCGGCGCTCGCAATTAGACAAAGTGAGTGGGAGAGTGCCGGTACGGGGCGTCGTTAATTTCCTCGAAATTGGACAATGGTGTATACCGTTGACGCGGCTTTTGTTGCCCGCTGTGCGCTGCGCCCCGTCTCTTTATTCGCGGAAACGCACCTCTCGGAGTCCTCGACTAGATTACCATTCGAGAGAGAGAGGATTAGTTTCTCCTTACTAATCGGCGGCGATGAACGTTGAATGGGGCCTATATGCCTGTGCGGCTGCCTGGCTCTCGACGTTCACCGGTGTACAATAACAAATCATTAATTCGTTACCGGGATCGAGTGTACACGCCGCGTCGCGTCGCTGATCCGCCAGCAACGATTCCCACGCGTTCGCCCTACGGCAAATTGATACGGTCGTGAGAAACTTTGTTACATGCAAATTAATCTTGCAAAATTGATCGGGGACCGATATTCGGCCAGATTGCTCGGGAATTGTTCGTTCGATCCCGCGCGTATACCGGGAGCACAGCAATCACCGAGAGCTCTCCCTCGCCCCGTGATCATGTTCGAAGAGATCTCACGAGTCGCGGCCGAAATAATTAAGATTCGGGAACTTGTTATTTAAATCGGGGGACCCTCCTCCTTCGTGTAACCGCCCCGCTCTCGCCGTGCCTATATTTCCCGACGATCTCGCTCGCAGCTCTCGCTGTCGATGGGTTAATAGGATTCCCCGCCGTCTGTAATTAATCAGCCTCTTCCGGGATAATGAGTTCTTTGCGAGCGGCATCGATATTCCACCGCTCTCCCTCTCTCTCTCTCGCACCCTCTTCCCGAGAACGATATCCGGCCACGGCTCGAGGAGGCAGTCTTATTTTCGAGGCCGTTTTTGCGCGAATTTTTAAGACTTTTTTCCCAAAAAAACCATCGTACCTGTTGCATTGGAGACTCGTACACGCATTCATCGGCTTCCGAAGTGCATGTGTGGATTTTTTCAAGTAAATGTATTAAATGTATTAAATGTATGTTTTGGAAATGATGATTTTTAAATTACTTTTTAGTCTTCAGCGCGACAAGAAAAATAAATTATGTATACTTAAAATTTCCAGTCAGTCGGTCAACTAGAACTCGAACCGTTTCCAACTGCTTAAAGAAAATTGTAAAAGAAGGCAAATCGATTGCTTGAAGATTAAAAACCAGAACAGCCGCTTAAAGCCCTCCGGCTCCGTGCCCGGTCTGAACGGAACCGTTTTCCCTGTAATCGACGTTAATCGGTCAATTTTTAACCAGTTCGAGGTGTTTCCAGCTTTCCGTTCCGAGTCTCGCGTAAATTGGAGCTCCCCGAGTACTACGGATAAACGGAAAAACAGGACAGAACACCCCCCTCCCCTCTCTCCATCTCGAGTAGTCGAGATTACCGAAGTTTGTATTAGGGAGCAACGTCGGCTGGTTCCTAATTGGGAGCCTGTCCGTTCAAAACTAGATACCTGCTCGGAAAATAACGATTTAAAACTGTTACATCAAGCTTCTTATTAAAACAATTACGAAGAATCTTTATTCCGGACAATCGCTACACGAGAACCATTTCCAACTGCTATATCTGGCTCCACTGTTAGTCAATGAAGTCGGGCATCGCGAATGATATTCTACTAATTCGTCGGACGAATTTGAATACGTATAAATGAAGTAAAAATTGAAAAGCGAAGTAAGAATATCTCTTCGAATTCTCCCGGAACTGGAATTTCGATGTTCATTTTCGCCAGGATCCACAGGAGACCGTGTGCTCCTTTAAAGGGAGGATCCATCGGGTCCGCGTTGTTTTCCAACAGCGGAGCCCCGGTATCGATCAGCGGCATTTATAAATAAATATACAACATTCAGCTAGAATGTCGAGCGGAAGTAACGTGTATGAAGATGAAAGTGCAGCCTCCCGGAGGGGCGAACTTTGTGTCGGAGCTCCCCGGTGAGCGGTACCCTAAAATATTTCAGTCAGCGACTAGCGAACTGCTCGACGCTGAAGTAGAACTACTTGTTGTGCTGATCTTCTTTGATAGAAGCCGATTCCTTTTTAATGCTCTGCTTCAACATCGGGCCCGGCCAAGACCGACTCACCTCTTTGTGGTCTTTGACTAGGAACGTTTTAAATATAAGAAGATTCGTAGAAGCCTCTGAAAAAGGATCTATTGAATTACTAAAACTTCTTTTTCTTTCTCCTGATAATGCGAACATATGAACGAATTTGAACCGTTAAACCGTCTGCAGATCATCCTTTGAATGTCATGAAAGATTTTTTATCATTTTCCGGTTTCCTTCTGGCGAAGTGGAGGTAATGCTGAAACATTTTTCCGCAAAATCGCCGGGGGAGAAAAGATAGAGGATGGTCGCAGAAGGGTTAATAGAGACGCATTCCCGTGGCACGTGGTGAAAGATGCTCCGTTTCTGATTTCAGGAGTTCTCTCAGCTAACAAAGGAGCTCGCAGCGGCCCGCGAGGGCATCCTCGCGAGGGATGAGGAGATATCGGAGCTGAAAGCGGAGCGGAGTAATACTCGCGTACGTAGAGAGCCTCGTTGTCGCGTCGCGTCTCCTCTAATACTTTTTAGAGTTTGAATGCGGCGCTTGTTCCCGCGATATTGCTGCTCATTGTCTGTTCTCTGTTTGGATTTTGCAGCTTCTGCTGGAACATCTAGAATGCCTGGTCTCGCGGCACGAACGGTCCATCAGGACCACGGTGATGAAGAGGCAGCAGGTCACTCAATCTGGAGTGTCGTCCGAAGCCGAGGTGCTTAAAGCGCTGAAAAGTCTGTTCGAGCACCACAAGGCTCTGGACGAGAAAGTAAGAACTTCTGATCTATTGTTTGGCGACGTTCCCTCCAACCTTGCAGCCGGATCAACAACGATTCCGATTTAACACTGAACCCAGATTCGCGTAGACTCTAACCGACTCAAGGTCGAGTTGCTTGAAACATTCTCTGTACTATGTCAAATCGAACAGAGACCCCTCTTCTTTCCGATAGAGCCCTAATTTCGAGCGTGGACTCTGACTGCTTCAAGATCGAGCCGGCTATAGAAGATAGTTTCTATGTCTTTCGAATCGAAAAAATTGGCCAGCAGAGAACGCCTCCGCGGAAGAACTGCAAGATCCCCTTCTTTCCCGTAGAACCCTAATTTCGAGCGAGTCGATGGTCCCGAGATCCTCCCGAGATGACTCGCGAGATCGCACTCCAACATCTGGAGGGCGTAGACGCTAATTGCAAGGGCAGACGAACGCGAAACAGAGGTTGAACTACGCGAATCCCGTGTTTTTAGGGTTAAACGTGGAACGGTCTTGCGAGCGGAGGCTGCTATGATGCGCGATAATAGGTTCATTAAAATCCCCTTTAATAACCGACGACCAATTTTCAGGTGCGGGACCGTCTGCGCATGGCACAGGAGAAGAACAAGAGCCTGGAGGAGGAACTAGCCATTACCAAACAGGAGGTACCGCTTTCCCTAAGTATGGTCGCTAGACCGCGGATTTTTATAGGCCATTCCGTGGTAACCACCGGGGAGGGGCGAATTTATTTGATGATACCGCACGAGACACCCCCTGTGCGAAAGAGGAAGAATATCCTTAAAACCCTCGCCCATTTTCCTTGCGTCTACAACGATTAGAGCCTCGTTGTCGTTGATCGATCCTTAGAAATCCGCAGTGTAGTTTTATGGTTGGGCCGGACCGTTTGAGGGACGGTGATCGAACTGCGAACGATATTGATCGTTTAAATGTCTTGAACCGCAGCTCCAGCAATACATAATGAGCGGACACGCGCCTAAGGCCATCGAGGACAGGCCGAAGGAAAACGGGCAGACGGAAGACAGCCAGCAACAGAACAAGGTAGCCGAGAAACGTGGATACGATATACCGCACACCACCACCACCCATGCATAATCGCACTCACAGAATATCTCACACACACTGCCCCCTCATACTTCACAATCATCATGGATACATTGAGAAAAGGTGTTCCACGTGTATTGAGCGTCGTGAAAGCTGCATCCATGCGACCTCTTTTATGATTTTCATTTTTCGTTCACTGTGCATGCTCGTGGGTTTTGATATGATCCAAGCGTTAATCTCACGCCGCCCGATAAAACTTTCGTTCGATGCGACCACTCGGGGTCCTATCGTTCTCTTTTTCTCTCTCTCTCTCTCTCTCTCTCTCTCTCTCTCTCTTTGCGATATAATACACGCTTCTAATCTCGCCGTTGGTTATCGATCGATCCAGTCATTGGTCACAGATTTTAGCTCTCTCGAGATCCTGGAAACCGTTCGATCATTCGCGCGTCACCAAATCCAACAACGTCACAGAATTCATACCATGAATCATCGAGGGAAGGCCTTCTTCCTTTTTGATCCTCTCTGCATGCGCAGGGAAACAAACGCGAAAATATGTAACCTGGCATATAGCTTGAAAAATCGATCTCCTAATCGCAATTATACAATCTTTTATATAATCGTATGAGCGTAGCGCCGAACCTTGTCGCAGAGAGGATCAAACTTTTATTAGGACTGCAGTCATGAAGTATTTAGAATCATATAGTTCGAGAGTCCAAGGTATTCGTGCGGCCAATTTAAAACGATAAAGAGAACTGTATTTTTTACTGACTGACACGAGTAAGGGGCCACTGTTTATCCTAAATAATGGTTTCTCACGTTTGTCGACCACTTTCCTACATCAAAGACTTGAGGTTATTTTTTGGTAATCTCGGAGCTCAATGAACAAAGTTAGCGGGGATGCTGCACGAGCATCTTCCTCGAACATTGAACGTCATCGCAGAGCGCGAATCTGTACCGATCGACATCAGAGCTCGGCTGCCACGTGTGCTCGTCAATCACCTCGATCGTTGCATCCATAAGAGTGCGTCTGCGTTAGTGCACGGTAGTGGCTTAGTCGCGTATAGTTGTCTAGCCGTAGTAGTTGGGAGATCGCGCGGCGATGCAGGACAGGCAATGCGAGCGAGGCATTCTGAATGTAGTGTTGTGATCGGGCAGAATGAGACTGAGCAGGCGGCAGGCCAGCAAGAACACCAGCAACAACAACACCCGCAGCAGCAGCAGCAACAACAACAACAGCAGCAGCAACAACAACAACAACCACAGTCGCAGTCGATACAAAAACTAGGTACCGAGAGGTCTACTGAAATTGGCAGTAGGCTGAGCAATGGCAGTCTGGACCCGGCAGACCAGGACACCACGGCGAGAGTAATTGATTTGCAAGCTACCGTTGACAAGCAGGTATGACAACATGCGTCGATCCGAGCGAAATCGAACTTTGCGTACGTATGATCAGTCTTTTAGAGAGATCCAGATAGATCTTCGATGAAACGCGGCTCTTTCGACCCTGCACTGCCCAGCTGGACTTAGCTCGTCACAGGGAAGGTTTCATCCTCTGTAAAAATGTACAGTTTATACATTGATGCGTTAGGTTGTTCCATACGAAACGTCCGATTTTTAATAGCAACGTTAAAGAAACATGGCTTTCTTTTAAGTGAAACTTCCAAGGCTTCGTTATGTTTGCATTCTAAAATCGGACGCTTCGCATGCACCTGATAGAATCGAGACCGTTGCTGCTACTGAAAAAGTCCAAGACTCCAGCATGCCAGTGGAGGGTAGGAAACGTCGCAGACGCGAGTAGGGTGCAGTAACACCTTGCGGGAGTGTGTCGCTTGACTGTTCCCGTAACCGTCTGTTGTCGAGTCCCATAGCTGGTCCGTGTCAGTATTCCCTTGGTCTTCTAACATGCAGGAACGAGAGTGCTCCATTTTCTGTGTTTCTCAACTGTGCGTCGCCAGAGCGAGGGAATACCGCAACCGACTTTGGGAACAAACTTTCCCCATCTCCCACCGTTTGCATGTGTTTTTGAAGACACAAGTTTGCCGAAGCGTTTTGATATCGAACAGATAGAAACTTTCCTTATGCGTTTTTTTTTCTTCTACTTATGGTGCATGGTCGAAGAGACACTGGAAAGTGTTTCAAGGATACCTCGATAGTCTTGAGTCTGTAACTCTCTGATAGAACCTTTACGAAATGCACTTGCGAAGCAACTGTTTTCTTTTTTTTCCTTTTTAATAAGAGGTTAATCGACAGATACCACAACAGATTTTGTGACGTCGCGTTTTTTTGCACAACCATGTCTCTCCTGTTGCGTTGCGCCACACGAAGTGACGCAGCCCATGGCATGTTGTGGAATGACTATGACGACGATGTTCGACGTGTTTCGCATGATTTTTAGTGAACTAAGAATGGACCTCTCTCTCTCTCTCCCCCATGCAGATATTTTTCGTACGAACAGCTTGGTTTATTGCCGTAACAATCGTAGACGAACACGATACAATACTAAAACAACGTTAACACATATACAATCTTTATGAAAGACATATGTATACAGTGTATCTGTGACAGACGATTTGTCGCATAACACCCCTCCCACACGACCCAGGGACAAACGACAAAAGTTTCTGTCTCCCGTCGCAGACTATGTATAGTAGCTGTGTTTCGTCCTTGATATGGATAACACCATACTCCTGTTACAAGCATACAAACTTATAGTCGGTGGTCGCGCGGATAAACAATCAATGATAACAAAGTGAAACCGTTTATTTTAGAGCTCAGAGTTGAGCACGTGGCAACGGCGGGTGGCAGAGTTAATTGGACATGTGGCAGAGTTGGAGGAAACCCTATCGAAAGCGCAGAAAGACTTGCTGAAGACCCAAGAGACGAACGTGAAATTGCAGAGAGATTTGCATGAGAATGTCGCACAGAAAGTGGATCAGGAGGAAAGGATAGCGACGCTCGAGAAGCGGTACCTCCAGGCTCAAAGAGAGTCCTCCAGTAGCCACGATCTCAACGAGAAATTGGAACAGGAGCTGCAGCACAAGAAGGCCCAATTAAAGGTACCTAAACCCTCGAAAAACGGACGTATCCGACCACTGTACCGTAGGGTGGCCCTTATTTTCTTACCGACTTAAAAATAAGAATCCACCTTACTGTACACTGACACCCTATTGATATCCTTACTCGTTAATTTTTTAATCATACCCCAGTTAATAATCCGTCACTGATTTCAATACCTTCTTCAGCTCCAAGAAGAAAAGATAGCAGCTATACAGGAAAAACTGGAATTGGCAGAACAGAAATTGGCACAGTATTCCAAGCTTCCTGAAATGGAAGAGCAATTAAAGCAGAGGATGGAGGCTCTGACGCAGGTGAGGAGGCCCAACCAGGTACGCAGGGGAATTAAGTCGTTGCATCATCAATTTGTCCTTTTTTTATTCCTCTGCACTTCTGTCGACTCTCCCCAAATATATATTTACATATATGTATATATATAAATATTATATATCTTTGTCTAGACTGCTTGCCACTCAGATATACGATTCTCTCTACTCTTCAATTCACATATTCGAATTCTCAGCGATATGTCCTTCTTGTCGCAAATATGCAGAGTGGAGCATTAGAAACAGCTCATTTGAATATTTCACTTGCTATCGATGATAGAAGAAAATGCATTTGACGAAATTTGTATTGATTGTTCCATTAATTCTACTTTAAAAAAATATAAAGAACAAGGTTAATTTTAATATTTCCCTTAACAGAAGAATACCCCACTTATCAGAAAACTAGCAACACCAGATTATTAATCAAGTACATTTCATCCGGTGCATTTTTCTCTGCCATCAACAGCAAGCGAGACATTCGGATGATCTTTTTTTAAATGCCCCACCGTGTACATTATATCATTGTTCACGCAGTACCTGACTATTGTCTGCCATGCAAACAACAAACACTACTCAGCCTTTTCTTACAGTTTATTATTAACATGATAACAGCTAAGGGCTCGTACAGAGAAGGTAATGTTGAAATTCGTACAATTCTCGTGTCAAAGGGATATTATAATCCGTCCAGTTTCAATCTAACACCGAATATACCAAACAAACGCAATCGATGTGATTATTTTTTGGAGCTTGTTAGTACTTTATCGTTTCATTTCTCTGGTCACCGTTTCTTTAGAATACTGTGTACAAGGCACGTGTACATTTTTCACTAAGTTAGACTATCTAGACTCGTCTCGTCTTTTTTCGCTCGGGACCTGAAATAGTTGATAAGTTTTCATGTACTTGTATATCGAAGGAAGGATCATTAAATCATCTATAAATTATAGCTTCGCGTCTCGTACGGTAATATTAATTATGTGCATCGTTTAATAAGCAGGCTCAAGAAAGGCACGGCAGTGCGGAGGACAGGATACAGAGATTAGAAACGCAATTGGAGGAAAAGAACGCGGAAGTGATGCGTGTCAATCAACGACTAAAAATGAACGAGGAGCATAACACGCGGCTTAGCGCAACCGTTGATAAACTTTTATCCGGTAATTTCTGTATATTTTGCTTCGAATGACCGTTTAAGAAACTCTCATAATTAATCATCTTACGTTCTCATTCAGAGTCGAACGAAAGACTGCAGGCGCATCTGGAGGAAAGAATGCAGGCGTTGAAAGAGAAGAACGCGCTGACGCAGGAGCTGGAGCAGACGAGGAAGCTGGCCGAAGACCTGCAGAACGAGAAGACGGAGATAGTGAAAGAGCTGGGAAAAGCTCGGCTCGAGATCGACAACGTGAAGAGACAAATGCTGCAACAGGAAATCGCGTTCAATATCCAACAGACAGACGCACTGACCAGAAGTTTGTCCCCCAACGCAGTGGATCCTGGATCCTTCTCAAGGAGTGCGAGTCACAGTAGCTTCGACACGCACTCTCTGCCAAGGAGAACGACGAAGCGATCTACCATCGACGAGGATACGACGAAAGTATGTATTTCGATGATTGATGATCGAAACCCATGAGCTCTGTGCAAAGTGAACATTTTCCTATTTCTTCTATCCAGAATTACGTACCACGTACGCTGGCAGAACAAGAATGGGAAAAGCTGCAGCAGGCGCATGTCCTCGCTAACGTGCAGCAGGCGTTCGACGTCTCCAGCGATGCAGAAGGCGACGGGGACAACGAGAGTCTCTTCAGCTGCGCGGCCGATGTAATTAGTCCGACAGGTCATTCGGATGCTCAAACGTTAGCGGTAATGTTACAGGAACAATTAGATGCAATTAATAATGAAATTAGGTTGATTCAGGTAAGCAAACGTCTATGTCTCTATACACGTACGTACATAGATTATGCTGCCGTGTTAATTCGAATGGGCGTATCTGATGAAAAATTGCTTCTGAAATTTGTGTTATCGTGTTAAAGGAGACTTTTGGCAGATAGGCCGATTCGAATTAACAACGCGGTATGCACGTATCAGGTATTACAGCTTGAACATTAATGTTGCAGAAAGAGAAACAAAGTACTGAAGCACGCGCAGAAGAGTTGGAATCTCGCGTCGGTAGTCTTGAACATATGAACCTTTTAGCGAGAGGACGAAGTCTTGAACGAGCATCACCGCCATTGAGCGGGCGATCCACGCCAAAATCTCATCATAGTCCTAATAGGGACTACTTGCATAAATATCACACTGTAAGTATGCGACCAATATACGCTTGACGCTTGTTTCACTGGGTTGTTGTCTTAATATTTTAATAATTATTGTTTAAAGGCACCAGCATCGATGTCTCCGGCGCACCTCCATCAATATGCCGCCTCATTAACTAGTCCAGGACAACTGTCGGAATCTCTTCCTGCAAGCCAGGTCAGCGACTGTTCTATTCTCCGCGTTAGCGTTAGCTAGTTAGGGGCATCAGAAGACGATATAGTATGTGTAAATTCGCAGTTACAGTTATCAGGTGAAGAATTGCATTCGGTGAGCGAAAGAGACAGCACCGGTGGTGCTGGAAGCGGCGGAAGCGACGCGGCATCGCCGTTGACCGCTCGATCGATCAGGCTCGAACGCGTAGTACAGGCACTTGCTCATAGTCAAGAGGAACTCAGAAGGTACGCACTCGATTTTCTGGTTCGTTGTATTAACACTTTTGGAGACGGCGTTTGCAAGTCTTATTATACCACTTGCGGATTTCCAAATCGACCGAGACTTATTCCTACGATACCTCTCGTCCCCAAAAGTGTTATCATCTGCAAACAACGCGAATACCTTCGAGGAAGAGACAATGTAATTTCTAAGCAGTACTTTAGCAACCACATCTCTGACAATGAGGACATTTCGTAAAGTCTCTTTGTTCCTTCGCTTTGCTGGGAAATGAGAGTTACAATTCTTGTGCGCTCGATCAGCGCAATCTATCAAAGTCCTTGGCGTACATAGAGGTGAGATTGCCAAAGGCGAGTCGATAATGTTGTAAGTAGCATTGTACATTGTTTATGCTGCCAGGCGCACTGGACAAACTGGATTTCCCAGCAGTGGTTTTCCTGCTCACAGGTTAATTAAAGATTGTAGTACTGCATGTAATCCGCAACACATGCCGCTGTGCGCGACATATTTGAGTGGTCCATGTGGGCATGAAATGAACAACCTTGAGGTCCAGAGCATTAGTGACGACACCGACGGTAAAAGGATCCTTTTTGTACCTTTCGCTTGGCGACATGGAACTTGACTTGAGACGATCTCTCTCTTTCTCTCTCTCTCTCTTTCTCTTTCTCATAGACGTTCCCGCTTCTATTTTTGTTTTTTGCCCATCTGTCGTCTCATCCCCTAAAGAAACACCGCCAGATGAAATGTAGTGTGCAAGGTGTTACATACATGCCCACAGCCCCAATTTTCGAGCACAGTGGTACGGACGAACCATCTGATAGATCTGATAGAAATGAGTCCCCGGAAGAAACTGATAGTAGCTTCTTCCACCCATCGTACATTCAAGCCTGCCCAGTTCACGACAGACATCGCTGTCTCAGACAAACGAGGGAATTTAGGCAGCCAAGAGAATTGCATCGAGTAAACACCGCGTCTCGGTCTCCTGTGCGACTAAGGTTGTTTTCTATCAAATAGATTGCAAAGATATAGATCGACATAGCTCAACAAACAATTGTATCAGCCATTAAACGAAATAATAACGTCTACTTGAATCGAATATCGAAAGACCACCATCCTTCTATATCTTTGCCCCAACGTGTACACTTAATACCGTAATCTTATCTCATAAGCAGTGTTCAGCTATATTTCCAGGTTTTTATGCCTTGCCTGTAATACTGAGTAGGTATTACAAATTTCTTATTCTCTCTATTCGGTTGGGGATAGTCCATCGCTTTTTCGTTAGATCGATAGCGAAACAAGCTTGTAGCGATTCTGTCATGATTCAATTATTCAATTAGACGTAGATAGAATCTCTTTCGCATGCAAACAAATCTATAATTATTGTTAGCTGATACGATTTCATAATCGAATCCTTTCAAAAATATGTTTACAAGGGACATTACCCACCTCGAACAACAAATGCTCCACTATGAGCAAATTATTGAAAATGGTGGTTCAGTGTTAATTAGTTTAATGTCCCTTGTCGGTAAAAGAACCGTATACATTTCATCATTTGAAGCTAAGTTTCTGCTTATACATAGATCACAAACTTCCTCAAGCGCGTACACGACCATACCATCGCTAATATTTTTGATAGTAATGCAATTCACTTGGCTCAGTAAGTTCTTTGATTACACGTGGCCTCAAGTTACATGACCACTTGTCCACTTGACCACTTGACCACTTGACCACTTGACCACTTGACCACTTGACCACTGACCACTTGACCACTGACCACTTGACCACTTGACCACTGACCACTTGACCACTTGACCACTGACCACTTGACCACTTGACCACTTGACCACTTGACCACTTGACCCCTTGACCCCTTGACCACTGTCCACTTGACCACTGACCACTTG